>WHPX01000635.1:0-277329 GCA_011057435.1 Actinia equina
CCCCCCCCGTATCAATTTTGTGACATGGGTATTCCACAGAGTTCCCAGTGTAAGGTTCGCTGGAATTTCAAAGTGTGTGTCATTGTCGAGTTGTGCCATTCTTTGTGTCTTGATAATTGTGAATACCTTAGACACTGATTCGAGAACTAATTTAACCTATGAGTATATTGAGCCTGTAATGTACGGAAATTAGCTATGCTGGTGTTTGGTTCCATCAGTCCTTTACTAATGGCGCAAAGCTATTACACATCCACGGATTCGGAATGCATATTAGATGTTAGGAAACTAATTACAATCGGTTTATATAAAAAATTCAATTCCCCCAAGAGCAAGGGCTCCTGTATTGGTTGACATCTTAACCACAGGCAGCCCCACGTTCGTGATGAGTGCAGCGCCTCTAGTTAATGATGGGAAGTTTGTAGCAATGATGAATAGAAGGATGAACCGGCGTACCTTGCCAGGTGGATCGTGTGTGCCCGCTTTGAAGCCAATCTTCTGTGATGCTATGCAGAAAAAAACAATAGTCACCATTGTATAACGATAGGACATGACATCCGAAGGTATTGATTGCAAATATGTTTAATTATGATTAATTATTTGCAACACCATTTGATATTGGTAGCTGCGGAAAAAAACATGTCAACGGGGACTACCTGGACGCTGTTCGAATGAATGAGTTCCAAGCCTCTCGTATTTCCTGTCAAAACTTCTAAGACCCTTCCACTGATAAAAAATTTGAATAAAACTATATTTGTTAAAATACATCCTTCAGCAGCCATCCAGCCAGCCATCCATCAATCCATCATCATCCAGCCATCCATACTCATCGAATCCATCCATCCATCCATTTTTCCCTCATCCCCATTCCATGCAATCCACTCCATAATCCATCCAACAGACAGACACCAGCACGAATCAAGCCAGCATCCAGCCCATCCAGTACAGCCATCCAGCATCAGCCATCCATACATCCATCCAGTCCATCCCATCCCATCCATCCATCATCACCAGCCATACCATCCATCCATCATCCATCCATCCATCCATCCATCATCCATCCATCCATCCATCCATCCATACATCATCCATCCATCCCATCCATCCATTCCATCCATCCATCCCATCCATCCATCCATCCATCCATCCAATCCATCCAGCCATCCATCCATCCCCATCCATCACTCCATCCTCCATCCATCCATCATCCATCTCTCTCAAACATTCACCGCTCACAACGTCGACCTTGCATCCATTCAACTCAAGATTAGATGGGTATCCCCTTATCTAAGTTTACCCCATCACTGTCCTTACCGACATGCCGTAGAAGCTGATGTATCTCAAACTCTCCATAAACAGTTTCATCTATCTTCGTTATCATAGGTATAAATTGCTTAGCGTCATTCCGTTAGTTTCATTCCTGGTATCCATGAAGCTTAGGCGACTTGTTCAGACTCAGCGCGGCTGCCCATCACCGCATCATATGCAAATGAAGCGTAAATAATGAGGCTCGTGGTAGGGACCTTTTAGTGACTTCATTAACGTACTCCTCTTCTAGTTCCGTTATTGTCTGTACAGGAAAAGAAACAATATGAGTAGGAAAACGTTTATGCAAAATGAAAATGAATAAAGAAACAAATATCGAAGGAAAATATTTATGTGAATTAACAAGCTCACATCAGATTTTTATGCGGTCTGTCCTCTTATTGACGATAAATTGCGACATCACATTGTCAAGTAGTGTGGATCCGCATACTACTTTGACAATGTGGTGACGAATTTATCGTCAATAAGAGGACAGACACCTAAAAAAAACTGATGTCTATTATTTTTTTTACAATAACAAAGACCATAAAAACTTCTCATTTTTACCGATCGAAAACAACCAACGGAAAGAGCGCAGCGCTAGTTTGACGTCAGCATTATCTGTCGGTCCTCTTATTGATGATAAAATATAACCAATCAGGGCACAGTTTTTCCCTATCCGGACCGACTATAGGACGGTAAGTAACTATTTATTTTTTTCCCGTATTTTTTTTACTTGTTTTGGTAATCGTTTGTGTTGTCGTTTAGCGGCAAAGGATACCGGAACGCGCCGCGCGGGCAGATACTTACAAATACGCGCCCGATTAAACAGCCAATCAGAACGCACGATTTTTTAGGATACCGGAACGAAAAAACAATAAAAGTCCATATCTTATATTATGCTTAGCAATATTGCTCTAAGCGCTTGATTATCGTAGAGTACGATACAATATATTATACAGTATTTTGTAAAAAGTCTATATGATTAATAACTATGATATATAGTCTATATCAATTTACGGGGTACATCATTGTGTGGGGAACTTGAGAGTTAAAATCGTCTTAACAAATATGAAATAAATATATAAGAAGATGAATGCATGATGGTTGATGTTCAAAGAATCCGACCGAAATATGCTACCTAGTATGAATATTTATTATTTTTTTTCCGGTCCCGGTATCCTAAAAAATCGTGCGTTCTGATTGGCTGTTGAGAGGACGGTATTTGTCAGTATCTGCCCGCGCTCGCGGTCCGATATCCTTTAACCGCTAAACGACAACATAAAACCATTAGAGACAAGTAAAAAAAAATACGGGAAAAAAATAAATAAGTGTATTTACCGTCCTATAGTCGGTCCGGATAGGGAAAAAACTATGCCCGAGGTCTTGAACACGGACCTCGGACACGGACCCCCTCAGTTTGTCCCTATCCGGACCGACTATAGGAAGGTAATAACATATATATATATATTGACATATGGTTTGAATTTTGCAGTTTTTTGGGAAACCGGTATATTAATTAAGACGATAAAACTATTCTCTACTTTCACATCCCCATAATGTCTTGCGTTTTGGGGGGTAATCAATCAAAAAACTGTCCCAAATTGAAAAGTTTCTTAATTGAATTTATACTATACCTGCTTTTATCTGTACAATACTGATTATCAGTTTATTCCAAGTTATTTTTGTCTGTACAGATCATCTAGAGTGACTTACGAAAAAATTTTAAATTTTACCTCAAACGTCTTCAAGCTTCTATCTTTTCTGTTTTTTACTTCTTCATTTCATCTTTGGATACCAAACAAGGTATTTTCAACATTGTCTTATCAGCCTTCAGCAAAATAAGTGGGTTTTTACCCTCTGGTTACCCCCCAAAGACGCAAAGGATTATGGGGATGTGAAAGTAGAGAATTGATTTTAAAATGGACCGTTTTACTTTGGTGTAATGTTTCCTAATTTACTTACGTAATTTTTATGCGCGATGATAGGTCGAAGACGAATCGTTAATAAACTTACCATTCCCGCCACGGTTTCAAATTGGTCCCATCATGCAACACGGCCTTGGTTCCAAAGTAGGGCCCTAGTCCCTTTTTGACTTGCTCGGATGTGCAGCTTGTATCGTTGACATTCCACCACTGGGCATGGTAACTGCCGGACATAAGTATCCAGACGTACTTTGGTCCCCACATACCCAGCTTGTAAGCCTGTTGGATGGAAAAGGATAGATTTAAAGTCAAACAATGATGTGCGCATGTGCGACCACACCTTTGTATAAAGGTTTGACCCGATTGTCAACCAATATGTCAGTCAATCACTTAGTTGGTTGACTGGCTAGTCGGTGGGTTAGTTGGTCGGTTAGTAAGTGAGTTACTCTCCATCGTTTTGTCAGGCATCATTGCTTTAGTCAGTCGGTCAGTCGGTCAGTCGTTCAGTCGGTCAGTCGGTCAGTCGGTCAGTCGGTCAGTCGGTCAGTCGGTCAGTCGGGTCAGTCGGTCAGTCGGGCAGTCGGTCAGTCGGTCAGTCGGTCAGTCGGTCAGTCGGTCAGTCGGTCAGCAGGTCGTCAGTCGTCAGTCGGTCAGTCGGTCAGTCGGTCAGTCGGTCAGTCGGTCAGTCGGTCAGTCGGTCAGTCGGTCCGGTCGGTCAGTCGGTCAGTCGGTCAGTCGGTCAGTCGGTCAGTCGGTCAGTCGGTCAGTCGGTCAGTCGGTCAGTCGGTCAGTCGGTCAGTCGGTCAGTCGGTCAGTCGGTCAGTCGGTCAGTCGGTCAGTCGGTCAGTCGGTCAGTCGGTCAGTCGGTCAGAGTCGGTCAGTCGGTCAGTCGGTCAGTCGGTCCTACCTATTATATTTGTATCATTTACCAGTAATTCATACCTGACAAATAACCTGACGTGCGGTAGCTTCTCTGAATGAACCAAACATGACGCGACCATCCTTAGCCTAGAAGAAAAATAAATCTCGTCAACAAAGCTTCAGACAATAATGAGAAGCGATGCTTTAGGAGTACGCACAACAGTCACAATGTAATGCACACGCAAGGCAACTTTTCAACCGGTTTCAGGCAGCCCAGTAGAGCAGAGTGAAGCTTACCTTAATATTCTCCAAGGCGTTCATAGGATCGTCACTAAACGTCTCATGCGAAACAATACTGACATTGGCTTCCTTCAGTCTTTTAACCAAGTCATTAGATAATCCCAGGTATGTGTCGAGGGACTCTTGAAGTACAGCGACGTTCTTCCAGTCGAAATATTTCACCAATTCTACTCTGCCCATGTTTTGGTAATGTTCAGGTGGAACTGTACGTACAAATGTCCTGTAGACCTTTTTGCATCCCAGACTTGGATTTGCATTGGCCATTGATATCTTTAAAAACAGAATACTATAAAAACGACATGCACGGTTCCGCTTTGGGATTGGTGGCTAAAGTGATCTGAGAATTAATAGAAGGCAGGAGCTGGAGAGGGATGAGAGCGGGAGCAAGAAACGACCGGCGCGACTGAAGAAAGACGAGAAAGAAAACAGAAGAGACGCAAAAGCAGAGATGGCGAAGACGCCGCAGGAGAAGCGAAGGCGAAGAAGGACCGAGAAGCGGGCCCGGGAGGAACGCGAGGGAGCGGCACGAGGGATTTGGAGAGGCCAAGAAGGAGCGCAAGAAAAGAGAGAGAAGCGGCCAGAGAAGAGTAAAGACGACAAAAGAAGGAAAGAGAAAGAGAGGGGGGGGGGAGGGCAAGGACAGAAAGAGAAAGAGAAAAGAGGAAAGGAGAAGGAAAGGAAAGAGAAAAGAGAAGGGAAGAGAAAGAGAGAGAAGGAGAAGGAGAATGGAGAAGGAGATGGAGAAGGAGTAGAAAGGATTGGCGAAAAACAATGAAGCAGTAAGAAAAAAAGCCTGCTCTAATTTATGCAAATGTTTTTTCTTCTTGATACTACTAGATCTGTTTACCTGAATCAAGTTATAGAAATGAACAGCTTTAGCAAAGGGTTCTGCTGACTCAGAGCAGGCTGGTCCAATGATAATGATCTTACGTTTTTCTTCCTTTATGTATTCAACCAGAGCTTTAATGGAATAGGCGTCTGAACACTGTTGAATTAAGGAATTAAGAAAAACGTAGTGCATCGGCGAAGCAAGGTGTAGTGATGTGAGTTGAAGTTGAGGTGTAGTTCAGTTGGTTTAGTATGGTATGATGTAGTATGGTGAGGTGAGGTGAGGTGAGGTGAGGTGAGGTGAGGTGAGGTGAGGTGAGGTGAGGTGAGGTGAGGTGAGGTGAGGTGAGGTGAGGTGAGGTGAGGTGAGGTGAGGTGAGGTGAGGTGAGGTGAGGTGAAACATCTTACCTTAACATCTTTAATGTCCAGTTCTATATGATAGTCTCTAAGAACATCCGGGTTTGCATTCACGTGTTTTATAGCCATCTTTACAGCAGGGATCATGTTGGAGGAATTATCTGCCTTCATTTCAGTTTGTATGTCAAATATTCCTCCAAATGTAAGGATCTTCTTAGTAATATTTGCCTGGGTCAAGGCCGGATGGCAGAGCACCGAAAGTACCAAGCACAGCACCAGTAGTAGATGCATTGTGTACTAGGTAATACGATATCTAGAACATAGTAGAATGAGCAGAATTATGACAAGCAGGATTTGGAATTTTATATTTTGTTATCGTCATTTACGGTCTCGTGAATTTTTACTACATGAACTACCATAGTCATTCCGAGGTTGAAGAAATAACTGGGTCAAGTTGGCAGTAAAATTGATATTTATATCAACGAGCTAACCATAGTCCTACTAGAGCTCGTTGATATAATTATCATTACTGTTGTCTTCTTTTCACACATGATTATGACTTGAATAAAGTCGAAATATTGTAGATCTACATCTCGTCGACTTTGGTCTAAAATGTGCGGGATTCATAACGATTCTGTCCCCACTCGGAACTGTTTTCATCGTATTTTACTTAAATTTGTCAGACCGACATAGTTTATGTAAATTGTGTTTTGCGATTTTTCCATTTACTTTTTTAGTTATGTATTTGTATTGGATTACATATATTTATTGGTGTTATTTTCTTTTTCTGCTTTCATAATTTTTTAAATAATAAAGTTATTATTATTATTATTATTGCAATGCATTGTGGGATTGTTTTAGGGGACAAAATAGATGCCATCTTGGAAATATGTTCTCTTAAACAGCCCCACAATGCACCGTAATGCCAACTCGACCACATTTTCCCCCCTCTACGTCTTTGGAATGGCAATTAAAGGTTTATTACATGGATAAGCCTTGGAGGGCAGTGTTTGTCCTTCCCTGAAGACAGGTAGATATAGATTAAAGAAGTTTCTTGTGAAAATGCTCTAAAAAGAGTTCATATATAACCAGGAAAAATGAGTCCAAAGGATTGCCCAAGAAAAGAAGACATGGACAGTAGCCCCCTTCGCAGTTCCCTGCGCCATCTTGAAAGGTAACCGTGCCTTTGCATCGAAGCGAGAGGAACGGTGAGCTTGCAATGTCAGAGACAATTGTACAATTATTCACAGGTTCCTATCATTGCATGGCAAGGCACGGCTACCTTTCAAGATGGCGCAGGGAACTGTGAAGGCGACTATTGTTCTAAAACACAACCTTTCAAAGAAAGCGCTCATCTACCTTCATTTGAGACAAATCTAACCAACAATTATAGAGGACTTCAAATACACAAAAACGCTAATTGCAAAAAACTGACAAACTCCGAAAAAGACATTGAAAATGGCCAAGTCGAGGCATAGATTGAATTCTAGATTGCTCGTGGGGCGCTAAAACTTAAGTTTAAACTAAAGAAAAGCTTGAATTCGAGCATAACTATAATTTTTGACATTATGCAGAGAATGTTATATCCAAATAACGGTTAGAATTGGTTTACATTTTTCTCCATGGAATTGAACTGATTTCACGAAGGATTGAAGCTATTTCATTTTTCTAGCTAATGCTGTACCAATCAGTGTATGGTTTAAAACTGATTTAATAATAATTATAATGAATATTAATATAGCGCCTATCCAAATCTGCTCTAGGCGCTTTAAACAAAAAGAAAAACCATGAATTGTAGTAGGCTGTGAGCTTGCTTGGCGCCTGTGGCTGCCGCTACACAACCCATACCACAGGAAAAATAAATAAATAAATAAATAAATGATACGAAAATAAAATAAAATAAATAAACACGCACGAAACCACGACTGAGGTCGGACTGTTGTATCGGGTAACAATCCCCTACTCTTACGAAAAATACAAAGGATCTTTTACGTCCACTTTATTGGGGATCAAGTGCAAGCAGACGGGACCTGATTTTTTTTATTTGTTCGCATCCTGATTTTTCTTGGTATCTATCTATCTCATTGGTATCTATCTATCTCATCGATATCTATCTATTTCATTGGTATCTATCTATCTCATTGGTATCTATCTATCTCATTGGTATCTATCTATCTCATTGGTATCTATCTCAATGATATTGTACATTTTTATTTATTGCTTTTGACTTTAGGACACTTATGTAAGAGCACTGAGTTCTAATAATGCTCAGGAGCTATTATATTATGGTATTTTCTCTGTCGACCTCTTTCGTATCAAAGCTAAACGTTGTTTATTTTCGTTAGTTTCTCTTGAGTAATTTTTAGCATTTAGAAATTCGTTGATTCGGCGAGAGATTTAAAAAAGGGACTTATCTAGTATAGCCTTACGAATCTATACGGTAGAGCTAGGCCTTTACCTTCAAAATATGATCCACTGAATTCTTGAGCTTGTATAACAGCTACAACGCCATGAACTTTAATATCGTTTTCTAGCAAATTCATCCATTAAATACTGAATATAACGTGCTTTGATTGGCTAATGGTTCCTGCGCAGGTGGTGAGTTTGAATCATAAGAATTTTTCACTTAGGGAAAAAAATCTACACTAACTTTGGTAAGGTTCTTTTTTCAATAAAATTTGCTAGCTTACGTGTAGAAAGTTAACTATTAGAATCAAATGTAAAATAACTTGTGTTTTTTTTCTACATCAATATTTAAGTATGAAAGTTTGTCGCTCTTCTTTGGAGGGAAATGAAGAAGAATAGTGAAATTAGAAAGGCGATTTGTTTCATTCAATCAAGGAAAATAATACTTTTTCAAAATTGCTTCGTCAATTTACGTTTCCTGGACGGATATCCTCAAACAAAATATACAGGAAAACACTTAATTATAACATTAGAAAGACAAAATTTATAATTGTGATACCGATATTGAATTAGCAGCCCATATTATAATCCAATGGAAGAAAAAAAATGCTATGCCCGAAAATGGCAAATTTTAAGTCGTTAATTCACACACTCCTAATATTATTATTACTCCTGTATTATATGGATTAGATTCAATTCTATTGAAAAAAAAAACACCGTACCTTTTGAGTTGAATGTACGCTATTGGATGTATTTTACAAGAGAAAATGCATGACATAACCGGGGTCAAGCTAGAAAATCGTCTCTCCTTGAAATAAAACAGAACCCGTCAAAAAAAAACAACAAAACAAAACAAAAACAGAAGTGGATTTGAAAACCCCGGGCTTTTCTGAACATTTTGGTATAAAATTCACAGAAATTTGATAAAATTTAGAACCGTTTGCTGATTTTATAAGCTCATACTATCTGTTGGCTATACATTCGCCTCTTTTGGTTTCTAATGTATGGGTAATTTTTTCCAATAGTCAAAATAAGAGAACGCTCACTAATCGATTCTCAAATTAATTTTAATTATAAAGAAATACCAAACAAAGTACTTCCGAGAAAATATATTCTCGTACATTCAGATGAATGGTGTCTTGTCCTGGTCCATACAATAAATAAGATAAGCAAACTAATATTACGGAAGGATGGTATTGATTGAATATAGGGTTGGTGTTAATTTGCAAGTTTTTCTTAAGCAAAAATTTTGTGATTATTCGAGTTGTTGCATATATTGCTCGGCATAAAATTGCTAACGACCTACCAACCAACCATGGGTATATTTGGGCAAAATTAATCTAAACAATTGGAATCACCCCTAAATAATTTACGTCTTATGATTCGAAAACCAACTCGGTGACTCCTATAATGAAGATCTTTGATAGATGGTTTCGTTCGTTCGTTCGTTCTCGTTACGTTCATTCTTCGGTTGGTTCGTTCGTTCGTTCGTTCGTTCCTACTCATACAACCAAATGCGTTTTATTTTCGTTACTTTTGACTTAGGATGTGATTTTTTTTCTTAATTACAAATCGAAATTTATATTTTATGCCTAGTAATCCTTAAATCTTCTTCTTAAAAGTGCAATAAGTGTGTGTTGGAACTTTGTATTGCTTCAATACTCCATCATTCGCCGATAACCCATACTTTGTTCGTTGTTTTAAGCTAATGGGAGTTTCATTCGAAGTGGATCAAAACTCGTATTGTTTAACTCAAGCATTTAGTCTCTTCAAACTTCATAATCTACACGTCCCTTTCCGCGTCAAGTCAAATTATTTATGATCTCAACCGAAAATCATCATTAATTTTTTCGTGGTTTTTTAGTTACTTTTCCTAAAACAAAAACAAAACAGCAAGAAAGGAGGGAAGGAAGAAAGAATGAGTAAAATAAGAAAATACAGAAAGAAAAATGAAATAGAGAAAGAACGAAAGAGACATCTGCTATCTAGGCTCAACGATTGCATAAACTTTAACTAAACTAAGCTAGGCAGGAAACAATGCATTTATATAATTGCTTGTCAATAATTGTCAAAATATAAAATTCGAATATCGCTAAAATGTTTAACCGTTCAAACTTGTCATTCAAATTTTTTATTAGAACAAACGCTATTGTAGTTTCTCAAATATAATTTTAAGTCGTGGTTGGTAAGCTCAAGATGACTCCAGAGGACACGAGCAAAAAACGTCTGCGCATGCTCTGAATCCGTATGCAAATTAGACAAAACATAAGTAAATTTGACTTTCAGACATGCCTGATAAATTGGACTTCACAAAATACCAAAACTTAGTATCAGTGCTTGAAACTTAAGGCTAATTCTTTCATATTGTGTTTGTTAATACAGTATCTTGGTCTGTCAAAAGTATACTCTCGAACTTTTTTGTATACTTGGAGAAAACAAACATTTATTTTCTCACTCTCACTCTTAGAAAACTCTCATTCTAAGAAAACGTGCTGAAGTGCACGCATGCGTAAACGGTTTTCTCAAGTGTCGCCAGGTTATCTGACGGAAATCGATTAGCCAATCAGATCGCGTTTGCTGAAAAAGAATCAATCCGAACAGACCTTTGCGCGCCTCGAGAAGCAGGAAAAAACAAGATATGTGTGGATCGGTAATAATCAAGACCATAACACATATTAGAATTCTCGACTTTCACATCCCTGTAATGCCTTGCGTTTGGGCGGAGGGGGGTAACCGATCAAAAAACTGTCCCAAATTTAAAGGTTTCTTAATTAAATTTATTTGATACCTGCTTTTATCTGCACAATACTGATTATCAGTTTATTCCAAGTTATTATTGCGTGTACAGATCATCAAGAGTTTTGGTCTTACAGACAATGTATTGACTTACGAAGAGATGTTTAAAATTTACCTTAAACGTCTTCAAGCTTCTATATTTTTCTATTTTTAACTTATTTATTTTATTTTTGGATACCACACAAGGTATTTTTAACATTACCTGACAGCCTTCAGCAAAATAAGTGTGTTCTTACCCTCTAGTTACCCCCCAAGGACGCAAAGGATTATGGGGATGTGAATGTCGAGAATGCACACAACGCTCAACTCACATGTTGATTTTTACCCTCGTAGCATAGGAGAGAACAACACATCAAACAAGACGTAAAGGATTATGGGGATGTGGAAGTCGAGAATAGCCAACAAAGTTTACCTTACAAATTTTTTGGTTTTGAATAAGACTTGATAATATGCTCAAATTCCAATTAAGTATTAACGTGTATGTACGTATATTAATATTTTAACAACAATAAACCTTTTAAAACCGTGCTATTCTCGACTTTCACATCTCAAAACTCAATTCAAAACAAAATGAACTTTTTCTAGATTTTTGTTGGTTTCCAAGTCTTAATTTCGGGAAAAGAACTAGACGTTGTACGGTGCTTCGTCTTTTTGATGTTGATGTGTGTGGCAGTACAAATACACTTGTATACGCTTCAAGCAAAACTAAATTATCAGAGAAACTAGAAGTCGACCGGAATATTTCAATAGGACATTCTTCACTACACTTATTCTTAGTCCATTCAAATCCTAAATTAAATGATTTCGACTACAAACAGAACGCAGTTTTATGAACTTCCGGTAGAAGAGAAACTTAGTGAAACGTAAACAATCACTTTATAAACTTCCCACTTTCAAGCGAAGGAATAAAATATTTTTGTTACCTTTTACTTCGGATGTCACTTATCAGCAGGAGAAGGCCTACCTTTTCCATTAACAAGCTCTTAATATTTAGTTCCGAAGTCATAGAGATGCTTTTTCTTCAGCAATATGATTTTGGGAAATTCATTTGTTTGCGCGACATCCGGGAAAAAAAATCAGGGAATCTGATTGGACGATGCATGTCACGTGCACCCTGTCGCACACGCTCATATCGCGTAAAAAAATAAATAAATAAAAATAAATAATAATATTAAAATAATAATAATAATAATAAAAGAAAAAAATCTAATATTTCTGAATTTAGAAGTTTTAACTCGCCCGTACCGTGTCAAAGAAAATACTCGAATATTTCTGAATTTCGCATATCTAGAAACTTATTTTTGAGTCGCGTTTGCCCTTACTGGCTGATTTTCTGACAGTGGTTTTTCGCAATATTGTCTTCCTGCTTGCTTAAAAATCGATAAATTTTCATAAAACTTCAGATTCTTGGTAAATAAATGATCATCAATCATTCAATCTGTCGAGTTTAAGGAAATCCATGGGCCGGGCTAAAGGTTTTTTCTTGAAGTGATACGAAGAGCCCCAATTCTTAGCCGAAAAAGTCCTAAAACTTAGTATGCTGTTTGTAGCAAATTAAGATAAATATAATAAACAACTTGATGCGATAGAACACCTGGTATTTGTCTACGAATTCGAAACTTTTTGCCATGAATTTGGCATATTGAAAGTATAAAAATAAATTGTTATTTTTTAGAAATAGAAGCTCCTAGCTTAGAACCCCCTTCTTCCCCCCCCCCCCTGAATTCAAGTCTCCACATAGATTCACTCTATTATATTATTATTTATTATTTAAGGTTTTAAAATATTAAAATAAAATGAATAAAGATGGGCTTGTCTTACCTTTATGCCCTGGTCGTTGTCGAGAGTTGGATAGCTTGGTACTAATGGTGCGCTCAAAGGTCCTTGGAGTTTTTTTGAAGTAATCAAGACAAGAGAAAAAAAGATAATTATTTTCGCACGCAATCAATGTTAAATTAATCTTCGGTATTTTATTGGCGACGCAAACAGAGACAAATGAGTCTAACGAGAATAGTATTCGCGCATGCGTAGTTGCTTCCAAGTGGAACAGACGGCCTTTTGAGGCTTGAAAGGTGAAAATACAAAGAAGGGGAGTGAAAGGAAAAAAAGGAAAGGGAAAGAAAAGAAAGAGAAAAAAGAGAAGAAAACAGAAGAGAAGAGAAGAAAACAAAAGAGAAGAGAAGAAAAGAGAACAGACGAGAAGAGAAAAAACGAGAAGAGAACAGAAGAGAACAAAACCCTGATGATCAATGAAACCTGATGATCAATGATGACACTTGACGTTATACGAACAACTATACGTCTCTTTTCATTAATTATTTCCTGTAAGATCATATCATATATATTGACTAGTTACTTATTTTGAAAAAGAAACTGTTTTCGTGTGTTTCTCAATAAGGGCACCATTACGAGCCAAGGTTTTTGACCAAATGCAATGCAAATTGCCAACTGGACATTTCCATAGAGATATACTCTCACGAAACAGGAGATGAGATGACTTGTACCAATAGGAGAAATATTTAACGATAAACTAAACCGCGAATCAAACAATTCTAGTGTTACTTTTTGAAATCACGAGTCATAAACTCAACTATAAACGAGAGCAGATGGTACAAAATATTCCATCTCTATTCTTGCTCATATATATATATACATTTAATGCAAACATATGTACGCATCATATGTAAGCATTGTAAATTAAAGTAAGTTAATGTAAACATTGTATATTGAAATATTATTTTTATACCCGGTTTTTGCATATGCTGAGACAAACGTTTTGAATTGTATTCCAAAGATGAGAAACGGGGAGGATATTCAAAAAAATTTAATACGTACTGCGTTTGGGAAAGTTGATGAAAGTTGTGGTAGAAACGATTCGGAAAAATAAGATATTGTTTGAAAGAGTAAATGAAAATAATACTTTCTGGGTATTTTCAAAATATTAGAGTTGAAAAATTCCGACATTTTAAATAAAGATCTGACGAGTTTTCTTGGCAAGGTCAGTGTAAATAATATATATTCGTATTCAAAGAAAGATTTATATCTTGAAATTCTTAAATTCATAAAAACAACATTAAATCAAGCAGCTGGACGGGAGACAGTCCTATTGAATGTTCACAATATTTCTTCTTGATGAAAGTTCTTAATCTTTATTTTTTAATCAACGAAAAACGAGTGTGAAGGTTATAAACTATTTATAAAATAAACACGCAAAATTTGATCATAAATTTATGAAATTTGATAATTATTAATATTCATTAATTTTGATAATATTCCTTGAGATTTTTGTGTAGTTATGGAAGTTTTTCGATTGTGGATATGATACTTATTATTTAAATTTAAAGAACTCCAGTCTTAACAATTTTAAGGAAGTCAAGAATTATCAGCAATTATAATTCTCTTATGTATTGAACAATGTTAATGTTCATATTTTTTTATTTTCTAAAGAAATTCAAAAATAATGTAGGATATTCTGGAACTTTGCCTAAGTGTTAAAGTTGACGACCGGAAAATTAATATTTTTTGTTTTTGTTAACGATTTTCTAAAAGAAAATGAAATTTTCAAACGAAAATGAAAATAAATACGGAATGTGGCACGAAAAGAAAAAGCCATGTTTGTAGCGTAAGAAAAGAAGATCTTCGCCAAAAACATCTTAATTCTTTTTACGAATTGTGAAAATTTAGTTACAACTTGTTCTCACTAAAAAAATACAATATTTAGTTTTACTTGAGCACATTGACCACCCTCTTCTTTGCGTTTATAAGTTTCTTTTCCAGTTCTAATTGAGCTTTCTTGAGATACTAAATAACCGTTATCTAAAAGAATAATACAAAATAGAAGGATGTTAATTTCTTTGTTTGACAAATATTTATCGAACGGTTGTAAGGAATAATTTCTTTAAAGACCTTCAGTTATTCCGTCATAAAACAGGAACTTTGAATCCGGCAAAATTTGTGGAAGACAATCAAATGCAAAATAACCATAACAAAAGAACTTGAACAAAATAAACGTCCAAAATTTCAGAAATATCAATTCCTTGTATATAAATCGTTTGTGTAATAACTTATAATTTACTTAATATATATTCTTTCAATGTTTGTTATTAGTTTTATATAATAATAATTGTATTTTATTTATTTTTTACAGGCTGTGAGAAGTAGATTTGATCTTTCTACTCTTTCCATCTGTCTTCTTCGTCGAATTTGATGCTTCAGTTTTCTTCTTCTTCTTCATCAGTCCGCACATTTTACAATTCGAACCTTCACCACTGTAACGAATCACGTACGGATTTTTATTCGGAACTTCGTCGGGTTTTTCCGAACTGTCTTGGCTGTTTTGTCGTTCAACGACAAATTTCACTTTATCGTCGAATGACATGTTCTCATAAGCAGAAAGTCGATTGACGACTTCGATAACTTCCTTTATCTTCTACTTTAGGTTTTAGTTCCATGGATTGGTTCGATTGGAATAGACTCCAATAGTGCACACAGATCAACTTCATCGAAACTGGAGTTTTTACTATCGTCTTCGGCTGCCATCCTTGTGTTTTGAAATCGTGTGTCTTGTGTTGGTTCAGGGTTCTTGATGTGTTTTCTTTTGCGTAAGCATGAGGTCTGTTTTGATTCAACCACCATCTTGTCAAACGTTACTCGTTTTTCTGTCTTGGTTCTCCTCTCGCTGGCGTCAGTTGCATCTGAACCAGTTGAGGATTCGTTGCATGATACTGTGCTTCCTCTTATTGAAGGTTCTGTTTTCACTTCCATTCTGGAAAGTCAATGGCATGAAATACAATATTGAAAAGAAAGAAGGAATAAAAGAATGGATGGATGGATAGCGGGATGGATGGGTGGGTGGATGATGGATGGATGGATGGATGGGTGGACGGATGGATGGATGGATAGATAATGGGTGGATGGATGGATGGATGGATGGATGGATGGATGGATGGATGGATGAATGGATGCATGGATGAATGGATGAATGGATGGATGGATGGATGCATGGATGGATGGATGCATGGATGGATGGATGGATGGATGAATGAATGGATGGATGGATGGATGAATGGATGGATGGATGGATGGATCAGTGACATGGGATATGATTGATGGGTAAAATATAAACATACCTTGGTAAAGTCTCACGTTCCTGTCCGTCAATAATCTGGTCTTCCAGCTCTGTAATCTGTTCTCTAACTTCATTCAATTCTTCCTCCAACTTTGCCTTGTACTGAGCAAACTCCAAGATGTCTGATTCCAGCCTCGCCGTGTCTTCCATGTACGACAACAAATTCGCCCTCAGAAGTTCATTAGATTGATTAACTTTCTCAGGATCGCTCAAGCAATGTTCACACAAGGTAATACCATACTTGCTCTTCATCAATTCATTTTGTAGTTTCAACTTTTCTTTTAACAAAATGCAAATTTGAAGCTCCTTTGTCGCAAGATGCGAGGAGAGGCCAGACAGTTTTTCCTCGAGTCTAGAGTACAAGTCATACATCGTTCCTTCATTGCCATTCTCTCTTCTCAACACCGATAGCAACTTTGTTATTTTTTCTCTTTCTGATTTATTGAGATAGGGAAATTCCGTAAGATTCTCCCCCGTGTTCTCTTTTGATATTTCAGACGGTGGTTCAATGTTGCCAGCCTCGCACGACTTCATACTTTCCGAGGCTTCATTATCTTTAAACTGCTGCAGGAAATCCTTGATGATTAATAATTTAATTTTTAGTTCTTCTTGAAATCGAAAAATTTCGGTCTTATTTTCTCTGATAATACTTATCTCAGAAGGATTGACTAAACATTGTTCGTCTGGTACTAAAATACAGTTTGAGAGAGATTCAGCGAAATTTGATTCACTTCCAGCACTACTTCTCTCGCTTGATGCTTCAGTTGCCGTCGAAGTGTAACCAGAGTCAATAGATATGAGTCTCTGGCGAGAAGAGTCTAATTGTTTTCCTTCAATCCCAAGACAAACTAAAATCCCATCTACAAGGCACAAGAGTTCCTTCTGCAAACTGAGTACAATGTGCATTAATGAGATAAGTTCTTCCTTGACTTGGTCTATAGCTCTGCTCGCTTCATGAATTCGTTTATCTAGGCATCTCCTTTCATCATCTATCGACCCAAGCTCTTCTTTCATTCGAAGGGACTCTTCTTTCCATTCGTCCAGGCTGACTTTAAGCTCTTCCACTCTTCCATTCAAGATCCCTTCTGTTTCTTTATACAACTCGATCTGAGTCTTCATACTTTTTATCTCCTCTGAGCATAGCGAACTGTAGGTTCTCAACGTCTCCAGTTCAGATGCCTTGATAGATATTTCCTCTGTTAAAGCAACTTTCTCGTTTAAACAGTAAGATAAACTCTCTTGTAGCGTCAAGAGGTTTCGTTCAAGTGTTTTAATATCGTGTTGTAGAGCTTCATTTTCCTCAACAGCATTAACTTTTTCGTCTTTCATCTCGCTTAGAGAAAAGTTTAATCTGGATTTTTCTGACAACAGCTCATCCAAATCGTGTTGCAATTTTTTCACTGTCGCCTCTCGTTCGTCAATATCGTTTTGCAACTTGCTGTTCTTAGTTTCAAAATCCGAAGTTAACTTCTTCAACTCGTTCTCTCTTTCTTGGACTGCATTTAAATCTCGTTCGAGGAAATTTCTCTCGGACAGGACAGCCGACACAGATGTTTTCAATACTATCAGAGGTACTTTCAATCTTATTCCTCAAGGCATTATTTTCGTCCATCAAAGTCAAAACATCACAACGCAGCTTTGAACATTCTTGGAGCACACCTTGTAGTTCTCCTTCGATTTCATCTCTTTGATTCCGCTGCTCTTTCATATCCTTTTCTATTTTTACTCTCTGAGCAACCAGTTCGTTGTATTCAGTGTCTAGCTTGCTAACTGCACTCATCAAGTCAACTGCTTCGTTTTTGAGGCAAAGAATTTCCTGGTCTTTGAGGAAGATTTCTGTCTCCAACTGGACGATAGTCTCTCTCATCTGTTGCTCCTCTTCCACAGGAGAAGATTCTTCAGCGTTATTATTTTTTCTTTCATCCGTTTTGCTTTCATTCGAAGCATCATCATCTTTTTTCAGCAGTGAATTCTCTGCTTGTAGTTTAGCGATGTTTGTTTGCAAAAATCTCTCATTTTCTTTATGCCGTGCAACAAGTTTCCCTACTTCTTTCAACTTTCCTTCAAACTCTTCTGCTTTTATAAGAAAACGATTATTCTTCTGTTCAGCTGTTTGTAGCTTTATCTTCAGTTCTTTGGTTTCTCTTCTCGCTTCGTTTGACTCTTCTATCTTGGTTGCTTCAGATCTCTTCAAACAGTTTTCAAGTATTTTGACTTTTTCTTCTAGCTCTCTGCTTCTTGCACGTGCAGTTTTAAGCTGTCCACTTAATTCCTCAATCAATTCGTCCTGAAATTTTCTTTCTTTATCAAGAAATCCTCTTGCTTCGTTGTCGTCGTTTAATTTCTCCTCAAGTACTTTGAGTTCCTCTTTTAATCTTCTGTTTTCATTACCAACTTCTGCGTCTCGACATCTCGAGAGGTCATCATTGCTTCGTGACTTTAGTTGCTCTTCAAGTTCACGAAGTCTAGTACGCAGTGCCATGCTATCAGAAACAGCATCCTCTAACCCAACTGCAACTTTATTTACGACAACCTCTTCATTACCTTCTGCTATTGCGTGCTCTTTCAACTTCTCTTCCAAATATCGAATTCTCTTCAGTAATGACTTGTCTAAGCATGTACTCAACTTCTCTTCTAAATCTTGAACTTTAGAAATCAATTCCTGGTTGCTTCTTTCCGCGAATTTTAATTTTTCCACAAGTTCAGAATCACTTGCAAACTTAGGCAAAACACTTTCACTGTCTTGGAGTTTTTTCTCGACTTCAGATAACTTACGATTCAAAGATTCATTTTCTTTCTCGGAATCATTCAACCGTTTTCTCATCTCAGCATTTTTTTCACACAACGCTCGATTCTCAGCCTCCATTTCTGCAAGGCTAGAACTTTCTAATGGATGACTTAGCTTTTCTCTGCTGTTGGTGCTCTCTGATCCTTCCAACACGACACCTTCATCGACTGATATCAATCTACCATCGCTTCGAGTTGAGCTATCTTCAGAAGACTTCTTTCGGAATGACACCAGTGATGACTCCACTCCTAAAAACAAACAAAAGTTATTTAAATATTAATTTCATTATCTACCGCCCCTCCCCTGACAAAAATTCTGCCAATGTTTGAACATTTATCAGGGATGGGTCACAATATAGAGTAAATATAAACATGCTAGAGTTTTATTGGAGATAATAAGTACATAAATAACTCCTCACTTAAAGTGCATGTGACACGAAAAATGTTTACTGTTAAGAATGTTTTGTTTATTGGCATAAATAAAATATCACGGCTAAATTCGTTTCAAAAACGTATTTCTCTAGTAACTTTAGAAAATTTAGCACAAGTTGTGACGTCATTTTGTTTACAAGTCATCAGATCTAGTTGCAAACACACTTATTTCAATAAAGTTAGTCACCTGAAAAGCTATAAAGCTGAGGCCGACAAGGGTTATGGGTAGGTTCTTTTTACACGTTCAACCGCTTGATAACTGTTCATGGACTTGCGAATCTTTTATCGGTTACAGTCTCACCACTTCTGAGCACCATCGATCTGCAGTTTGTATTAAAAAGGCTTTGTATATATCTGCCTTTTTGATATGAAAAGTTTCCCATGATGCTCAGGGATCTCAGCTTTCTAGGTTTTTGGTGACTAACTTTATTGAAATAAGTGCATACAAAATGTTTGAATGTAGAATCTTAATTTCAGGTAGTACACTTTTCATTTTCCCAACATTTGGAGAGTATTACGTAATCTATCAAATGAACCTGAATAGAATATGCCTTTTGTTGTTATTTTATATGAAATACAATTTATATTTAGCCCATTGCTACCGAATCTATTGTACGCGTCAACAAAATGACGTCACAAATTGGGCATAATTTTCTCAAATATCTCAAGAAATAAGCTTTTGAAACAAATTTCATTACGATATATTTATTATAACTAACAAACTGTAGGTTTTAAACGATGTATTTTTTGTGCCATATGCACTTCAAGATGTTGTAATATTTAAGTATCTTCACCCTTAATGTTGTTGACAAGTCAATATCAAACCGGAAGGGAGGTGACGAGTATATTCAACTAAAGAACATAACTCTAGAGAACCTGTCCTTAGAAGTCCTTAGAATCCTGTCTACAAGTAACACTAACGCCAGCTTTGAAAAACAGTTGATTTTTTCGTCCCTGATTTTGATTGTTAGCATTTGGGGAAAACTATTTCCTTATTTGATTCCAAGTCGAATGTAGGAACCAAGCAATACTTAGTATCGACCGTAAATATATTTGCTACATTACAAAGGTTTGAAATTCTTTCCCTCGCGAAGTTTATAAAATGCCAGTAATTCTTTCTTTCTTGGCAGTCGTTCCCCCAACCCCCCCCCCCCCCCCCCCAGCGTTTACGTGTTAAAACGTTTTTTCTATTCTTTTCTTTAGCACTCTAAAGAATTAAGAGATAATCTTTTTTCAATAATGAGCAATAATGGCAAAAAGCGCCAAAAACTAGACTTTTGTATGAGTTTTGATCCCAATTTTCGTTTTGGGTTAACACTCAAAACCTTTTTTAACCAGTTAGATACTGATGTACTATGATAAAATGCTTGTTTGAAGCGGTATTTTCAATCGTACAAATATTTTGTTCCATTTGTGTTAGAATGTTGCTTTATCAGGCTTTTTTTATAGAAAATATATGGGAAATAAGCAAACGAAGGCCTAAACCTCATTCTCGAATAAAATTTTTGCTTTGGGTTAACACTTCGATTCCACTTTCATCGGTCATCTCCACTTCCAAACAAGTTAAACTTTCTGAATAACAAGATTTTAGCCTTGTACAACAGCCTTTCTTCAAGAAAATAGTTTTTAGCGCTCACTGCTTGAATACAAGGAGACATTGAACATGGCTCTTTAGCTTGATTGACTTTGCTATATCTAAGTAGCCTGTACTCTATGTTATAGGTCAATTTCTCTAATATTTTATGTTAATTTTTATTATTTTCTTAATGTACGAATAAATTTCTACTGTTGAGATATTTTACAATTCCCTTGACCGAACTCAGCATAATAGTGGAATTGATTTTATTCGTGGCACTCGATGATTTGTTTATCAGTATCACGATAGCGCTCTTTTTCATATGGATACGATCGAATGCAGAGGTTGTTTCAGGGTTTGATCTGTGAGTTAGCCATGCCCTGACTTAGATCAGCCCAGAGGTTGTTACAGGGTTCGATCTGTGAGTTAGCCATGCCCTGACTTAGATCAGCCCAGAGGTTGTTACAGGGTTCGATCTGTGAGTTAGCCATGCCCTGACTTAGATCAGCCCAGAGGTTGTTACAGGGTTTGATCTGTGAGTTAGCCATGCCCTGACTTAGATCAGCCCAGAGGTTGTTTCAGGGTTCTATCTGTGAGTTAGCCATGCCCTGACTTAGATCTGCCCGGAGGTTGTTTCAGGGCTCGATCTGTGAGTTAGCGGTGCCCAGACTTTGATCAGCCCAGAGGTTGTTTCAGGGCTCGATCTGTGAGTTAGCCGTGTCGTGACGTAGATCAGCCCAGAAGTTGTTTCAGGGTTTAGTAAAATTTAAAATCTTTTAAAGTTTTCAATAGAGTTGGAACATACCTGAGAGGTCAAATCTCATCTGCTCTTCTCTCAGTTGCTTTATTTTCTTTTCCATGGCAGCTTTGTCGAGTAGAAGGATACAGTTGATCAGCGCCTTGTCCATCAATACGTGACATAAGGATTGTTCCAGGTTTAACACAGTAAAGATTCCTGGTTCTTCGCCTAAGATAACGAAAGACAGACGAAGAAAAGAAAATATGAAAATATGAAACAAAAAAATAAAACAAAAAAATAAACACACCCCCCCCCCAAAAAAAAGAAAATAGTCAATAACTAAGACGTTGTTTTGTCTAATGGTTGAGAAGATGCGTGGGTGATGAAAAAAGCCTACCCAGATAGCTGGCGACTTCACAGTTGAATGGAGGACGTATGTCGTGACTGCAACAGTCGATCATGAAGTTGAAAATTTGAAACTTATAGTTAAAATGTGGTTTAAAAGAAACGGGTCTTTTTCGATTAAAAAAAACAAACACAAAAACCTAAAATGGATGTGTGGGATGAGAAGAATGGGCGAGAATGGAGGAATGGTTGGATGAATTGGGAAAAATGCTTGATGGAATAGGATAGGTTGAGACGGATGAGTGGGATGGGATGAAAATAATAGGAGGATGAATCGAATTGAATAGACTGAAAGGGTAGGTAGAATGAATGGAATAGGATAGATGGAGGGGATGGGATGGGACGAGATGAATAGGAGGTATGGAAGAACACTTACGCATAGGGTCGATACGACGTTGCACGTATTCCTTCAAAGCTTCGTGTAATTTTCGCTTGTTGTCAAGGATAACTATAGAACAAACACACAAAAAGAACAAGATTGAGCATATAACTGCTGGTGTTAATTCATCACAAACCAGTTTAATTAAAGAAGATATAAATAATAAATATTAGTACTTTTACGCATTAAGGGAGCATAATAAATCTGGCGCGCCCATTGGTCACATATTAACGTCTTATGCTGCTATATTCGTCTACAGGGCCCGCTTATTGGATAACAGCATTGACTTATCCGCTATCCAGGCTTCGTACGACCGGGCTCAGGTGAATATAACTCGCGCACGCGCACGCTTGTTTGTCGATTTGTGCCGCTTGCAGAGATTAATAAAATTTGAAAAGACAAAACTCTCTCTCCGTTATTTATTAAATTCATTTGTATTAAGAATACTAAAACAATCATTTGCCTCAGGGTAATTGTTAAATAATAATAATAAGAGAGCGCCGCTACGCAGACTACAAAGAAACCAGATTGCCTTTTTTTCCTAACGACATACCTGTGTCAGTAGTCTGTTTGTCCAACAAACGAGAAAGAAACAGAACAGCAGCATTATCCGTGTTCTCTTTGATTCGACACAATGTACTTCGAACACGAAGCAGTTTCCCTGCATAGGAGGAGTCTGCTAGTCCATTCTGGGCTACTGCACCAACTAGAAGAAAAATATTTAGATATGAAAATGAAATCACTATGATAGACCATCGAGAAAGGAATCATTGATGGGTCTCATCATCGCTTTCCTATTTCAGACCATTCGTCATTCCCTTGAATATCATTTCTTTGTTTAACAGTTGCGCAAATGCAGCACGATCTGGGGGACAAGACAATAGGTTCCGATTCTCAGGAGTTTGGAATTCTTTTGTTTTGTCGCCTAGATCGAGCAGCTTTGATGTCACATGTAGAGGGTCTGTACCCAATCATTAATGATTTTCTCATTTCAGACAATTCGTCATTCCCTTGAGTATCATTTCTTTTTTTTTCACAAAATGGGCAATCATACCCAATCATTACTGATTTGTATCATCCCAGACCACGTGTTATTGCTTGAGAATTCACCATTTTCCATACATCGGTTCACTGGTCAAACACAAAGCATTCAATCGAGGTTGCAAGGTTCAAATTTGAATAATCCCTTAAAAGTACCTTGAAGCCTCGCTTGAGCGCTTTGTATTTGACCAGTAAACCATTGTATGGGAAATGGTGAATAACATTTTTTGTTTTAGGGGTATCCATATTCATGTGTCTTCTCGTGCACTGTGAAACAAGGAAATGATACTCTAGGGAATGACACTCTAGGGAAAAAAACATTACGCCCAAGTTTTTTATCCCAAAAAGTCACCAATCTTCTCTAATCTGCCTATTCAACAACGTTTTTTATGAGACTGTCAACTTATTGACGATGACTGCGTCATCACATTGTCAAAGTAGTGTGGATCCACGAGACGTAACCGACACATAAAACTGATGTCTATTGGTTTTTACAATAACTAAAACGAGAAACATTTCTCATTTTTAGCGACCAAAACGACCAACGGAAAGAGCGCGCGCTCGTTGATGTACTCTTATTGATGATAAAAAATAACCAATCAGCGCGCTAGAAATTTGTTGTTGTAAAATTTATATTAGCCTAAACCTACTAATGGTCGATCACATATTGAGCGCTCTGATTTGCTGAACGACTTGTGCAGTCTATTAGTAATAGACCACTGGTAGCGACAATAGTCCCCTTCATAGTTCCCGGCGCCATCTTGAAAGGTAGCCGTGCATTTGCATCAATGCGCGTCGAATGGTGAGCTTGCAATGATAGAGACCTTTTTTAACACCTTGGACAATTATTCACATGTCTATTTCATTGCAAGCTCACCGTTCGCCACGGCTACCTTTCAAGATGGCGCCGGGAACTGTGAAGGGGGCTAAACCAAAAGAACCCTGTTCAGACTTACCGTCAGTGTCGGAGTCCAGGCACGTTCCCTGTCCATTGGCCATGGTACTGCTGATTGGACAAGGCATACTCTTGGTGAAAAAATATTCTGTAAGCTGAAAAATGATCACGTAGCTCATTAGATTTCCTGAACAAAGTTGGAAATATCAAATTCTAGCATTGTCACAAAAAATTGTTGGTTCAGGATTTCATAGATTTTATGTTTGAAGTTTGAATAAAACTACTTATGGTGCTGTAGATTCTATGTCAACGATTCTGGAAGTCTTAACGCGGGCATTAACATGGCTGCCGGATAATCCAAGTCCCGTAAAAATCAACATGTGAGTTGAGCGTTGTGTGCATAGAACATTGAATGTAGTGTAGTGTGTGTGAGCAGAAAGTGTCCCTAATTAGTGCGAAAGCGTTAGAACGACTAGACACTTAAATAAAAATATATTTTTTTATATATCTAGTTTCTTAAACAACTTAGTGCGCTTTATCCCTCATTGTATGTACTTATTGACTGAGTTGGCTCGAGGTCATGCCGTTTGGGCCGAGCGCGTACAAATTACCAAGATATTTTTCCATCCGCGCAGACCCTAAATCAGTCATTTTCTTATACGACCCAATTTTCCTGCTAAAATTGATAAATACAGCGCGGGTAAGCTAGGAGAACGAGTTTTTCCGGCCCGCTCACGTCAACCTGTGCGGTCCCAACCACGTGGCGTTTTCCAAACTGGTTTTAATAAAGCGCGCGAGCAAGCCCGTACGGGTCATATCATTAAATACGTTCCCCCACTGACCCCCCCCTTAACCCAAGGATAGATAGATTATAGTAGCTCTCATAATTCCGTCCTACCTCGAGTAATGTTTCCGCACTGTGAAGCAACAGCTCTCTATCTGTAAGTGTGTATAGTTTCTCAGTGGTCACTTGTTTGTTGACACCAGCACTACCACCACCATCACGTAGCAAGTCCTCCATCCCATAAAACAGCTCCATGGATATCAATTCCATCAGAAGAAGGGCCTTTGTCTGGTTCTTCAGGGACTCTTCTACTGGGTCTGAGATGGTCTTCTGCCAGGGACCAACTCGAGCCTTATCTGGGATGCCCTGCTCATAACGCCCCACTTCCGACTGAAAAGGAGTTATAGTAAAGTTGAATTATGACAAATCACTTACTCGGTTTGGCTTGCTTTGTTGACTCCAAATTACGTCGTTACCCGCTAGGCCAGTTTTCGTTATGAGTGGGAAACGATATTGCAAATGTGTCAAGTAGCCGTTCCATAGTTAGTCTCTAGCGACCTTAAGTTTTGAATTTTGTATTATCTTTCTGGGGTTTTGTTTATTGGAGAATTCATTCAAAACATTGTCAGTAAAGTAAACTCATCCATAAGAAAGACAGATCTTGAGAGAGCGAAACCCCAAAATGAAGTTATTTGCGCTTCCGGTTGACGTCGCCGTCACAGATTTTGAAAATCTTTTAAGGTCGCTGGTTCACCTATGACTGTGCTGTATAGCACTACAGCATCTTACCGTACTGTAACTATGCGTGACTACTGGAAGACAATGAAAAGCCATTTCAATGTTACGACATGCTTGTTTCCCATTCGTACGATAACCATTCTTATGGGAAGCCATTTCAATGTTACAGCATGTCGTACCGTGTTCGTGCTGTAAGTCAGTACCGTACGTTTCCCACTCATACGATAACCATTCTATGGTGCACAAGCAGTGTAGTAGATGTGCATTTACGATTTTTTTGCAGCCTACCGAAGTTTGACAAACGATCCCCAAGCCTTCACTGAAGGGTACCCGAGGCTCCGGGAAAATTGTTTCAAGCGTTTTCGGGCTCTCATGTGTGGCCCATAGTTTTTCGAGTGGAACAGCGGATAGCTACAAAACACGAACATATTGGATCGTTTGGTTTCACATCTTATGAATGGATAACACAAAGAACGCCGTCCCTTGATACCGGATTTTCTTATCTTCTATAACTAGACACAGCGTCTAAATAAACCAAACATTACAATGGTATGATAAAACAGCTTTGGAATCTTTGCTAATACCGAAGATAAAGCCAGTGACTAGATAATAAAGACACATTTTTTCTTTCAAAAACTGGTTTTTCTGTGAAAACTGAATACTTCATCATATGGCTAAAGTAAAGAAAAGCATCTGTATTTCTACAAAAAGAGATTTATTGCCTACAATAGGTAAAACTTGTTGATTGAACGTGGTTTTAGCTCCTAAGCTAGACTCTCTTTCTAATTTATTGCGATGACTTGAACCACAAAGATACAATTATAAAGTCCTTAGTTTCATCTCACTATGTTTAATTAGATCTCTTATCTGCCTTCAAAACTGATAAAAGAATATATAAAAGATGCGACGCTGATCGACGCTTAAGATAGAAGTTGCTATTACTAAGATATGAGGACATTACGTGATAAAAAAACGCAGTAAGATTACTTTTTAATCAAATAAAACAATACACATCGGCTCGGCTTTTGTCTAGAGCTTATAGCAAATTACTTTAGCGACGATTTCCAAAGAAAGGTCTTTTCTATGTAAGCCCATATGAATGATTTGATTCGATGGTTCTTTTGTTATAATATATATTTATTAATATCGAGTGACACAGCTTGAATAACGCAATACACGACATATGAACAGCATATTTATTGTGGAGGAAAAAATGCAGCATTTTTCATGTCTATCAGTACGAGCTGCATACATTTTTCAAAAAAGAACAAAAACGAGTTGAAATATTTGAACTTTTCGCTTCCGCATGTCTGTTGTTTACACAAAAAACTCAAGCACAAATGATGGAATTTCTAGCGTTGGTGGTAAATGCCACAATCCGCAAAACCCAAAAAGCTAAATTCCAATTCAATATGTAAATATTCGCCATAATTAGATCAGCCAGAGGTTGTTTTAGGGTTCAATATGTGGGTTAGCCATGCCCTGACTTAGATCAGCCAGAGGTTGTTACAGGGTTCTATCTGTGAGTTAGCCATGCCCTGACTTAGATCAGCCCAGAGGTTGTTTCAGGGTTCTATCTGTGGGTTAGCCATGCCCTGACTAGATCAGCCCAGAGGTTGTTACAGGGTTCTATCTGTGAGTTAGCCGTGCCCTGACTTAGATCAGCCCAGAGGTTGTTTTAGGGTTCTATCTGTGGGTTAGCCATGCCTGACTTAGATCAGCCCAGAGGTTGTTTCAGGGTTCTATCTGGGAGTTAGCCATGCCCTGACTTAGATCAGCCCAGAGGTTGTTTTAGTGTTCAATCTGTGAGTTAGCCGTGCCCTGACTTAGATCAGCCCAGAGGTTGTTTTAGTGTTCAATCTGTGAGTTAGCCGTGCCCTGACTTAGATCAGCCCAGAGGTTGTTTTGGGGTTCTATCTGTGAGTTAGCCATGCCCTGATCAGCCGTAAAGATACATATTTGGTTTGAATCGTCGAATATCATCAAACCAGGCCATATAGTGACAAACCACTCCTTCCCTCTATCTATAAAAGCAATCATCCTACCCCCTCCCCTAGGGGTATTCAAACGTAAATGCTTTGGAAGATCTTGCCATCAAAACAAATATTGATGCAATCTCACAATGAGCTGGTTTACTCCGACAAGGTATTCACATAAGATAGAATGTAATTTTCCCACCGTATACGAAGCAGTTCACACAGCAAGGTACTTTGTACTGTCGTGTTTGTAATCCTTAGTAACGGAAACAGCACGGCTGGGCAGCAAGCTTAAAATTCAAAATCGTTTCCGGCACATATTTCTATTTCTAACAAACAACTTTTTGATACATTTTGGCGGGAAAATTGTGTACTATAATTCTCTCTCTAATTAAAGTCGAAAACATGCTATTCCATACTGGGTAAAACTGATTTACTTAACTACTAAAGCTTTTTAAAGTACTGATGAGTTTAATCACTCAGACATATTGCCAGTAATCGTAGATTTAAAAGTTTAACACCATAGTGAAAATATAGACTGACGTTTCGAACGATAGTCCTTCGTCGGAGTCAATTGATTGACTCCTACGAAGGACTAAGGTCCGAAACGTCAGTCTCTATTTTCACTATGGTGTTAAACTTATAAATCTACGATAATTTGTTTCATTAGAAACACCGACGCAGTCCACGCTAGTGTTCACAAGCCATCATCTACATATTGCCAGTAGCTGACCCTTGAATGGTTCAAAATAATAACACTGAATATCACCAAAATCCATTTTTTTTAAACGAAAAGTTTTCTTAGGCCCCGTCCACACTTTGCCGGATAAATTTGAATCTGAATTTTTATTTATTCGGTTAGGCCGACCGTACACACTACTCTGGGCGAATCCGGAACAATTCTTCACCAAAAACGAATTTTCGAAATGGAACCCAATAAATAATAATTCGGATTCAAATTTATCCGCCAAAGTGTGGACGTGGCCTTCATCGCACTATACAATCCGCGTCTCCCCCGGAGTAAAGGAAATGGAAAGCAGTAGACTGTTGTGGACAGGGGGGTGCAAGACCTACCTCTGCGTCGCTGTCTTTTTTCTGGTTCGCCTTCAACGACATGATGTAGCTCTCGTAGTCTGTTTTAAGACGTCGCCATTCTCTTTCTGGAAAACGAATGATAGGAATAGATTTTATAGATATAATTCTCTTATAATACTCTCCTAGCACTCGCTCGCCCACCGTCGTTCTATGCAATTAACTGTGGACCCTAGAAAAACAGTATTTATAATAATAAGCAAGTTTCAGCTGACAGAATGTTACGAAACGCTTTAAAGGATTGAATATCTCAGCAAGGCAGAGATTCCATATTTGTCACCCAAAATGGTTACCATTACATTGTCACTTAAAACCTGTTTAGGTTAACCACTGTTGTTGTGGTATTCCAACCAAGGTAAAGGTTCAAACATATGCACATGTGTTTATCTATCTATTAACAAGTAAAACAGTCGACCTCACGCGTATGCAACAGACGGGTGCGTAACCATTTTTATTTAGCTTATAATTTTTTTAGCTTATAAGCTTCGCCATAAGGCCATCTTAATTTTAGATTTTCGATTCACTTAATTTTACATTTAAAGTTCAGGCTGACGCACACGAGGCAAAGAACACATAATGAAACACGTGATATTTCTTTTAGCCTAAATGTGTAAATGTGTAAATGTCTTTTTTCGGTGAACAACGTTAATGACATTGACTGTATCCATGAAAAACTTTGTAACAAACTGCACAAATTAGTAAACTTAGTAGACCTCAGTAGACCGTAGACAGTCTTTCCACTAATTTGTATAATTTCGGTAGTTAACTTTTTCACGGACATATGGCCGGGTATGCACTGTAACCCATTATTATTATTATTATTATTATTATTATTATTATTATTATTATTATTATTATTATTATTATCTCTGATTTAGGTAGAGAAGAGCGAATTTTGAATAAAACCCACTAAACGGCCTTAAATCGCGCTGAAACTTCGCCAGAAGATTGAACAAGGTACAAGCGACGACTGCAGCAAGTTTTGAAGGAAATTGTTGAGTGTAACACTTCACTGTCATATCTACATCATAACTCCATACACTCCCTTATAGACCATACTTGGGCTGTCTGTGATTACATTGAGTGGGAAGGAGATATAAGAGATTAATCATATCGAGAATATTTATAAGATCGAATTAATAAAAAAGAAAATCCTTAGTAGACGTCTAAAATTTTACTCAAAACTTGAAACTTGATAAGTTTAGGAAATATAATTTTAAATTCTATACTTGCAACTCAAACGTAGCGACAGAAAAGTCTCATTTTACAGTGATCACTTACTATTGCAGAGTTCGGTCTTGACAGATTTAACTCACGTATTATTAATAAGAATTTTCAAAGTCTATTTTAGAATCGTTTTGGCAAATAAAAGTGTATTTTTTGGATTCCACTTCTGTTGAGTTTTGATGATCCTAAGTTTCCAGAAATAAAAATCTGGAATTTGTTTTAAACTACTTGATATTTTAAAAATAAAATCCAGGTGTTTTAGCAGCTATTTCAAACATAATATTTAAAAAATCTAGTAAAGTTCGTAAGAGTGGTTTAAAAAGAAACTTCTAAATAGGAAATTTCAAAAATTCATTAATCATAAAATAACTAGACTAAGAAAGAGGAAATTTCTTTTTCTAGGTGTTGGGTATCATCATGTGGGATAAAGATAAGCAAGAAAAACAAGCATTAAACTCTTGCAACATTAAAAGATGTCGGAGGAAAGCCATTTAGCTGCCAGCTGAAGTGTCAAATCCTATTATAGTAATAATACTGTGATATAATTTTTTTTACAATTGGTCAATGATTTTTTAAAAGCAGGAACATAGAGAAGTTAAGTATTTTAAACAAAATTTTAGTTAGATTTATTTCCTTAAATGGCGTAAATGTCATCATATTTATAAAATATAAGCCTGTAAGTATATGATTACGTAGACAGTAAAGAACGTAACCTATTCATTAATAATTCGAGTAAGAATCTTAATTGACAAACACAAGCCTCGAACAGCTTAGAACCTTGAAGCCTTAAACCCGTAAAAGTGGAGTTCCGGCTAGTTTCGTAATGTCAATCTATCTAGGACACGGCTCACTTTATTTTTCACCTCATAAATCAAAATATTAAGTTCCGTCTTGTTCAATGTCAATACTGTTATGAGGGGGAAAACGGAATGAAACAGCCGTGGAGCTAATTCGAGGTCTTAATAAGTAATTATGGTTGGTATTTTAAGGTTTTAGGTAATGCAAAACCGGGAGAAGGGATAGATTTTGAGAAAATGTATGCAAATGTGTCTCGTGTCGCGGTAGTATAAATGTCAAAGAGCTAAACGGATCAACTACAGCCGCTAACCACAAGCCATATATTTATCTATTAAAACCATGTTTTCCCGGTCATTTTGGTTCGTTATTAAATTAAAGGGTAAACCACGTTAATTAAAGAAAACTTTGTCAAACAACAGGAATAAAGTAAAACATTGCCACAAATTAATTCCGACACGAAATTATTTGTGATTCCATATAAAAATATAAAATAGAATTACCTTTGTTTTCTAATGTTTCTGCAAGTTGTCTCGCCATTCTCTCGTAGTCTACCTATAAATAATTATATATAAATATTAATGAATGCAACGTGCAAGAAAGAATTGCTTGTATTCAATATTAATTACATGAGTTCACATGCATCTTGTTTGCAGATGCCAATGGCGACTAAACCATTTGAGTAACCCTGTTTGAGTCGCTGTTGTTCTACCTAAGACCTCGTACAAACCTCAGAAACCCTTATCCTCCATAGCCTAACTTATTCTACTTCACTCTATGATGTTATTTAGCTAAAATAATAATTACTATAAGTATTAAATGATTCGAATAACTGTGCTTCATTTGTAGTAAATTATCTAATCTCTGAGCTAAAGGAAACGCATGCGAGTCAGATTTATGCTACTAAAAGATATTTAACTTACGTTTCCTGTACAAGAATTAGAAGAATCGAGATGCCATTCATCGTCAAATTGTTCAAACAGTTGTACGGTAGTTGTACTATTTCGAGTCAAGTAAACAACTGCGAAGTTTGTAGTTACTCTAATACTTCACGCGGGATCTTTAGGCTATGTTAGCATCAAATAACAGTCTTACATGACCTAGCTTTATCTCTTTGATCTTTTGTGTGAATGATCCCTACTATCAGACCGACCCGTCCACGTTCTAAGCGGTCAGACCTGCAATATTCCGTAGCGAGGCCTAGAATCTACTGGTGCAGAGCGAAAGAGAAGTGTTCTTTTGTTCAGCGTAAATTACGTGCCATCAGCGACGTCAGATATGACAATACCGATCTGTTTACAGTATGTTTTACATCGAAGTCTGCGTTCTTCTAATTCTAAACAAAGCTACGAAGGAAATGAGTGAGACGTAGATTCCCTCCTTTAAGAAGATTTTAAATGTCCAACTGTGAATGGATTAAAATCCCTTTTATCTGCTATTGTTTGAAAATCTTTTCAAAATAAATTGTCACGTTACGAAGATTTTGGTAATAATGAGAACTCGTTGGTCGAGCGAACGATAGCAATGCTGAACATCCGGTCGATAATTGGAATTCTAATAATAACAACTGTGAATACCCGAGATAGTTGCGTGACAGAAACATATTGAGACACGTGAAGTACAAGAAAACATCACGATACTCCTGCTAGTGCGTTATTGTTATACTTATTTTCTCCCACTTGGAAGCCATGCCCCTTATGGCTTTACTAATGATTTCAACCGATTTTTAGAGCGGTTTTCGTACACGGTACGACATGCCGTAACATTGTTTGCCAATCTGCAACCAATCACGTGTATCAACGGCTTGGGTAAGATACGGACCGTTCCCCATTCATGCAAAAAAACGCTATTATAATCAGCCATTATTATGTTGAGAAAAAAACCTGGTCGACTGGCCATTGCAGTGCATTGTGGGAATAGGGGACGAAATAAACGCCATCTTGAAAATATCAAGCTTGTTTTGCTAAAATAATAGTACAATTTGCATATTTCATCTTTCGACAAGAGGTACGACAGAAAAGAGAAAAAAGGAGAGGGAACTGAATAGAAAAGAAGAGAAAAGGTATGGGGTTTCAATATGTAATACTGACACGAGAAAAAAGGAAGGAAACGAGAAAAATAACATCTAAAAGAAAGGAAGCCAAATAGCAAGAAAAGGAAGGATAAAAAAAGAAGAAACTGAAGGAAAAAATTCAAAGGAAACGAAAGAAAAAATGGAAAGAAAAGGAAAAAAAAAGGGAAAAAGCTAACATACGTCATTTTCAGGCAAAAGACTTGTAACTCTGTAACCGCAAAGCTTTAGTTACATGAAAATCACCATGTGTCTTTTATCAAGAGTACAAAACGCATCTTCCGAATACGAGGAAAAATGTAGTTATCGCTCTAGGACGTCGATTTAGACAGTGTACTTGCACAGCGTGCTCACTATCTAGGAGTCAACAGCGTTTATAGAGCCTGCGGTCCTAGAGGTCATTGCACAGCGGGAATTTTATCCAAAAGTTTCCGACACAATCTCCCACGTAACCTGGATTGCTTTCCTTGCATGTTTATTACATATAAACTTTAATTATAACACTACGAATTGATGACAGATCTTTTCATCATAGTATCACTATTGCTATCTTTAGAATGCTATTCTGCATGCATGGGAGCTGATATAACAGTACAGCGAACAGCAGATGCCGAGTTATAGAGAATCACCCTAACTTGGAATGTATGAGCTCACTAGTTCATGCTGCTTTTCTCCCAGAGTTACTTGACTATTTTCGCAATTGACTTGTTTTCCAAAATTGGACCATAATTACATCCCGGAGGGAGGGTGGGGGGCGGGAATTACGTTCCGCTCTTAAATAATCTTAGGCAAGTATGAGAAGAATACTTGAAATGCTGAGAAAGGAAAAAAGAGGTGTAGAAAGACGATTTACTTGATATTTCTTTGAACGCCAGTACTGAGACGACTGTGTGTGGGAGGAAAGACAAAAAGAAGTAAAACATTGGCAATGGTGTTCGTGGAATCCCGAAGCGCATCAGGTCTGTAGCTAGCACAAAGACGAACTAAAAACTTCCTAGAGTGCATGACCGTTCCTTAATTCAATTTTGTAGTCTGCTTTCTTGATTGAGTTAAGTTTAATTGACTCAACGAAAGTATTTATCGGATTGGCACGCAAGAATCTGGTACTGATCGTAACATGTCTGTAATATGTGTACTGCAGTTGTCCGATTTTATCATTTCAAGGTAGCAATCTTTGAAGACAGAAAAGAAAAACATTGAAGCTCTTTTCATAAATATTTCCTGCACTATTTCAGTGCCACTGTTATTTTGACGTATTTTTCTCCCTACGTCATATATACGAATAAATGTACGATTTGGAATAGTAAACGAGAAACCTTGCTAAGACAGTGGAACATTTCCAACGCATCATAAAAGAGCAAGATGATCTTCCGATTACACTTTCAACATTGTTTTCCTTAAGAAACTTGATACTTTTGGCTTTTTTTCTTGGAATGAGATTTCGATGTAAGTATTCGAGAATTCTGAATTTTAAATTTGCTCTTCAGATCTGCAATTATAAAACCAATAAAAGCATTGTGTATTCTTATATTTGATGTCTTTCAAAGGTATCTTGTAAAGCCGAGCAAATCGTAGATAAGACAGTGCAAGTTTTAGCGTCTCTCGCAGGTCGTGTGTGGCATATCGATTTCCAGTTTAGCCGCAACTTTCAACTCAAGAAAATAATAATATTAAATAAACTTTAAAAGCATAAAACGATTTTAAAATATTTGATGAATAAAGAACTGAAAGAACAGTGTCGTCCAAGGTTTTGCAGTCGAAACAGCACGAAGTTGAATAATTCTAAGTTCTTTGAGTAAGGTATTACTGTTTTGGTTAAGGGACAGATAACTGGAGAACGTAAAAGAAAGTTTTCAGGATAGTTTGCCGTGAAACTTCTGGCCTAGACCACTCATATTAAGCTAAATACTTCTACAAGGATTAAAAAGACGATTGAGAAAATCAAAGGACGACAACACGAAAGTAATTTCAGTGACTTCTAAATACCTTTTCGGAAAATACAGAAAAGCTATCTTCGCTGTCTTGGTATAAGAGTTCTTCCATTTCGTGTGCTTCAAAGATGGTACTTATTACTCTTTCTCCTTCAGGAGAGAACAACTCTGGCTCCATAGTAGAAGCACACTACCTCATCAGTCGTTCGTCACAGCGCATCTAAATCAGGCTTACGACGTACAAGCATAAGTACCAAAACATGAATTGTACACCGGAAATCTGACTCCATGATCAAGTTACGGTATCTGTTGAGAATTGTGAAGGAATTTTCGGAGAGATGATTCGATCTTGTCGACTCTTGATAGACATCTCACCTCGTACTGATACAAACCAAGGGTTGGGTTGAGCACAGAGCCGTCTGTTTTCTAATACATTTGGAAATCCCTCTCGATCTCCAATTTAAGAGGATGATGGATTAAATATGAAGGATTCAAATTCGAATTTTCATTTCTAGTGACCTTGGTGAAGGAATTTTAGTACATCGGGATTTCTATGCTGTAGATTTGCTTCCCGCAGACTTAGACAAACTAGTAGAGCAGCTAGGTCAAACTTACAGGATATCTCCAGGCGATATGTTTAGATTTGTAGAAACATTTGAGTTTAATTTAGGCAGATATGCATGGAGCAAAGGGTGGGTAGCTTATTTGACTCCGAGGTCTTTGCAAATATCAAGCTTCAATAACTTAAAGCGTTCGGTTAATTAAAGAGCTAAAAGGATTATCAGTCTATTGAAGGTTAAGGGCCGGATCTCGTGGTGTGCTTCAGGCGTTTTACAGAATAATCTGCTAATAGGACGTTCAACGCCTATTCTACTCAGCCTTTTTAACTTGACTGGATGTTATTAATTTGAAGGTTAAAGTAGTGAAGGCTTTTTAATTAAATTCCTTTAAAAGATTCCTTTCCTGCATGGGCGAGCGCTCGTGAGAGGTATACTTAGACAATGGATTAATAAATGTAAAAACGATACAACAACCACGACCACCACGACTACTACAAACTACTATTACTACTACTCCCACCATGGCCACTTCCACCACCACTATCACTACTACTACCTCCATCGCTACCACCAGCACCAGCACCACCACCACCACCAATACCTCCACCATCACCATGCACTACCACCACTACTACATCCACCACCACCACCACCAACTACCACCACTACCTCCACCACTACCTCCACCACTACCACTACCACCACTACCTCCACCACTACCACTACCACCACCACTACCAATACTCCTACCACTACTACTACCACTACCTCCACCACTACCACCAACACAACCACATTATTACCATTACCATTACTACTACCACTACCCCCACCATTATCACCACCACTACCCCCAACACTACCACCAACACAACCATGACTACTACCACTACCACCACAACTGACCATGCACTACCACCATCATCACTACTACAACCACTACTACTAGTACCACTACACAACTACTAGAACAGTCTACAATAATGTAATGTAACTGCAACAACGACAACTATTACTGCTAACCCTATTACTAACCCTAACACTAACCCTTACTTTCCCTGATACTAAATAAATAAAAAACGCTACTACTACAACAACATCTTCTATTATTATCACAGATGAAGCCATTACCACCAGAATCTAAACCTCTTTCGCTACCACTTCCACTACAACTATGAACATCAACACCAACACCTACTCCACCACTACTAGCCGCCTGCTACGGTTTTTGATGACGTAAGTCCCTTAACTAATGTAGCTTTGAGACCACCAACCAGCTATGGTCCAGTTTGATTTAGTTTGATCAGTACAAGATAAGATCCTTCAGACAATCCTTACCTAACCTAAGTTCATCTTGAATGTGAGAGCATTTAGATTACCTTAAAGTTTTAAATTGTTGAATAAAATTAATAGCAGCGATTCTCTTACAAATATTTAGGGGAAGCATGTCATTAAAGTTGTCAAGGATTTAAAAAAAAGATACATCGATGACCATTGTGTTGGTAACGATGACGAAGATGATGAGAAAGGTGATGGAGATAAGACGAAAATAAGAAGCACAAAAAGATGAGAAACTTAACTTTCTGTTTGTTGAAGAGCTGAATATTGCAGTAAGCTAGTTCCTTGTACGTGTCGAGGAAGTCTTAATCTCTTTCATACTGATGTAGACCTCAACAAAGCAGACTGACCTGTCCTTGAGTCTTAATATTATTAAATCAGCATATTTTGCCCTCTAGCTAACCCTACTTTGTAATCCTTTCTCCAGACACAGAAGAGAACATTTAGAAGCACTTAAGGAATAAAAAAATGAGCGATAACATCTTGATTGTTAATGGAAGAAAAGTTATTATAAGAGATAGTATAGTAGTAATAAATAGCAATAAGAGACTTCAATTAGATGAGTGTCGCTCTCATGAGTAAACTAATCGCCACAAGACCTTTGAGGCGTGGGAAAATGCATAAGATAGACTTCTCGAATTGTAATAAGAATCATATCCTGGAAAAGAGTAGAAGGATAAAGAAGAGTAAAACTTACGGTATGGAATTTAATGGTTTCTGTATTGATGGATGGAATGACGCATGTTGTTTTGTTTCGTAAGCCATCAATATAGTTTATACGAGAGCAGACACCAGTAAAGGTATGTCCTACTACAGCACCATGGTCAACAACAGTAACATCACTGATGATATTTAGTGCCATCAACTTAAATATACTACCAGCGCTTGAATTAACATCATCAACCTAGTCATATTATGATCATTATTACCATCATCTATCACCATTACCTTGAGAAAGAGCATCATCGCTGCTATCATTGCCATCATAACCCTTATCAACTTCAATATTATTCTCATGATCGTTTGAATCACCAAAATCATCACTATCATCATCATTACCAGGCGTCACTAACAACAGCATCATCATTGCTACCATTCAGTTTCACTATCAACCTCGTTAATGTCATCGTCATCATTACACCACCACCACCACCATCAGCCTTACCACGATCATCATCATCATCACCATCACCATCACCACCACCAGGGTTCGTACAGATTTTGTAATACATAATTTAAGGACTTTTCAAGGAATATTCAATTTTCAGGGACACAAGATCGACAACAAACTATACTGACTTGCCCTTACTGACTTACCCTGCCATACGCAACTTGCCTATCAGAAAATTACAGTCAAATTCGTTTAAGAGCCTTCTCCTTTTGGCAAAGATTTTCCTCGGCCTCCATTAATTTCTTTGATTTCGAATTGAAAAGGCACTAATTTTAGCCAATTGTCAAAATAATTCCTCTGTTTTACAGCGTCTAAAACAGCATGATTCAATGAACTTCACGTTTGATTACTCTGACCAGTACTTATTGCTCCCCTTGTCAACATGTGCATGAAAAAGAGGTAGGGTTCGCCATATTGAAGAAAACGAAAACAGGCAGCTCAAAATGAAAAAAGAAATTGCATCAATCGATTGAATGTTTTTCATTTAAAAATATTTTACATTAACCAATACTAATTCAAGGACTACATTATCATTTTCAAGGACTTTTGCTACAAATTCAAGGACTTTTCAAGGAAAATTCGTAAACAAGGACTTTTCAAGGACCTAGCTCAAAAAACAAGGACGTTTTCAAGGCTGCACGAACTCTAATTACCACCACCATCATCATTATTACTACCGTCATAACAACAGCATCATCAAAACAACACATTAAACATCATGAGTATGACCTCATTTAAATGATCTAGGTTGTAGTATTATCGACAGGAAACAAAAACTATGTAGAACGAAAAGGAGATGTTTCGACTCATGGTCTAGAAGTTGCAGACAAAATTCATTTTAAAGGGAAAACTAATATACTTTTAACGTAGGCATTAAAACATCTGGCAGGTCGGGTTGAAAGTTAATCTTCTTATCCTCCCACACATTCATGGTCACTGGAAATATTATGTCTTCATTCTTTGACATAAGAGATTCTTATGAACAGACATCACGTATCAAGTGATCTCTCTATATTAAAACATAGACGTCGCAGTAATGAATTACTGTGTTTTTGAGCGACCAACGATGTTGTCGATAAGGGTTTATGATGGGCAGCTCTATTATGTGTTTTTTTGCTTTTGTTATTTTTTCTTCCTTCTACCGCTTTTCTCTGTTCAATGTTTCGGTTTGCTTTTGATTGTCTGCATTTCATTTGTGTCTGTCTGTCCGTCCTCGCCTCGAGCGTATATAGTAAATTTATCGTGTTTGTCTGTCTTCCACGGTTTGTTTCGTTATGTCACTATGTAACGCTAGTACATTCCGTAATTCCAATGAGAACTATAGATGCTTTGCGCTCCCACTTCGAATTCAAATTACTCAGATTTAAATTTTGAGAAAGGACTAATAGAAGACCTTGCCAAGCCCCTTCCCTTGTAAGTAATAATATTAACACCGTTCTTATGAGTATCAGTGGCAACGTAAGTAATCATTCCGCACCTCCTCTGTTTTTACTCTTTATTCTAATCTCTAGAGCACTTATGGGTGTCATTGTTTACCTCGATATTGACACTTGCAGTGTTCTCTACCTTCATCGCCCGCAGGCCGAACTTCAGGCTACACAACGTCTCGTTGACGTCTGTGAAAGACGGTGACACACATACCTAGAGAAAAAGAAATAGAAAAAGTATTGATTTATGGAAGTTCATTACTCGGGCTTCCTGTGTAATGTCCTGTATAATTTGCCGTTTCTTCGTTCTTTACGTCACAAATCGCCATCTGGCCTATAAAGCGCATGCGCTCTGTGCCACTACGTAGAGCGTAGGCTCAGGATTTTCCGAATAGATTCGAGTATTGTCGAACTCAAATGCGATTTCAAATATTATTAAGTAAGCTGAGAATCGTATATGTACGCACTGTGTTGACGTTTAATTTGTGTCGTACTATCTTTCATCGTGAAGTTAAATTTTTCAGAGTTCTACGAAGTGAGTCAAATTGAAATCAATTAAGGTGAGTAGATTCGCTTCCTGAAGTTTCTCTACAAAGATAGATCCCTTTGTTTAGATAAGAATTGATTTTAGCTGAGAAATCTAAGAAGATCGACTCCCACAGAAAGGGAGGCAAGCAGGCAAGCAGGCAAGCAGGCAAGCAGGCAAGCAGGCAAGCAGGCAAGCAGGCAAGCAGGCAAGCAGGCAAGCAGGCAAGCAGGCAAGCAGGCAAGCAGGCAAGCAGGCAAGCAGGCAAGATCTGTAAAGTTAGAGACAAGGTTTCAAACGGAAATTCTCCAAATGATTAATTAATTAGGTCAAAAAGAAAACAAATACCAAATTGTTACAAATCACACGCGAGATGTGAGATCACGCGATAAATGTACACGTCATAGCAGAATCCAAGATAAGACAAGAAATGGTTCTTATCATCTGGAATCCGAGGAAAATTAAATAAACAGAGTTCATATTGTTTCATTAATGGTTATCTTCAATACTCTTGAAGATTACAGATTACACTCTTGCTGTAGACATCACTGCGTAGCATTTATCAGATTCTAACGCCTACACAAAAAAGGATTGGCTGATTAACATAACAAAGAAACAAACATGCAATGAAAAGAGCTAATGAAGAGTACATAGAAGAAAATGCACTGCTAGAAAATAGTTCATAGCAATAAAATATTGGAATGCAAAAAGGAATAAAGGGAGGATACAGGACAATAATTGAGTAGAATTAAGAAAACAAGATGACGATGACGATGGTGATGATTCTGATGATGGATGTTAATGCTGATACTGGATTTGGTTGGCGGTGTCGGTGTTGATGCAGATGATGATACTGATGATGATTATGAAGAGTTCAATATAGCAACGAGGCTAAGAAACAAAAGACATGTGAATCAACATGTGACAGTACATCAGGCAATTTCACTTGCATGCTCACCATGCATGGTAAAATATCAACTGCAGCCGTTCAGTATGTTTGACTTTAAAATGATTGAAGCGGTGCCAGACTACACCTTTGAAAGGAGACGAGAACCGTCTTTTAAAATATTTGACATAATTTTGATAAGAATTCAAAACTATATATAATCCTATATATATACACGCTAAAAATCTCCCACTGTTGACCTTAAGATAACACCTACAGATCTAGATAAATACAAAGCTTATTCGAACACACTATCTGTAAGATCTTGATATTATTTTTGTATATTCGATATACACGTTGATCATCTTTCAAAACATTTTGTTTCATTTAAAGATATTAAAAAGAAATCCTACACAATCTTGTTTTGACAGCCCCACCCAGGTTTAACATCTTCGGAATTTTTCGACCTAGTTTTTTTAGTTTCTTGAAATTATTTGAAAATTTTTAGGAACCAAAGACTTTCAAGTATTAAAAAGATAGCTTAAGTAGAGATTTTGAAGTATTGAGAATTGAAAGTTTTTCAATTTCGTCTAGTTTGGTCCTTTATCTGTCATTAATGTGAACTCTAATTGTTGCTTGCTCTTATAGAGTGGTGCAAAACTTTCCGCACTAATGAGGCGATATTTTTAATCATAAGTTCAAAGATACTCACTATTAAGCTTGTTCTTGAGTTCCCAGACAATCCATCTTGTAGAAACCTTGTTAGAATCGAATTCCTGTAAGGTATAAAGGTGTTTTTGCCTTCTGCTAGAGCATGGATGACGTTCCTGAAGGGTACACACCAAAGAGAATGATTTGTAATCAGTGTTACAGCGTAGAGTCTGGGAAAAAAGATAAGTTACACAACGGAGGGTATCTTATCTATTTAACTCATTGAACTGTGATGGCTGGAGGCTTCAGTGTGATTCAGTGCTGTTTGACATCCAGTGAATCAATTGCTAGACAAGTTGTAACGGAGATTAAAGTGTAAGGATAAACGTTTGATGAATGGGACATTAGTAAATTAAGCGAGAGAGACATCTGTTAGTGACGTTAAACGTTGTTAGATGAAGCCTTCTGGTTCGACGATTTTTCGTAATCATAACAATTAGGATAGATTGTCTATCACTGTTTTACGGAAGAATATATGCTTATCTCAACCTTAAATCAAAAAAGAAAAGACGGGATAAGATGGAATGGAAAGAAAAGATGGATGGACAGATGGAAGGATTTTATATTCACTAAGGGACTGGTCATTATCTATCGAGAGGGGAGTCTGGTGCAAATAAGGGAGTGGGTCTAAATTTTTATGCATAGATTAAAAAAATCAGCAAAAATCAGCAAAAATCATGCTTAAAGAGAAGGGGGGGGGGGGGGGGAGGGGGGGAGAGGGGGGGGGGTCAGCAAAAATCAAGCATAGAATATTTCATAATGCACCAGCTCCCCCTCTCGATAAATAATGACCAGTCCCTAAGCTTTTCAGTTGAGTTTGCACACTACACATTTTGCAAGAAAGTCTTGTCGACAAAATGTAGATGTTGTCAGGAGCAACATCAGAAGTAGCTTAGTATTCAATAGAAAGCAAACATGCGTCTTTTTTACCTACGAAGTGTTTGGTGTAGTACTTACCCCAGTTCTAGTAAAGAGGAGTTGATTGACTGAGCTTCTTGGAGTCGTTCACCCTGAGCTTTTGTTTTCTTAATGCGTTCACTTCCAGCAAGATCACATCTGATAATTAAGGGAGTAAAAATACAGTTTTCCAATTCCAATTCGAATCCATCCATCCATCCATTTATCCATCGATCGATCCATCGAAATAATAAAGTAAAGTATCTCCAGGTCAAAGGGAATCCATTATTACAAATTTAATTAATTAATGGTATTAGTCGCACTTTACTATTACTCCTACTCCTACTTTTATTATTATTTTTTTCTTTTCTTTCTCTCTTATATTTTGTCTTAGCTATTTATATTTTGTACTTGTCTATCCTATTGTTAAACGAGTGTAAGTATATCATTATTCTAACATATCAATGTCAATAAGATACAAAAACAAAAAACGATCCATCCATCCCGTCCATTCTTTAATGCATTTACCTATCCATCTATTGTTTCATTGTTTATTCATCCATTTATTCAACTATTAATTAATTAATTAATTTACTCATTATTCATTCATCTATCCATTCGTTTTCCTTCCTTCCTTTTATCTTTCCTTCCTTCCTTCCTTCCATCTTTCCATCCTTCCTTCGTTCCATATTTCCTTCCATCTTTCCTTCCATCTTTCCTTCCTTCCTTCCTTTCATCTTTCCTACCTTCCTTCCTTCCTTCCTTCCATCTTTCCATCTTTCCTTCCATCCGTATCCCTAGACGCAAGACAAGACAAGGGTAGAGTCATCTTACATGTAAAGTCGACCTTTTACTGTAGAAGCTCCATTCGTCAAGCTGTTGACCTTAGCGAAAATATCATCATCTTCCTGAAATAGAAGCACGTCTCTATCAAAACACTACATGTATCAGTTAATACTCGAGGTCATCGTGTACGAAAACAGGAACAGCAGTACTTCAGTTTTAGCAACAAGATGCATGATAGGAGACTTTCTTTGGAAAGCATAGCTGAAGCCTAAATCATCGGGCACAGTGTGCATCAGCTGATGAAATGGCGAAGGGGAAATGATTGGCTGGGTTGGGAGGGTAGGGATCACCTAAGAATCTTGGAAACAATGAATGAATGAATGAATGGATGGATGAATGAATGGATATATGGATGGATGGATGGATGAATGAATGGATATATGGATGGATGGATGGATGGATGGATGGATGGATGGATGGATGGATGGATGGATGAATGGATGAATGAATGAATGGATGGATGAATGGATGGATGAACGAATGAATGAATGAATCGATGAATGAATGAATGAATCGATGAACGAATGAATGAATCGATGAATGAGTGAATGAATGAGTGAAGGAAGGAAGGAAAAGGGAGGAAGAAAGGAATGGATGGATGGATGGAGATGGAAAGAATAAAGGAAAGGAAAGGAAAGAAAAAAATATCATACAAGGTGAAATATTTTTCACATTTTACATTGCACTTCAAAGTATTGATTCAAGTCAAAAATTCTAACGTATGAAGGAAATAAATTAATGAATGGATATGTGTCATTTTCAGTGAAAAGCGGACCACTCAAGAAAAATCGTATTTGTCAAAAACACAAGCAGCTGCTTCAATCTCAAACATCTGCCCAAAATGAAACTCAACTTACGAAAAAAGCTTGCTAATAACTTATTAGAAACCTGGTGTGATGAATCTAGAATTCACCAGCTTAGTAATAGAACTTTCTAGAACATTCTGTGTGTAATTATGATGTTGAACTTAATCCTAAAAATCAAATTGGCCCCACTTAAATTGCTATTATTTGGTTCGCAAGATCTGTCCAATCACGTTTGAGCAATTTTCTTCTCCTGTCATAGCTACAGCTAGTAGTATAGCTAGTTTCGTTTCCTTTTAGTGGAAGGCAATTTGGGGACATCACACTAACTTGGATTGCTTCCGCCTTAATTTGAGCTGCAGTTCAAAGAGAAGTTTCAACGGTTTTGCTCTATCACCAACTGATCATAACGGCTCTGAACTCCTAACATTTTGTTCAGCCATCTCTTGAAAGTTGGAGACGAATTCATATTTTTCCCCTTCATATCAACAAGCAAATCTTCTTTCCCTTGAAAACGAAATTTCAAGCTTGAATTACAGAACCAAATTACATTTTTTCTTCAGGAAACATCTATTAATCTCTGCTAAGTTTATTTTTTCAAGACATGAATAACAGTTCTTCAGAGCAGCCGTTGATGGCTTTTAGTGTGCCGTCACAGAAGACTGAAGAAGAGCCTGACTTGTTCGACAACCATAATAGCTATTTTACAGCTTTGATGCTCATTATTAACATTTTGGTAGCATTTCTGGCGACTTTTCTGAACTCGTTTATTATTTTGACTTTTGTGAAGACACCAGCTGTTCGAGAAACCCCTTCGAATGTTCTAGTCCTCAACCTTGCTATTTCTGACTTCGGAGTTGGTATTTTGTCAGCGCCTCTAATCTCCGTTTGTGAAATTGCTAACTTAATCGAAAGTGACCTGAATAACAAGGAAATATGAAATGTATTTATTGGCGTAACTATTCTATTATTTATTATTTCATTTTTCTCTGTTTCTGCCATCACTGCGGATCGATTTCTGGCTATTCATCTTCACCTGCGCTACCAAGAGAACATCACAGTCAAGAGATATGGCATAACTGCTTCATGTATTTGGATCAGTAGTTTCTTATTATGTGGTTTAATTATCACGCAACGTACACTAGAATACAGGACAGTGTTTCTCTCTATAATCTGTTGCATTGTATTCGCTAACGTAGTTTTCCTCTTCAAGATCTCACGAGTCATTCGGCGACACTCAATGCAGATCCACGCCCAACATCAAACAATACGAGAGTCCATAGACATGCCCAGATACAAGAGGTCTGTCAACACCATGCATTACATCATGTTTGGATTCGTTATTTGTTATTTGCCTTTTCTGGGAATGCTATTTGTGATATTTATTTTCCCGTCCACGAAGAGGAAGGAATGGACTACTTTTGTGATGTCTTCAAGTATTGCATTTATGATGTTGAATAGTGTGATGAATCCTATTATTTACTGTTGGAGGATTGAAGAGATGCGTAATGCTGCTAAAAAGGTGATCCGAAAAGTATGGAAACAAGATAACTAGCTTAACAACTCTTCTGCTAATATTCACGATTATCAAAGATTCACCACGAGAAGCCATTTACGGCAAGTGTCATTTATGAGTGTCGTAAATATGGAAACAAGATAACTAGCTAAACAACTCTTCTTCTAATATTCACGATTATCGAAGATTCACCAAGAGAAGCCATTTACAACAAGTGTCATTTGTGAGTGTCGTAAATACGGAAACAAGATAACTAGCTTAACAACTCTTCTGCTAATATTCACGATTATCAAAGATTCACCACGAGAAGCCATTTACAACAAGTGTCATTTATGAGTGTCGTAAATATGGAAACAAGATAACTAGCTAAACAACTCTTCTTCTAATATTCACGATTATCAAAGATTCACTACGAGAAGCCATTTACGGCAAGTGTCAATTAAGCTATCTGATCTTGGCTAATACCAAGTTCAACAACAACAGTTTACAACAGTTTATTATTACCACAAAAATATATATATACGTACATAAATTGAATAAGTTACAAATATTGTGGGGGGTGCAAGAGAACAACCTCAGAGGTTAAAACAAGCTCTTACACCCTTAAGACGAAAATAAGTAATATTTACATATGTGTAAGATAGGAAGAATCATATAAAGTACAGTAGTTTTGGTAGTTGAACAACTAGAAATTTCATGAGACGAAATAAACGTACAGGAAAAAAGAAAAAAAGAAGAAAAAAGAAAAAAAAAACAATCAAGTAATTAAATGTTCTTAAACAATCATTCATCTGAGTTAAGCAAATACTTTTTGTAATTCTTTTTGTAGGCTTTCAGTGAACAACTATTTTTAATCTCAATGGGTATATCATTCCAAACTTTAAAAGTTCCAAGGAATTGTGGTCTTAGCCGGGGTCCGATCGGAGATTTAATAGGAACCACCGCATGCAGGTAACCTAACTTAATACAAATGGTCATAGCGTTCTGACAAAGGTCAATAGGTGACATAACCAAAGAATAAATAGAAAGCACCACAGGTATCCCAGGGAAATAAATCTCAACTACACTATTGAATCATTGCGCAACACTTACCTCATAATCAAATAATGACGGTACGTCCAGTGAACCACACATGCTCCCTTCACTACCCCCTTCGAAGCTTGAGGATGATAGACCTGAGAAGGCGAGGTCACCAATGGAGGAGTCTGACGTCATAGATGACGCATGCGCATCGAATACTAGCGGAAGGAGTGATGACATGGATGAGTGAACAAGTGGAATGAATGTTTAACACTTAAACAATGGATTACTTTCTTTCTATTCACTCCTTGAAAGTTTATACGTATTCGTTTCTTAGGCCAGATGTATCTGACTGTGAAAATTTAGGACGTGCCGTGACCGTGTTGTTTCATTGGTTAAGCAGTAACCTCACGCGCTGTGATTGGTGGAAAGTATGTCGTCAGTTCTTTATTAAAAGTAATCTACTCTATATAGACGTGAAATCTAACAGAATTCTTGCATATGACGTAAAATGAACTCAATTTTGGAGAACAAAACAAAATAATTTCAATCTCCTGAGAATAGACCAGTTTCGAATTCCAAATTAACGCTGTGTTTTTTGATTACAGACTCACTTGCACAGGGTTAGCCTCGTATCAGTGTCTAAATATTCACAAATACCAACGATAGAGTAAAGAATGCACAATTTCAACAATACAAACACTTTAAAACTCAACGGACCTTTACTAGAACACGTGGATATTCTGCTCAAAATCAAGGCTAACCACGTGTAAATGAATCTGTGATCATTAAACACTATTATTCTTGAACTCGAAAATTGTACATTCCGTATGACGCTGGAAATCACAACAGGACTGTAGCCACGGTGCCGTTAGTCTGGTCTTCAAACGGATCAATAAAATGAGTCTGTAATCTAGAAACACAGCGGTAATCTGGAACTCGAAAATGGTTTATTTGAAACCTATTGTTATGTCCTCCAAATTGAGCTGCAGTCCGAAAAGCTGCAGGGGTCTATAGAGCGAATTAATCAACTGTTTGATTATTTGCTGAATATAGAGTCCTTGCACTAGCACGTGATGGCAGCCATAACAGGAGTCACAATAATAGAGTCTTTTCCCACAGGGAGACTGAAATCTTCCTCGTGTAAATCAGATAAGATTCCATTGTTCCTGCCTCCTGTTATGGCTGCCATCACGGATTTTGTTTGTATACGTAACTATCATGATACCAATAAATAAATCAATGCTTTTGGTATAATCTTAGACTTAAATATATAGAGTTTCTCAAGCGACCGGTAATTCTAAGAGGATTATGATATTTTTCATAAAATTATGATTATTGAAGTTTTCCAAATCCGAAGTAATACTAAAACGTTTTTTATCCTGAATTTCGACTTTTCTCTGATATTCAAGTCTGAAATTATGCTAAAACAATCATTCACCTCAGTCTCAGTGATTATAGTGATATTTTCTCGCTATTTCACCGATATTCCTTTCGCCTTCCTTCGGCGAATAATTGCTAAATAGACGAAGCATTGATCCATTGATCCATACATGTCAATGTTGTACAGATATAAGATAATATTAACATGTGAGTATAAAATAATGTTTTCAAGCTTGGTAAACAATGCGACATGCAACTAAAACTTTCACGATTAAACAAAATGACCGGCCCTAAGCTTGAAAGAACGAAGCAAACATAGCGGTTAAGTGAAATAGTTTTTAGTCTTTCTTTCCATATTTCTGCTTGTTGTAGGCACGTATATTATAACTGAGTCAAAAGAGAGCAGAAAAATAGGCAAAAGTTGGGATACAGTAGTCTGGGAATGAGCGCAGGCGGCAAAATAGCTAGACGCGCTGTGATTGGCTAAAACAAAATTCACAGCTCAGTTGGTAAGATAGTGTAGATAAGCTAGCGCAAGACTAAAAAACTACCCCGAGAGTTTGGTTAGTGGTTTGAAATGAGGATATATTAGTTCTTCATTGGAAAAATATGAATTGATTAATAATCGCAAATAATATTTATCAAATCATCTCACCTCCATATCGGGTGGGCATGTTTATTCTCTCGATCTTCAACTGACAAATAGCATGTGACCTGTTCAGTACACGAGAGAAATAATACTTTATGAGGGTGGTCTAGGCAAAAGTAACGTGGGTTATGACCGCTAGACTCTCAGAGAGAATGATTATAGAGAGAACTGGATAAAGGTTTCAACTGACAAATAGCATGTGACCTGTTCAGTACACGAGAGAAATAAGAGTAACGTGGGTTATGACCGTTAGTCATAGAGAGAACTGGATAAAGATTTCATGAACGAGAAATTCATGAAGGCAAGCATATCTAGTAATGTAATCCAATTATGGCCATGGGTGGTAAACATTTAAAGAGGTCGCTTTTCATTGGCTGAAAACAGCATACAATAGCCAACGTTGCAGATCGTGTTTACGCGCAACATTGCAGTTGCACAGTTGGGCACATGCATATATGGTGCAATTTGTTGCATACAAAATTGCAGATGCAATATGACATGAATACTTAATCGGTAAGCACCGCTTTGTTTCTTGACTACAGACTCATTTGTACAGGCTTAGCCTCGCTTAAGAGCAATTCATTCACAAAAGTCAACTGAAACGTAAAAGATGTTCAGCTGGAACGATACTAATGTTTTCAAAGCACGTGAACCTTTAATGATGTCTATGAATACTTAGCTTATAGACAAGACTAAGCCAGTGTAAAACATGGTCAACAAAACCTGCGGCATAGTATTCTTTAGGTGTAACTACATGAATCAAAATCGAATAGAAAGCGCTATCGTTCTTATTAGGAGCATTACTTAATGAGGAAAGCTTTGTTATCGTCAACAAACACGACGTAATGACATTCCAAGAATTACATTGCATCGCGCATCGGTGGAACTGATTCTATTTTCTCTGCATAACACTATCATATTTTCCTTTACCTGCTGGAGTTTCTGTTCATCTTTGTCTCCGCAAAAGCGAGTCTTTTCCTTCCCGTGGTGAAGAACGTTGATACATCTTGAGGACTCTTGACAAGTAATTCCGATAAGCGTTCTACGAAGACACCTTTCTTGGGATGCTCACGAAGGAACACTTCGCGCATCTTTCCCGCGCACAAAAGATCGTAGATTCGTTCTTGGTATATCTGTAAGTACGAACACGTTACCTGGGGAAGATAAAAAATACGGTTTAAAGATACTAAGAAATGGTGGATGGGTGGATAGATAAATGGTTGGATGGATGGATGGATGGATGGATGGATGGATGGATGGATGGATGGATGGATGGATGGATGGATGGATGGATGGATGGATGGATGGATGGGTGGATGGATGGATGAATGATTAAATATAAGGATGGATGGGTGGATGGATGCAATAGAAAAATGGGATGAATGGAATGACGGATAAACGAACAAACAGATGAATGGAAGGGAAGTACGGCTGATAGCAGCCTTTTGACGTAATATTATCTTGATAATCATAACAAATAGATCACTTACAGAGTATGAATGAAGTTGGTCCCTTTCAACAATGGAGAAGATGGTATTGACAATTTTAGGCGTGATACCATCTGATGCCATGAGTGTATATGTCTTTCCTAAAGACACATGGGTAGATATCATTAGTATCAAGCTTGATGCATAACTCACTTGATGCATAACTAGGGTTTTTAACTGAACTCAGCATCACATGTAGTAGAATTTGTTGCGTCTCTCCTTTGATTTGAGGGATTTTCTCCAAGTTTTCCAGTTTTTCTTCGACCCTCCGCAAAACCCAAAACTTTAACTTCTAAGGCCCTGGCTAAACGAGGAAACAAGCTTCCAAGTTTAGCCACATGCGAAACATTGCTACGTGCAACAAATTTTGTTTCCAAGAAGCAAAAATGTTTCTGCTGTGCGCCAGAAACATTTCATGCTTCCAAGATGCATGGAAACAATGTTTCCTAATGTTTCCTCGTTTAGCCACGAAAGTAAACACTCTAAAAGTTCGTTACTAAGCAACGCTAGCTCTATCTTGAAAGTGCGCATGCACTAACCTATATTGAGTAAACATGTTTCCCTATGTTTCCTGACAGTTTTGTCACCTTAGGAAACATTTAGGGAAACATGTTTCCTCGTTTAGCCAGGGCCTAAGTTTGATTTGGGATTTAGCCTTGCCCTGACTCTGATGTAAAGGTTCTGTCTTACTTACCTGCTCCAGTTTGTCCGTAAGCCATCAGGATGGCATTCAACCCAGTCAGACAAGCCTCTACAAGTGGCTTTCCGATGATCTTGTAAACCTGCAGTTGCAATAAAAACACTTTTGAATTTTTCGCACTCTCCCGTTCTTCTCCAGATTCTTCCTTAACAAATAGACATCAGTCGTTTTATTATGTGTCTGTCCTCTTATTGACGATAATTTGCGTCATCACATTGTCAAAGTAGTGTGGGTCCACATACTACTTTGACAATGTGATGACGAAATTTATAAGAGGACAGACACATAAAAAACTGATGTCTATTTGTTTTTTACAATAACAAAAACGATAAAAACTTCTCGTTTTAGCGATCAAAACAGCCAACGGAAAGAGCGCGCGCTCGTTGACGTCAGCTTTATCTGTCTGTCCTCTTATTAATGATAAAAACTAACCAATCAGCGCGCGAGTAATTTATTGTAAAAAGATCTTTTAGGCTTGGGCATGTGGTCCTATATTAGACCACGTGTCATTCTCCTTAGAATAATATTCTTTGTTTGGGTTGTATCCACATTTATGAGTCTTCTCGGGATACCCTAGGGAATGACACGTGATCTGTAATGGGTAAACCTGATTACGCCCAAGTCTGAAAAGGTCTAATGCCTAATATGTTAATATATGATTGAGTGGATACTGTTAACGAAATGCTTAGCACTGTTTCTTGGGATTTACTACCTCTTCATTGACAGTTTCCTGTGGTATGACTTGGTCAAACTCGAACGATTTTGAGGTTTTTCCTTCGTTGACTTTGACCTAGAAAAACGAAATAAACTCAATGAAAGGTAAAGGAAGCTCTATTTTCAAAGCGTAGCCAATAGACCTTTTCGAAAGGTAGCCATCTTAAATTCCTCCCATAATTTAAGATGGCTGCCTTTCGAAAAGGTCTATTGGCTACGCTAAGTTCGTTACTCTCAAATGATTCGAGGCTTTGGTCTTTTACATATTGCTCCAACTACCAACTAATTCAATTGGTTTTTAGATGATTTTTGGATAACGTAAAGTTGTATAAAACGACACCCTGACAGCTGTGCGGTCTGTAACGTTTCTAATATTTGCTCCCTTGGCATCTCATAATCTCTTACTAAAAACAATAGGATTCATAATGGCCGCCCCATCAGTAAAGAAAGTCTATAAGCTTTTCTCATTCCTTCCTTTCATCCTTCCTTCCTTCCTTCCTTCTTCCTTCATCCTTCCTTCCTTCCTTCTTCCTTTCATCCTTGCTTCCATCCTTGTTTCCATCCTTTCTTCCTTCCTTCTTTTCCTCCCTTCCTTTCCAGAAGTGGTATATGAGGCATCCTACTAAGTCTTTAAGATAAACGTGACCTCATACCCGTCAAGTGAGACATATCTACCTGTGTCATATCTCCATTTGTCACGTGAGCAGCCCCTTTTCCAAACTGATCTGTGACGTCATGAGGACAAAGAGGACGAATACGAACAAAGACTTTGATCCGACTGGAATCTGAGTCCGGGGATTTGGAGCGCTCTGGAAATGAAATAAACATCCACGATTACACTAATGCGCATGCTCGGAAGATTGGTGTCAAGCATCGGCATAAGCCTGAAGCGAGATGACGTTTTACCCCCGTCTCTAGACCATAATCATTTTCACACTGCTTTTGTTCTTTAATTCTGAGTATTGTTCTTGTATTCTCTAAGGAATCAAAAATTTTGATATGAAAGAATTTTAAAAACTATTATGGTCTAGAGACGGGGGTAAAACGTCATCTCGCTTCAGGCTTATTTGATCCTAAAGAGCCTGCATTCTTTATTATCAGCATCGAGGAATGACAAACTGCAAGCAAAGGCAGTTGGAACTATAGGGGCACAAAGCAGACGTGTGGAATGATGATATTTGATAGCAAACGAAAGCAATGCTTCTAATAGAATCTTAAGAGCAAGATACAGACAGAAGCTATGACAACGAAACGAAAATTGAAAACGCGCGCGCGTGCTGCGTGTAGTTATAAAGCACGCCGGGATTGGCAGAACACAAGAGTGCTTTATAACTACACAAAGCACAGCAGACAAGTTTTTTTAGTTCTATATGAAATTAGACAATTTAGTTAATTAACAAATTAACAAATTAGAATAACCGTTACTTTGCACACAAATGACAAAATAGAAAGTGCACACGCGTGCTGTGTGCTCTCATAAACCACACGCTCCCAACCAATCCGAACGCGAGATTCATAACAGTAATTTTACCAAAAGGTTCAGTGTAGTTCCTTCAGTTAAGCAGTTGACTTTCTCGAATAGAAAGCAAATAGTTTAAACTCTACTATTAGCTCTCTCATCTCACATTACGTTTAGGGCTAGTGAAAACTCTAGTTTAAGAAAACTCTTATTGAGATGAATCTCATTAGCAAAATGAACGGGCTTAGTCAAAGAGAAGAAACATCGATCTCTTGGGATTTTTTAACAGCACGATAAACAGATACAAGCCTGACTTGACCGATGAATAAACAACTGAGCGACTAAGAGTCCTCGTGTAAAGAAACTAATAAGCCTGAAGCGAGATGACGTTGTACCCCTATCTCTAGACCATAATCCTTTTCACACCGGTTTTGCTATTTAAGTATGACTATTGTTCCTGTATTCTCTAAGAAATCAAAAATTTTAATATGAAAGAATTTTAAAAACTATTATGGTATAGAGTCGGGGGTAAAACGTCATCTCGCTTCAGGCTTATTGCGGCACATTAGGAAGGAATACTGGAATAAAATTTGTAGCAAGTTAGATGGAAAGCAGTCAAATCATTTGATTTATCTCCAATATTAATTGCCTCGTGTTGTCGATCAGACACTGTGATAATCTGAGGAATCTGAACACTCCTTCGAGAAAAAATATTTCTTAAAGAAAGCATTGTTAAGGAAAATATCAAATTTTGTACCTTTTCCGTTATTTTTCAGGCCTTGATTTCCATCACCGTTGAAAGGAATTCTACTCATTTTTAAGTCGGAAGAGACTGAAGACCGCGTTCAATATGATTTTAAAAACATGAACACAAGTTTACCAGACTATACGATAGACACTGAACATTTTCACTCGATTTTTAACGAAAATATAGATTTTGGTGGCTTTTGATGTATTCAGTTTCGTGACTGGAGTTGTATAGTACTATCTGTCGGACCACCACAGGGTTACCATATATAGAATATTTACGATTTACAATCTTCTATAAAATAAATTAATAAATAATTATTAATAATTAATTATTATTAATATTATTTTTTTCATTTTCTCTTGTCTATACATTTTAATGGTTGTTTTTCAATTGATTAAGTCATAAGAATTTGGATGACCACAGAAATTCATTTCAATGCAATTTAAAATGACATATCTTACTCGTTTGCCTCTTGACTGGATGGTAGTTGGTAGGTTTCAATAAAAAGCAAAACAAGTCGACGGATCGAGCGAAGGAGAGCTGGTGGTGATTATTCTTAATTATTAATTGTTATTATGGCCCACAAAAAGATTATTCCAGTTTAATGGACTTTTAAACTTGACCCTCAAAAAGAAAACATTGAATAGATCACGATAATGTTTGCATTATTTACTACAACTACCAGAATCCCTTGCACACTTTCCTTTGTTCAGTTTATTAGCACCAATAGAATAAGAATAATTAAATAGTAAAATTAATTAATAATGAAATAAAATAATTAAATATTTTAGGTCATATTTTACTTTTCCAAAAATATCTGCCTCTTATCACCTTATTTTGTTAATTTTTTAAAAACCTAATTCATTACTGGGTTGCGTTCACCAGTCTTCTTTTACTTATTCAATAATTTGTCTCGCAGCTTTTGCATTCTTTAGTCGTGTGTATCCATTGCTCTTGTTTAAAAAAAGTATTTTCTAGAAAATTTGCTCGACACCTCTAGATGAAAAAAACCTGTCGATTTTTTTCTCAGGAATTTATTCCGAAGTACACTCAAAGCCATATGGTATATTGGAAATAAAAAAGGAATAAAACACAACCATGTTAATCTTGCTAACCACTAGAGTCTCGTTCGACAAAATACAAGGCTCAATCCATGTTGAACTCACAGCTTACTCTGAAATATGTCAAATCTACGTGATAGTTTATTCGCGTGCTGTGACACGTGGTTGACAGAGGTGGATTTGGTTCTAGCAAAAATGGTAGCTTCGTAACCGAGTAGTGTTTTACTTTTCAGGGGAAAAAATGATTTCATTAAAATCAAAATTCTGACTTTAGTTAACTCTTCCAAAATGAAAAAATAAAACAAAAATTTTTTTTTTGTCCTTCAAAAGGCAAACTTCTTGCTACGAAGATTTAGAAATAAAGACATTATACCATATGTTAATCAGATTTTCACGCAGAGCTGATGTAGGTTATCGGCGAAGATGGAAGAAAATTCTTTAGCTGCTTGCACAGATACCCCAACCATTCTCTAAACAGGGGTGCAAATACTGCGAATACTTTGAGATGATAGAACGTGCTAGAATCCAAAAACGCATTCACGGACGATTTATGATTAATCTTTAAAACACAACAGAAACAGCGGGATAAGGTGAAGTAGAAAACCATGATTACATTATAATCCTTATTCGATGTTGACAAATACCGTATCCATTTTGACAGAAGCCAAATATAGCGTAACGAACACAAAAACTGTTGCCCAATCCACTAGATTTTGCACGAGGTTTACCTTCACTTATAGTAGAATTATATTTCCTAGTAAATAGTAGAAGGCCCTGGCTTGATTATGTAGAATTCGGAGGAAAAGTGTGAAAGAAACGTGCCTGAAGCGGCTTGGAAACTCTGACAATCAATTCCGGTCATTCTAATTACATCGGCGACAGTGACAGTGTTGAGAATGCTATGTTTAAAGATTGCGGTTAAAGGCTTTGAACCAACACATTTTATATCGATGATATAAGGCAAAAAGGCTTTTGATTTGTAGTAGAATAGTTTATATAACTATACTCGTAATAGGAGCCAGGAATATTTGAAAAAATAAGAGAGTTACCTTTGCGCTTTTTGTTGCTTCTTCTCTTCATTGCCTCCAAGCCATGAAAAAAATTATCCCACAAAACCGGCTGCCATCTCAAACTTTCTCAACAATGCCAGGACATCGAAGATTAAAATGATCATTCGAAACTCAAAGGAATAATGGATCAAGACGTAGTGTTGTGTTATCATTCATCGAAGAAACAGCGAGAGCTTATTCCAACAATATTTTGTAAAATTCAAAATCTATATATCTTGTTTCTGTTATTGGCTCTCATTCGCGAATGTCAAGAATGGGTTGACCTCTACGTTGCGTGTTATGAATCCCAGATTGTTATCAAACTCTAAGAATTATTATATACACGATAAATTATTAATTGGAGAGGTAATTATATTAATGAACGGATTAATAGTTGTTTTGTGCGTAGAGCGAAAAATTTATTTCCGGTGAAGTTAATTTTGGTTTCAGATCAGTGAGGATCAAAAGTATGTATTAAATGCCGGAAAACAAAACTTTAATGACAAACGAATCATAGAAAAGGAAAGAAGAAAGGTAGGAAGAAATAAAAGTAAAGGAATGAAGTGGAGAAGCGGAATTATTTGCAAAGCAAGTGTGTGTAGACAAGTTTGTTAACAGGAAAGTGAGGAGAAATGAGGAGAGGAGAGGTGTTTTCAGGTCAAAGGAATGTATGCAAGAGAGAACGAATTTGCCTACAAACTTTTTTTTGGTATTATAGATAATGCAATAATAAAACTTAACAGCTTTATTAATACGGATTTGGCAAATTTAATCCTAAGCTCTGTTTTTTTCTTCTTTGTAAAGCTGGCAATTATTGAAGGTGTAAATAATTCTTATTTAACGTTTTTTTGATAGAGAAAAAAAAAGTATTTTTTCAAGTCACTTTGCTGGCTTTTCTTGGGTATAAAAAAGAATTTATTGCAAGGTCGTAGCAGAGTTCACAGTTTTACACGTGTATTACAGAAAATCAATAGGGATTAAATGAAGGGTTAGTAATTGAAGTGACGGGCATTAGGAATTAAGACACAAGCTGCGAGTATAAATGATGAGTTACGGGCAAACACCACACAGGGTCGTGTCCACTGGTAGAACGAAGCTTGGGATTGGATAAAATAACAAAAACAAAGAAAGCATGGATTATGGTGAACAATGTGTGTTATTCTACATGTGAGCTACGCTCTTTTTACCATCCATTGTTTGTTCATCCACTCCCAGGCTTCGTTCTGCCTGTTGTGTGTTACCCACCACACACTAAGAGCCGCCTGATTGTTCCAGTGGAATTAGAATCTTGTCCCACAAACAACTACACAGTATTTGTTTTCAAGAGCACTACGAGGATTTAGAGACAATTGATGGGGGATGGGGGTACATGGATAGGTGACCTGAAACTTATGCCTACTAAAACATTTTCCAAGTATTTTCCCCCTTAATTTTCAATCGACTAAATAAAAATCCGCTTTATGATATGTTAAGAAATCGATCGTCGAAAATTAAAAACTGCCCGGTATTTAATCCTTGACCGGCAGTCTGTGACTGTAATCATGAACAATTGAGAAAGAGAGTAATAAAAAAAAGAAACAAATAATTAATTAATTAATTAAAAACAAATATATAATAATAATGAACAAAATTACAAACGTGTATAAGAAATATAAGGAAAAAAAACAGAAAATGTTATGTATAGCTTTTTTTTTTTAGAGTAATAAAAAAAAGAAACAAATAATTAATTAATTAATTAAAAACAAATATATAATAATAATGAACAAAATTACAAACGTGTATAAGAAATATAAGGAAAAAAACAGAAAATGTTATGTATAGCTTTATATGTATATCTGTATATTGTAAAGTGACACGTCTTTGTTTTAATAAAGTATTTAAAAAAATAATAAAAAATTCTGTAGCCAAAAAAAAAAAAAAAAAAATTGAGAAAGAGAATTGTTCGTACCCTGTGCCGAGGAAAGACATACAAGTGGACTCAGTCCCAAACTTATCGTTTGACATGCAGCAAATGACTAGTGTAATCGATACTAGAGAAAACCGTCTGCGCATGCGTACACTTCAGCACCGTTTCTTATAAGAATTTAGAAGAGTTTGAGTGAGAAAATAAATGTTTGTTTTCTCCAAGTATACACAAAGGGTTCGAGAGTATACTTCTGTCAGACCAAGATACTGTGTTAACAAACACAATATGAAAGAATTAGTCTTAAGTTTCAAGCATGGACACTATGGCTACGTTCATAATGTATGGCAGAGGGGGGGGGGGGGGGGGGGGGGGGGGGCGGTGAAATCTTTAAATGACAAAAAAATCTTAAGACCCCCCTTGAAGTCCCCCCAAAAATAACTATTCCCCTGGGCAATCTCTCGTAGCTTCTTCTAAAAAATTTGCATCCCCCCAAATTCTCTGGAAAAAATGTTCAACCCTCCCCCCCTCATTTTACTGGTAAATGTTTTTCCGATCCCCCCTAAACTTCACCTGCCCCCCTCTGCCATACATTATGAACGCAGCCTAAGTCCAACAATTTATCAGGCACGTTTGAAAGTCATATTTACATATTTTTACATATGCGCAGACGCTTTTTACTCGTGTCGGTCTAACAGAATCGGGTTTCTTATTCGTAGCAGCTAAAGGTAGAAATTCTTGTCAGCCCATTCCTCAACAACGTCATAATCGAATCCACAATACGATATCTACTGATTCTCTTGAGGCTTATAATGAAGTTTTGAATACTATATTCTTTATTATTCAATATATTATTCCTAGTATCGTGCTAGAATGTCAGAGCATGTCGAGAGTGGCCTATTACACCACAGTACAACCAGCTTTTTCAGGGGCAGAGGTGCTTTTATTTGGGAAACAGCGACCAAAAATAGTTTAATCTGCTCTTTTTCACTTTTGGTTTTCACACAATTCTGACAGATATACTTTTCATATACTTTTATTTCTGAATTTTTTGAAACTTTTTGAATTTTTCTTCTTCTGAATTCCTCTCATTTTATGCAGCACGAAGGGATTTTCGTATAAAGGCCTTAATAATAGTTGATAGATAGGAATACTGAAATCTCATGATTCAGTGAATATTCTGATATATTTGTGTAAGATATCCGGTTTTATTACTATGATGAATTGGGAATCGAACTTTTAAATGAAAGAGAAGTTTTAGTCATAACAAACTCCTTATAAGTAAATGGTTGTAAGTACATATTGAGATGAACATTACATGCAGTATAGAGCTAGACGTCACGGTGTCCCTCGGACACCATTAACAAGCGAGTGGTCGAAAATCTAGTCCTTATAGTGTTAAAAAATACTCTTCAATTTTTCTTTCTGTGTCGGTCTCTCGATCGATTGAAATAAAAACGAAAAAACAAAACCAAAAACCAAAAAACAAAAAAACACAAAACAAAAGAAACACAAAACAAAAGTGAAATCCGTAAACGCTACGAAATAATTATCACAGTTCTTTTAATTTCCGGAAGCTAATAGAGCTGACCCTAGGATACTTAAGCCGCCCGCGTCTTGTAAGCGAAACCTCACGCAATCAAGTGCTGAAGAACGGCTATGAGAAGTATTGAGTTAAAAAAAAAACCCAAAACCTTGAGTTATAAAAGTTGTATTCAGATCAGGAAAGCAAGGAATGACACCACAGCACATGGAGTCCACTGTGAGAGATTTCTATGTAACTTAATGTCGACATGTGATTAGGTCTTCGTTCCCTTATATGCTTTGAAGACTTTCTCCATGTTTTCCGGTTTCCCTCTTTCTTGCTTTTAAATTGCAAACTGGGCTCAGTGGAAGAAGAGCCATTCTTTGAAGATGTCACTGCTAAATCAAGCTCTTAACATATCATAATCTCTATTAATTTATTCCTACTTTATTTTTCATTTATTTATTTAATCCGAATAGTGTAATAGTCATTCCGAGGTCGAGGAAAAAAACTAGGTCGAGTGGTAAGAACTCGCTGCATTGTAGAACTATTCTGGGATCATATTTCAATCCCACAATGCTCTGCCCCGCCAACTCGACCCAGTTTTTTCCTCAACACCGGAGTGACTAATACTGAGATGAAATATATAAGGAAAAATTAGAAGCATTTCCCATGAAAAGTAAAATCAGATCATTCCAACAACATAGATAACACAGCTACCCCAACAGTGGTCATGTAGCGAAAACAACAGGTGAAAACCCATAACAACCAGCAAATTAAACTCTGTTTACCATACTGAAAAAAACCTGACCTTTTAATTATGAGATTTGAGTGTTTTGTATGTATTCTTTGTGCAAATTCATAAATATTTCTCGAATACCATGTTAGGCAGAGTAATGAAGAGATATCAACAAACATGGCGGTAAGTTAATCAAACAAACAAAAATCTGAGTTTTGATGTAGTCTTATCATATAGATATTTTTTTCTAGCATTCAAGCAGTTCTTTACTTACCAAATATCGTGAAATAATTGATCTTAGATTATCTTAGAGCGGTAGGAAGTCTCCCTCTCTTAGCCCCGGCTCTTTCAGTTCGCATACGTCGTTTACCGTTTCTCGGTCCGTAGTTCTCGGCCTTCATATCGAGTTAATGAACAGGAAAACCAGGTTAAAGCTGGAAAAAAATTAAAGTAAATTAAAACATTAGGAAGAGCAACATTAGAGACACTGGGAAAGTTTAAGTCATAGAATGAAAACGTACTTTAGGGCGCAGATTCCGGCATCTGTTTTATAGATCCGAAACAAGGACTCTGGATCCAGGAATGTTGTTCAGTGTCATTAGGAAATTGCCTAACGGATAAGGGTTATTATGTTGGTTAATTTCTATTATGGATCTAAGACCTTATGCTGAAATAGATTTCGGTGCTTCTATATTGGAAGCTGGTCATGGAATGCTTGAATTCGGAACACGGACTGGCTGGAACCCGAAATCAAGAATCATTCTTCACTGCTGAATTTGAGTAATGTGACAAAGTAGCTTTCCAAATCATAGTGTGTATTTTACTTACTTTCATTGGTTCAAGATGGAACCCATTTGAGTGCTAAAACATTGCGTCGGTGATTGTTTTGGAAGCCATTTGAGTGCTACAGCACCGTAGCTTTCTCAGTGTGCACTTTATGATCACAATCTATGGTCTATTCAGAAGGGAACCCATTTTAGTGCTACAGTATGGTGTCAGTGATCGTTTTGGAAGCCATTTCAGTGCTACAGCATCGTAGCTTTAATTCTCAGTGTGCACTTTATCATCACAAACTCTGGTCGGTCGAGAAAGGAAACCATTTCAGTGTTACAGTATGGTGTTAGTGATTGTTTTGGAAGCCATTTGAGTGCCGCATTTGAGTGCTTCCATACCGTTGCCAGACTTCTCTTCTATATCATAGTTACTTTTTGTCCTTGCAGGGGATTGTTATTCGTTGTGATCTTTTCCAGTCTACTGGGTTCTGTACACCCACGAAGAAAACCACACATTATCATGATAGTAGCAGATGACCTGGTAAGATAAAACAAATGTTAACTAGTGTTGTTCCATTATCTTCTGGGGGACCAGGGAAGAGGTTCAAGATATCCACGCAGATCCACGGGACGGGACAAGTTTATAGGGCCTTTTTCACACGGCAGCCATTTTGGTTTGAAAAATGGATTCGACCACGCGTAGCCTCGCATTTATGAGAATAAACATGGCCGCCGTGTGACAGAGGTCCATTGTATCATGTGACAACTTCAAAAAAAATTTTTTTACAGTTTCAAAAATTAATGAAAGTAATTTTTATGTTTTTTCTTTGACTACTTTAAACATACAGAAACTGAGGCGTTGGCTTCCTTAAATCAAAAGTTTATCAACTCAGACCGTTGTAAGTTTTGTAGACAACGGTGAAAACAACGGTGATAAAATGTCCCCTTTAGTCGATCAACGAGATCGCTGAAATGATCATATGGGGCACTAGCAAAACAACTCTCACCCCAAAACATTTCATTGCTTCCTGTGTTACACTTAACGCGGACTAGTTTTTGACACTTTATGCAAGGTAATGTTTGGTTATCGATCCTTCTTACTGCCAACAACATTGATTCTTCCTTTCCTTTCCCCCTTAGCGTGCAAAGCAGGCGTTCTTGAAGGTCTGGGGAAAAACCGGTGTTTTGGGGGGAAATTTGGAAATTTGGAACAAGTGAGAATCGAAATCAAGCAAAAATGAAGCGAAGGGGGAGGGGGCGGTATTTTGCTAGGTCCCATTTTTCTCGCGTGCGCGTAGTCGAAACAGGAACCCCAAGACCCCGATTCTTCCGCAAACCCATCAAAAGAACGTCTGCTCTGCAGGCTATTTCTCCCTGAAAATGTATAATTACTTATTCAACAGGGTTGGGATGACGTCAGTTTTCATGGATCGCCCCAGATCCCCACGCCATACATCGACCACTTGGCTAATAATGGAGTTATCCTTAATAATTATTACGTATCACCAATGTGTACGCCATCAAGAGCATCTATTATGTCTGGGAAATACCCAATACATCTAGGTAGGTACACAGGGAGCCCAACAAAATACTTTATACACTACGAACTAAGCCCCAGCATGTCATCCAGCATGGGGACATCACGTGACCATCTATTCATTTGCATTTCTTATGTCTATTTCAAGGTATGCAGCATTTTGTGATATACGCAGCACAGCCATATGGATTACCGCTGGACGAGATTACTTTACCGATGTACCTAAAAACACAGGGTTACCGCACAGCTGGGGTTGGCAAGGTAGGGTCTATATATCATCAAAAGCAGTGGTTGATCTAGTGGGGGCATTTGGGTGGTGGTTCGAATGCCGAACCGAGGTACCAATGTTTACATCAGATTTAATTTGCTAATAAAGATTTTGCAAGTACCTATGCCCATAATAACGCTTGGGTTGCCTGTGGTTAGATGGCAGAACCATAATTATCCCTTTGCCCTTGAGATGTGAATTCTTTCTTAAGTAAAACGATTGTGTTGTTCCTGCCATGTAACATGGCTGCCGTCACGTGATGTTGCAAAACCTCTATCTTATTGAATTACAGTGGCATCTAGGTTTCTTCACCAAGGAATATACGCCGGTATACCGGGGATTTGACTCATTCTACGGGTTTTGGAACGCAAAGACTGACTACTGGAACCACACCTCTGACGAGAATAATTTCTGGGGAATTGATCTGAGAGACAATATGGAAGTAAGTACTCATCAAGCTAACCAATCATATTGTCCAATAGAAGTTGGGTACTAATTTAAGTGTCGGGCAGAGACTGGGCAACCATTTAGATTGACAGTATCTATAGTAACATACTAATATTCTCAACACAACGATGCGGAGAAAACTTGGAGAAAGTTCTGAGAAACTAAGTGAAGTAATTAACTGTGTTTGCGACATTTCTGGACTCCTGTTGGTAACAGTAACCTTTTAGTGACTAAATGTGGATACCCTGTTGAAATGCGGGAGTCATTTAATTGAAATGTCAGTCCCTTTTGCCCAGTTTACTCAAACGTTTGACTAGTTTACCCAAACGTTTGCCCAGTTTACCCAAACTTTTCCCCAGTCTACCCAAATGTTTGCCGAGTCTACGCAAGCTAAAAATAGTCTACGAAACAAAATTTGCCCAGTCTCTTGGTGCAAAATAGAGACAATTCCTTAATCTTCAATTCGACACGATAATAACATGGCATGGCACGGGACGCTAAAGCACGCCTCTACCGCACACAATTCATCATTAAAAAAATTCGGTAAAATTGATCCGTTTGAAAACCAGACCAACATCACCTAAAACTCAAAAATGCTGCTCAAAATTTGCCAAAAACTCGCTTAAAAGTTACCCGAAATCGTAAAAGCAACCGAGCAACTTGTGGACAGCCCTAGCCCTGTTAAGCCTTCCAGCGTCATACGGGATTAACTTTTACCTTTTGATGACCAGCCTGTTAGCACAGAGAGTGGAGTGTACGGGACAGAACTATTCACACGAGAAGCTGTCAAAGTGATCGATAACCACGACAAGAGCCAACCCTTGTTTTTATATCTCGCACATCAAGCAGCACACTCAGCTAATCCAAACGAGCCGTTACAAGCACCACAAGACAAGATCAACGTGAGTAATGATGATCCTGTTGATAAAAGTCAGGGAATCAGGTGAACGATTTCAAAATATAGACCATAATATAGACATATGATTATGGTCTTCGACAGAGAGGGTCTGGATAAGGTTTACTGCCGGACGACTGACAAATCTCATAAAATTTATTTTTCATATTATTTTGTTCAATATTTTAACAGGAACATCTAATTTAGCACAGGGTAATTTGAATGGAGCCCTGTATAAAAAAAACTACACTACATGAATTACAATATAATAATAGCTCAAAACAAGACAATGCGCATAACTATTTCTAGAGTTTAAAATGGCGCTTGGCTTTTTGCCTAAAATTTTCCGAGATTGGAAGACTGTCTTGTATCTAACGGAAGTTGTTTGAAAGTGTGCGCCCTATTTATGCGAAAGCTACCTTTGGTATTTGGCAGTTTTAGCTATTTGAATGCAGAGTAAGTCTTGGTGCCTAGTACGATAGCTATGGATGTCCCTGGCATGTTTTAACTGACAAACAAATAAGCTAACGATATTTAAATTGAATGATGACGTGTGGACCTTCCTCCGCCCCCCTCTCCCCTCTCCTCCATTGATCCAGACCCTCTTCAGAAACAAAGGGGATTGAAGTTGAATCCTAGTGATGCTGTTTTGTGATTGGATAATGCCAAATAGGAAACGAATTAGTCAGGCGTTTTTTGTTGGTATAATAGAAACGTGCTCGCACGCACAGACGATTAGAATTAAAAAAGCTGACTTTAAGTTTTCTTGCTTTTGGGCATTTAGAGATTTACGGACACCATCGATCAGTTGCAGCGACGTATTTACGCTGCCATGGTAACGTCGTTAGACCAATCAGTTGGAGACATATATTCAGCATTGAGTAGAAATAAAATGTTAAAAGATTCGGTGATTATTTTCACTACTGATAACGGTGGAGCACCGCATGGTTTTAACTGGTAAGAAAAACTATAAACACGTGAAGTATGGATAGGTGTATATAGGGCTGGTTCTGCAATACTGACGAGGATTGCATCCATCCATCCATCCATCCATCATCCAGTCATCCATCCATCCATCCATCCATCCATCCATCCATCCATCCATCCATCCATCCATCCATCCATCCATCCATCCATCCATCCATCCAGTCATCCATCCATCCATCCATCCATCCATCCATCCATTCATCCATCCATCCATCCATCCATCCATCCACCCGTCTATCCATTCATCCATCCATCCATCCATCTATCCATCCATCCATCCGTCCATCCATCCCTCCATCCATCCACCAATCCACCCCTCCATCCGTCCATCCATTCATCCATCCATCCATCCATCCATCCATCCATCCATCCATCCATCCATCCATCCATCCATCCATCCATCCATCCATCCATCCATCCATCCACCCATCCATCCACCCGTCCATCCATCCATCGATTCAAACATACAAAACATCCTTTCTCATTCTGCCATTCATTACACTATTTTCTTTCAACAGGAACATGGGCTCCAACTACCCTCTCCGCGGTGGCAAAGACATGCTGTGGGAGGGAGGGGTCAAAGGAACAGCCTTTGTGTACAGTGATCTCATTCAACATAAAGGTCGCGTTAGTCATGATCTGATTGATATCACCGACTGGGTACCTACAATCTACCATCTGGCGGGAGGGAACGCTGAAATTCTTCATGGATACTTAGATGGAAAGAATGTATGGGAGACATTATCTCGTAGAGGGAAACCATCACCAAGAGATGAAATATTGCATAATATTGACCCGTGGTGGGTGATGTATCTGTTATTATGCATCATAAATAATCGATGAAAACGATGTGTACGGGGTTTAGAACAGCTCGCCTCCGGCTCATCTTTGTAAATGATCCTACAGATCGGCCGCTCATATTGTATATTTAGCAATTATTCGCCGAAGGCGAAGTGAATATCGGGGAATATTTACCGAGACGCGAGTCTTCGAGCGGCGAGGTAAAGGTTCTCCACATTTACTGAGCCTGAGGCGAATAATTGTTTTAACAGAAACTTTTAGTTTGCGTGATAATATTCACGCAAAACTTTTAGCAAAACTTTTAGGCCATACTTCGTTGCCTTTTTAGTATTGATAGCAATGGCATTTACTTTCATTTTTTCAATTTCCTCATCGGAAATTGTAGCAAAACGACTGCCGGAAGATGCCATTTTGTTGCTTACTTAGTATTGCGAGATTCAGAAGTGAATATCGTACAATATTCACCTCCAATTAATCAATAAGCGCGCGCGTTCTTAGGAAGTACACAAGTTGGTATATGCTTGCGCAGTCAGCAGAAGAGTTGAAACTTATAGTGTGTATCGATGGGTTTAGGGGTTAACAAAGTGTCTTATTGATTTGCTATCCGATTGTGAATACAAACGTCTTGAATCTTTCACCATAGTAGACTGATGCATATTTTTGTTGGAATTAAGGCGTAAATTTGAAGCGATTCGCAAAGGCCGGTACAAGCTGGTGGTGGGTATGGACGATACGTATCAGGTTGGATGGCACCCAAGGTACAAAGGAAGAGATATCGCGTTGCTAAGGCAACCGGATACATTACCAAGAGCTATACTCCGTTGTGGTGTGTGGGATAAAAGTAAGATGTGTGATTCGAGTAAAGGAAAGGCTTGTTTGTTTGATATGGAGAAAGGTAAGAGTCAGTCTCCTACGCCGTCCTCTACACACCCGCTATTAGTATCGTCACGCGACTTAGGGAAGTGGGCGTTGCGTGACAACACTAATATCTACTTAGGGGAATGAGCGTGGCGTGACGACACTAATATCTACTTAGGGGAGTGAGCGTGGCGTGACGACACTAATATCTACTTAGGAGAGTGAGCGTGGCGTGATGACACTAATAGCGACTGCGTAGGAGACTAGGTAAGAGTCTGATGTTAAGCAAGTTTGTGGCGTGCGTTTAATGAGCCGTACGTTTTACGAATGAATGAATAGATAAGGGATAAAAGAAGGAAGGTTAGGCTCCCGAAACGGCGAAGAAAGAAAGAATTCGAAGAAAAGAGGAAGGAAAGGAAGGGACGGGCGGACGGACGGAGAGAGTGAGTAAAAGGATGAAACGAAGGAAGAAACAAAGGTGGGAGTAATAAAGAATGAACTCATAGACAAATGGATAAAATAAATATACAGAACAAATGGAAAGGATGGATTTGAATTGGATTGAATAGAATAAATATCTGGATAGACGGGCGAATGATTTTTAAAATATGCCAAATTTGTCTTTTCTGCGCAGATCCTTGCGAATACCACGATATATCTTCAGATCTTCCCCACATCGTACAAGAATTGAAAGAACGCCTTGATTTCTATCGTAAAACATCGCGCCCGGTGTGGTACCCTGGCATCGACAAGAACGCCAACCCCGCTCGGTTCGGTGGGTTCTGGGGCCCTTGGAAAGAACTTAAAGACAACAGCAGTCTAATAAACGCATGGAACTCTGTGTGGAAACTCGCAAATATACAACGAAATGCCGCACAAAGGAAAATTAATGGGATGAGCAGTGCTGCACACGGCAACACTGGAACATCTGCCAACGGTATTATTGACTTAGCTTGGGAGCAAAGTAAGCCATTGGCTGACTCTATGAAAGACAATGGAGCTACATTAACATGGACACCGAATAAACCAATAGAAATACACTCAAGTGAGAAACCTAAGGACCACGAAGATAGGTTTTATTATCATCGATTTTCTGAGTCAAGAAATGAGTATTCCTTGGGGTAATTGGAACTTATAGAAGAATGCGAAGAATGTAAACCCTTAACAAGCCCTCTTTTGACATGCCGATTTGCGAAGATGGTTTTTGACTGAAGACGAGAGAGCGAGAAGAGAAAAATAAACCGGAACTTGGTGAAATTTGGACTTAAGATATCAGGATGAAGGAAAAAAATCTAAAGTTGTGTTTCATTAAAAAGAATAGAAATATTAATTTATAAAGATTGATTGCAATTCTATTTTGATCTATTTGATTTGCCCGTGTTATTCGATGTTTTGATCCATTCGATTTTGACCCGTGATATTCGATGTTTTGATCCATTCGATTTTGACCCATGATATTCGATGTTTTGATCCATTCGATTTTGACCCGTGATATTCGATGTTTTGATCCATTCGATTTTGACCCGTGATATTCGATATTTTGATCCATTCGATTTTGACCCGTGATATTCGCTATTTTAATCTATTCGATTTTGACCCGTTTTATTCGATATTTTGATCTATTCGATTTTGATTGTGTTATTCGATATTTTAATCTATTCGATTTGGCCCGTTTTATTCGATATTTTGATTCATTTTGGAATTGAGGATTGAGATATCAGGACGAACAAAAAAAATCCTGCTCCACGAAAAAGAATCGAAATATTAATTTATAAAGATTAAATGTAATTTTAGAAAATATTCGAGTCCTTGTCAAACACGCCAATAACAGGTAGTCTATTAGCCAAAGAAAGATAAGAAACTTCTTGATATGAGAGGAATATGAAGAGGTTATTAGATCAAAATTCTTCAACAGTCGTTTTACAGTCCTTGTAAACTATATTAGCCAAAAAAGTACCTGTTGTTCATTTCAATAATTTATGGCTGGCCTGAAAGATTTTTTTGACATTATTTTATCAATACAAATTATATTCAGTCCTCGTGCTTTACACTAAAGGAGTAATAAGAGACGGGGCATGGGTAGTTTTGGATTATGGAATGGATTGGCCAAAGTTTGAAAGGTAATATATTTTGTACAGGATATTCTTCCAATATCAATGCTACCGTATCTAATATCTTTTATGTGGCGCGACAGTACATCATAATATTAGCCAGGGCAGGTACGGTTTATAAACAAACTGAATCTTATATAAAATAAAGAGATACGAGATGGATAGGTCAAGAATGTGCGAAGATAAACACGCATTTTTTCGTAATAGAGAGTTTTAGTTCATGCTATATTTTGTCATATTAACATATTTATACTTAAGATCAATATTCGTACGTGGACCATAATTTGATACGACATTTTGACATTATTGTGCTATTCATTCTTAAGTCGTTCCTGAAATATGTTTGGTACGACCAAATTTGTTAAAGATTGGCCCTCCATGACAAAAAAGTACGCCAAACGAGTAAAGCGGGTTATTGAGAGGAACTTCAAATAAGATGCACTTATTTCTAACTTATATTTCGGGTGTCAGTAAACCGGGATCGATGGACGGCGGAACGGCGGAACAACCTCAAAATCAATTACTTTATAAAGTAACTGTCATAAATCTCGAGTTCTGATTAGCTGGGAGTGCGTGGTTTATGAGAGCTTACAGCACACGCGCGCTCTTTCAGTTGCGTCATTCCTATTTAAAATAATGGTTATTGTGATATGTATGTTATAAAAGAAATAAAAAACTTGCTTACTGTGCTGTGTGGAGTTATAAAGCACTTAGGGATTGGCAGAACACGCAGATGTGTCGAGAAGCACTCCGCTACGCTTCGTGCTTCTCCTTGTGTTCTGCATGCTAACCCACGCGTGATTTATAACTACACACAGCACGCACGCGCGTTTTCTATTTCTCCAATAATGCACCTGTATGCAAAAATACATTTATATCCGTTCAATATGGCTATTACAATATTGGCAATTTTTTTTTCTTATAAAGAGCCTATACTCTATATTACGTCTTTATAGCGTCTTTATGGGATTTAACTAGTCCCCTATCAACCTTCTACTTTGAAGCGCTTTTCATCGAAAAGCAAGATGGCGGAATGGAGAGCTGCGTTGAAAAAGAAAAAAAAATTGTGCACTGAAGCCAATATTGTGTGAACAATCATATTGAATGTAAATAAATGTCTAAATGTAAATGCGCATTGAAATATTTTTACTGAGCCTGTTACGCAGGTTCCGCAGGCTATCAATCTGCGGTTTACGAACACATTCGTTAAGGGGGTGGGGTGGGTGGATAAGATATTGTCAAAACCTACCATATCAATGATGTGCCATCCGCTTGGCATTGTCTTTGTTATTCGTGGATGCAGTACTCGTCTCTATTGCCCATCCGAGGAGGTTTAATAGATCCATGTCATTCAAGTAGTTTCTGGCTGTCTTGGAGATCCCTTCGAACGCTGTCAGCATCTGTGGTGAAAGACAACCAAGGACCATCAATATTTATGGTTCAGACCTCAAATAGTCCCTTTTCTCATTCGTTTTTTTTACTTCTATGTTCTATGAATGAAGACTCATCTGTACAGGTTTAGCATTGCTTAAGAGCGAACCTTTTGCAAAAGAAAACTGTAATGTAAAGAATGTGCAAGTTGAACAATACCGATATTTTTGAAATTGCACGTACTTTTATTGGTATCTGTGAGTAACTGACTTATAAATGAGGCTGTGCAAATGAGTCTGTGGTCTTCAACAACAGCGGTATGCATCGAATGCAAAACTGCTGCACTGCTGGCGCGCATTCCTTCCCATGAGAGTAAAAGGAAAAAAAGACGTGGCCGGCATATTGGTTGTCATGACAAAAGATACAAATGTGGCGCGCATTCCTTCCCATTAGAGTGAAAGGAAAAAAAGACTTGGCCGGCATGTTGGTTGGCATGACAAAAGACACAGAGACAAAATCTTTTTTTCCCAAATCAAATAAAATGAAGGCCATGACGTCACATACACCCAATAACAGTACAATTAGATTCAGCTCTTGATGATTGAGAGGAATAGATAAGAATCCAACGGATTGCTCCTTAAGGTAATTCCCTTGTTTTGCACTGCGCATTTTTCTGCGCATGCAATGAAAAGCATGGAACTAACAAAGTTTAGGCATTTTTCTTTCCGAAACTATTATTATAAATATTTGGATAGCATCTAACGAAGAAACGATAATGGTGACCCCGTCTTTTTATTGCAGTTTTGTTCATGACATAATTAATATTTATGCAAAGTTTCAGGACAAAGTTTCCAAGGGAATTACCTTAGCAACGCACTGCTTAAAAGAGTTTAGTTGAAACAAACTTGGGCTGTTAGCTTCAAACCACAACGGTAAAATGGTGATCAGTTGGATGTTCTTCCAGTTAGAATTACCGATTTAAGAACGATCTTGCGCTTATGAAATCCATCATGAATTCAGAGTAAAAACATTCTTAATAATATATTTATAAACGATTGTTATCTATATAGCTTAAGCAACATTTACCGTCATCACTTTGCTATATACTAGCAATTCTTTTTGTTAGTATTTCGGGTCATTTCAGATCCAAACAAGTTTATTTTTATCACTCAGGGCTCTTGTTCGCGTCGATTCTTTTGCTTGTTTGTTCAGTTGGCTTTGGAAAGACGAAAAAACCCAACATCGTATTTATAATAGCAGATGATCTGGTAAGTTTGAGCACCGACTTCTAAAAATCAAATCTCTCTTTATACTTTTAAGTTGTCTGTCTGTACGTCTTTCTTTCTCTCTCAACTTCTAGCAGTCGGACCGATTGTCATTTTTGTGTGTTTATCTGTGTAGTTTGAAGGTTCGGTTAAACTTCAATAAACGACATGAATTATTGATGCATACAGGGTTGGGATGACGTCAGCTTTCATGGCTCACCCCAGATCCCCACGCCAAACATCGACCGTTTGGCAAATAACGGTGTAATACTAAACAACTACTACGTATCACCAATATGTACACCTACAAGAGCATCGATTATGACGGGGAAATACCCAATACGCCTAGGTAAGGACAGAGGGAACACAGTGAAATATTGCTCAGGCCGGCAGGTACACAGGGAGCCCGGCATACAAAAACACACACCTTTGTGCGTATGATACAAAGCAAACAAAATATAATGCAAGTTAAATGATGCGGATTAGAAGGCCAATAAGTCTGAAGCGAGATGACGTTTTACCCCCGTCTCTAGACCATAATCCTTTTCACACTGCTTTTGTTCTTTAATTATGACTATTGTTCCTGTATTCTATAAAGGAATCAAAAGTTTTAATATGAAAGAATTTAAAAAACTTTTATGGTATAGAGTCGGGGGTAAAACGTCATCTCGCTTCAGGCTTATTAGTGCTTCCTATGCACCTACGTGGGTGAGAAACATAATACTGATTTTTAACTTATTAAAAATCCAACATGGCCGTCGTCATTTGCATTTCTTATGTCTATTATAAGGTATGCAGCATTTTGTGATATACGCAGCACAGCCATATGGATTACCGCTGGACGAGATTACTTTACCACAGTATCTTAAAACACAGGGTTACCGCACTGCTGGGGTTGGCAAGGTAGGATACCATGTTGAACAAAATAACTCATCTTTAAAGTGCTACTACGACGAAAATCGCTCAAACTTGGATTCAGCTGAAACTTCCTAAAAATACTCTTTAAAAGTCCAATAATCACTTAATGAAGTGTTTTCTCGATATTCAGTACGAAAGTATGATATTTTTACTATAATTTTTTGGAGTCTGTGACGTCATACACTCAACATCAAACATTGCTACATATATTTCTTTGTATATAAATCCTTAATTTATTTTATTCCTATGAAGCCCAAAGGGTGGCTAATGTGCTTATTTCACATTACTCGTGACTATAATTTATATTTTGGGGTGTTTGGTTATTTCTTTCTCCCTTTACTAATGATATTTTGATCATAAACTACAAAGAAATGTATGGAGCGATGTTCGATGTTGAGTGTATGACGTCACAGACTCCAAAAAATATTCGTAAAAATATCATACTTTCGTACTGAATATCGAGAAAACACTTCATAAAGTGATTATTGGACCTTTAAAGAGTATTCTTAGGAATTTTTAGCTGAATCCAAGTTTGAGCGATTTTCGTCGTAGTAGCACTTTAAGCAAATTTTACATTGAAGCTACAGAAACACATTATCAATGAATAACTTTGAGCTTTTCGACATCTATAATTCTATCATTGCTTAGGTTAACCAATATGGAAGTTATGACGTCATAGGGAATTAAAAAACGTTACCTTTTTAATTAGTCTAGTATTTGTACTCTCTTTTTATTGCAGTGGCATCTAGGGTTTTTTGCTAAAGAGTATACCCCAGTTAACCGTGGATTCGACTCGTTCTACGGTTTCTGGGGCTCGAAGACTGACTACTGGAATCACTCGTCCTACGAGAATGACTTCTGGGGAATCGATTTGAGAGACAATATGGAAGTAAGTAACACAGCCGTAGCTTATTTCAACATAGAAGCGGCGTTGTCGCGTTACGGAATTGACAAAATCTTTTACCTTAAGCTCATAATATAGGCCTTCAGGTGCGTCTTATTATCCCTTGACAAGACAATAGACCTCCTCGGCTCGGGCGTAAAACTTTCCCATTACCTAGAGTATCATTTCTTTGTTTAACGGTTGCGCTCGTTTGCACATGAGAAGACACATCAATATGGATACAACTATAGTAAAGAATCATATTCTCAAGGGAATGACACGTGGTCTGAAATAAGAAACGTTTACGCTCAAGCTAATGAGGTCTGTAGACACCACTAAAATACACCTAACCTTCGTGTGAAATGGTAAACTTTACATCATGTTTGACGTGCATAAAACGTATCGATCACGACTAAATCTCCCAGTAACCACTTGCGGGGAGTGGTTCTCCACAGGGAGCCCAAAGCCCACTACAGGCCTATTCATAGTTTGGATTAATTAAAACAGATTCTTTCAGCTTGAGTGTAATGTTTCCCCATTCCATATCAAGCATAATTCTCTTGAGAATAAGATTCTTTGTTTAAGTTGCATACATATTCATTGGTCTTCTCGTGCGTTATCCTTTGAACAAAGAAACTATACTCTAGGGAATAACATGTGGTCTGAAATGGAAAAAATACTAGACCTCGAAGATTAAAAGTTCATTTGCTGTTCGAATCCCCTACTTGTGCACATCCGATGTTTTTAACATAACCATCAATTTCCTATTTGAAGTTGTGCTAATTTTCTATCTTCAGCCTATCAGCGCAAAGAATTTAAGTGGTATTTATGGAACCGAGCTCTTCTCATACAAAGCTGTTGACATAATCATGGATCACGATACAGACAAACCGCTCTTCCTTTACTTGTCTCATCAAGCTGTGCACTCTGCAAATCAAAACGAACCTCTACAAGCACCTCAAGACAAGATCGATGTAAGATCAAGACAAAATGAAGAATTTGTGACCTGTGTGAAAAACACTAACCAACCAAGCTACATTTGATCCTTAAAACAAGTGTGTTAGATCATTGAGGATCAAACTATGGACCTCTTACATAGCGGGCAGCACACTAACCAACCAAGCCACACTTGCTCCTTAAAACAAGTGTGTGAGGTCATCGAGGATCAAACTATGGACCTCATTCTTAGTAGCAGACAGCACACTAACCAACCAAGCCACACTTGCTCCTTAAGACAAGTGTGTGAGGTCACTGAAGATCAAACTATGGACCTCATTCTTAGCAGACAGCACACTAACCAACCAAGCCACACTTGCTCCTTAAAACAAGTGTGTGAGGTCATTGAAGATCAAACTATGGACCTCATTCTTAGCAGACAGCACACTAACCAACCAAGCCACACTTGCTCCTTAAAACAAGTGTGTGAGGTCATTGAGAATCAAACTATGGACCTCATTCTTAGCAGAAACACTAATTACAATTAAGCTGAAAATTATCAGAGTTACATTTAAATCTTTCACTTGCAGAGATTTAAAGACACTATTGATAACGAAGATCGGCGTAAATACGCTGCCATGGTAACCGCTCTCGACCAATCAGTGGGCAATATCTATGAAGCACTAAAGACGAAGAAAATAGAGGACAATACTGTGATCGTATTTACCACAGATAACGGTGGAGCACCAAACGGATTTAACTGGTGATTATCGTATATGGATGGATATATTATACAAATGAGACGAAAGGCTTGTATCCAAATGAATTTGCGCGTACATTTTCCTAACCGCTAATTTATAAAAACGCATCCCACATGGAAAAGACTGATCAAGGGTTTTATGTTCTCAGTGTTAGGAGCGAAATTTGGGGTCTGCTGGTCATAGCAATGCATGCCATACTGCGCTTGAGCAGTGTGTCTGGAGGTCCTAAATTGATCACTAAAAGTATTACAATTTTTTATTAAAAAAATCTCACATGCAGATGAAATTTGAAATGCATCCCATTTTTTTAAGAAGTACAAAAGGAATCGTAATTGAGCATGCGCGTTAAACCTCATAGATAAGCTTGACGGGAAAATATAAGTTAATCACTTCTTACATCATTTTCTTTGTATTGATGTGTCCATAGGAACATGGGGTCAAACTATCCGCTACGCGGGGGGAAAGACATGGTATGGGAAGGAGGAATAAAAGCTACAGCCTTCGTCTACAGTGACCTCATCTCCAAGAAGGGTCGCGTGTGTCACGACTTGATTGACGTTAGTGATTGGGTCCCAACACTCTATTACGTCGCGGGGGGTGACCCTGAATTATTGCAACCAAATATGGATGGAAAGAATGTGTGGGAGACAATATCAAGAGGTGAGAAATCACCAAGGGATGAGATACTGCACGCTATTGATCCGTGGTAAGTCCGTTATATCTCCCTAACTGTACTAACCACTCCCCTCCCTTTTCTTGAGCCCTGAAACAACCTCTGGCCGCCCTCTGACTTGATCTAAGTCAGGACTCAGCTAATTTCGTTTAAAATATTATATTTGATATTTGTAGGCGTAATTTCGCAGCAATTCGTCAAGGCAGATACAAGTTGGTCGTTGGCATGGATGACACTTATCAAGATGAACCATGGCATTCGAGATATAAAGGTTTGTTAGCCATGGAACAGCCTAAGGTCCTACCTGGGGCTGTACTAGACTGTGGAGAAAGATCCGAGCAAGATAACACGTGTGACAGTAGGAATGGTTCAACATGTCTCTTCGATATGGTAGAAGGTATTGTAGCTAAAACCTGATTCTTGGCACTTGAAAATCGTTTGTTGTGCGATATTGTTACTTTTCTTTTTGCTTCTTTCACCCATTCACTTGAGTAAACTCAATCTGTCCTTCCGTCCATGCATGCATCCATTTGTTTATTCACACGTACATCCATCCATCCATTGGTCCATCCATCCATCCATTGGTCCATCCATCCATCCATCCATCAATTCATTTAATCATTCATCCATTCGAGTATCTTTTCACCAATACATCATCAGATCCATGTGAGTACAACGACCTATCCAATCAGATGCCTCACGTGGTCCAACAGCTTCTAAGACGCCTAGTGGAGTTTCACAACGGTTCTCGTCCAGTTTGGTACCCACCCATCGACACTGACGCCGACCCGGGCAAACGTGGTGGATATTGGGGCCCATGGAAAGAAATTACAGACAACAGCAGCCTCATAAATGGATGGAATGCTATCAGCACTTTACTTGTCACGGAGATTTTAGGAGGGAAACATGGCGATCAAACTGAACAAAGGTGTCAACATGATACGAGACAAATTGATGAAATCCTTCTGCAAGTACCTTCAGATCTTCTAGAAACAACGAAACTTAAAGACCTGATCATTAGAGTTAATAGCTATAAAGATTTTGTAAATCAGATGCTAAAATGACATGGACTCCTAACAAACCTGTTGAAGTGTTTGCTACTGAGCAGCCAAGAAACTGGACTGACAGGTTTTATTATCGGTTGAGGTCAAAAAGGTAAATCTGTTTTGAAATTAAACAAAACACCCTACAGTTCTCATATGCGCATCCACATGCATCTCGAGTCTCGTGAAAAATATAATAATAATAATAATATAATAATAATAATAATAAAAGCTTTATTTAAAGAAGGATTAAACTTTCAGTCTGGTTTACAAAGTGCCTTCCTATATTATTACGAGTTTCCCCAGTTTCCCCCGGCCAAAAATCGATGCAAGCTGTGAGACCGCATTGCAGTGTAACACCACACTTTGACAATCTGTAACGCTCTATTTTCATATCGAGGGCCTTTAGCCAAAAGATATAATTTCGTTTATAACGAAGTCAGATGACAAACGAATCAATTAAAAATATCCTGAATAGTACCACTGCTACGCTGGCTGTCCTTCATATAATCTTTGGTATCTTATTACCTGACAAACATTATAAGAGTCACCGGCTCACCATCTGGTGGCTCCACAGGGAACCCGGCTATATTTTGATTGCTTCTTTTAGAAACGTTACTTAGCTCTTTATGGGTTTCTTGTCGTTTATGATCGCTTAAAGATCTCAATCCTTATTTTTTCATGATTTCATGCGAGAATACGTAATACTAAAAACAAACGCTTTACATGGAGACAAAAAACTCCTCTAATACCACAAAGAAGACTCGATCTTTGGCTTGTAAGTGACTCTATTCAAGAGGATATAGTAGTTACAGATATGATAACTGCGGCCAAGACTGACCACTCAGCAATAGTACTCTCTATCAATGGACCAGAAAACTACGAAAGAGGCCCTGCTTTTTGGAAATTTAATTCAAGCTCACTAGATAATAAAAACTACGTCGAACTTATTCACAAACAATTCCGTGAGTAACTTGAGGAATTCAAGGACGTAAACGACAACCGCTTGTTGTGGGATTTGATTAAATATAAAATAAGACAAGCATCAATAAGATATAGTAAGAGTAAAGCCCGCAATAGAACTGAAAGAGAAATTAAGAAAGCTCGAAATAGATCTTAAACATAGCGAGGAAAACTCGGCAACAAATCCTTCAGTGGAAAACATAGAGCATCTAGATCATTTGAAAACTGAAAACAAACTTGCATATAGCGACACCAGGGGAAAACGTTTGCGCATGCGTGCACTTCAGCGCGGTTTCTAAGAATTATGAAGAGCTTGAGTGAGAAAATAAATTCCGACGTAAAAATAGCCAGTTTGTGGTTTGTTTAGTTAGTTCTCTAAAAACAAGTAAAATATCTTTTTTCTAGCTTGATTGAAGCTTTTCTTACTGTTCTTAAGAAGAGCTAACTAAAAAAATCTATCTAATTTTTTTCTTTTTTAAGTCAGTGATATTTGTATGGGAATCTGAGAACGATGTCCGAACTTTTTGGTGACCGTAACACAATCCAAGCTAGCACCGAAAAGGTGAATTACTAATTAGCTTGAGTATTGTTTATTTAATCAATGAACTTATTTAGTTTTAGGTTTTTTTGTACACCTATTTGTATGTTATAAAATTGCAAAATATGAATTTTTTTAAAAATGTAAAAAAAAAAAAAAAAAAAAGGAAAAGAAAAGAAAAAAGATTAGAAAAAAGAGAAGAGTCTAGAGTGTCAACAGTTTCTTAATAACTCTATCTTCGTACTCTCCACAAGAATCTTCCTTTTCCCCTGTAAGAACCCAAGTCGTTGTACACCTTTACTGGAAGATTTGGGTTATTGAGATCCGCACACATCTGACAACTCCACTGAGGTTTTACATAATCCTGAAACTTATACTTGAGTTGCCATTGAAAATACTCATTGTACGCTGTATCGTTCTTATCCAAGTTGGTTGTGCTAAATGCGCTCCGATTGGTTCCCGCTCGCGTGTCTCTTTTCGGTTCCAGTTCTCTCCTCTTCTGCTATGACTGCTGTAACCTCGTGAACTACTGTTACAGCGTGCAATAAAACTATATAACCCATAGGTTATTGTGTTACTGTTTTCAACCTCTCATTAGCAAGCTTTCCTTTCCATTTAGTGGCCTGGAAAAAAGGACATCTCAGTTTTGCACATTTTCTCGATTTTGATTGGCTGACATTTTTTTAAAGATCAGCTGGTAGCAGTAAGAAAAGAAATAGAATAAAACCGCAAGTTGGAAGACGTAAAAAGACCCATTAGCCACTAGCAGTGAACTTGAAAATTAAATCTTAAGCCTTTTAGTTATTATTACTATTAGAATACTAATCTTAAAATACCATGAATATATTATATTGAGAGAAAAATTAATAATAATAATGATAACATTAATAATAATAATGATGATGTTGGTAATAATAGCCGAGGTAAGTAAATAGTACAATCATCTCAACACTAAAGTTCATGTTTTGACGAGAATAAAAGCAGAAACACGAGTCATTCCAGCTATACTTTGATCTGGGAGGAAGGACCTATATCCTATCGCTTTTCGCCTACCTCCTATTGACTATTGCCTTTTGGCGATAACGTTTTTTGAATCAGGTGTAAATATTAAAAAGAAGAACAAAGCCGAATTTAACACTGACAAAAACACTTTTTATGCGACTTTTTCAGCAGAACGTAAAACCAAAAGTTATGATCAGTTTTTTAAACTTCTTTCATACTTCGCAATATTGGTATTATAACAGCTTTCTGATCTAGAGCCTTCTAAAGTCAACTCTCGCCTTGCAGACATTACGGACATCTTGCTATTACGGACAGGGAAAAAATCTCCGACAAAGATACTGCAGAGAAGCGACCGTAAATAATTTTAGTCGCTATCACGGACACATGAAGTGCCGGATGGTCCCGAGGGTGTCCATCCAGATTTTTTAATTTTCTTTTCCATACTTTTATCACTCTCATTCATTATCAAGCTTGATTGTCAAACCCAGTCTACCAGTTGAACAGGTGGCCATGATTATTACAATACTTAAAATCCGTTGCTTTCTTTAAGTGAATATCTATGCACATAAAAGTTAAAAATTTTGGTGTTTTTGTTTTCTAAAAAAATTATTAAGCTTTAGCTGTTGTATCACAGCTTGGGACTCGGGACAATCAGAACAAAGCTAGGCTCTAACTAGGTGAAAGCCCAAAGATTGAATTAGGAATTTAGGAATTCATTTTTTGAGGGAGGAAAACTCGTATCATGGGAGACACATAACAAACTCTACAAACATGTGATCATGCTGAGTTCAGTAGTCGAACCAGTCCACAAAGGTGAGAGGCGAATGTACCACCCTAGATTCGTCCGTCGTGGTTTTGATTTTAACTTGTAAGAAGTCGATAAAAAAAATCCGGTCAACACCTGGCATGACAATAGCCCCCTTCACAGTTTTTCTGCGCCATCTTGAAAGGTAGCCGTGCCTTTGTATCGAAGCGAGACGAACGGTGAGCTTGCAATGATAGAGACATAAGAATAATTGTCCGAGGTGTTAAAAAAGGTCTCTATCATTGCAAGCTCACCGTTCGTCTCGCTTCGATACAAAGGCACGGCCACCTTTCAAGATGACGCAGGGGACTGTGAAGGGGACTAGTGGGAAGGCCATTGCATGAGCGGACCAGTTTGTATAAGTTTTGTTAATTTTGTTAATTTATTTTTTAAAATCTTTTAACCCGATTCAATGTCAAATTCTTGAAACATAACAAGTATAGTGACTGAAGTTTTCAAATATAATGCCGCTTTTCTTCTCTCTCTCTCTCTCTCTCTCTATTGCTCAAGCCCTTTTGAATTTATACGCGAACGTTACTTTATTCCCACAGAGGTTGGAAATGGTGACATTGCAAAACAGTTATGATGCTTTAAAGGAATAGTTTCAGCCTTTTTAGTATATCTTAATCAAAGAGAAAAGACTAACGAAAAAAACTTTTCTTCATATTCTAGAGTGGTCTCGGAAACTTGACATAATCGCAAGCGCTGAAGCTGCCTACTCCCAGACTAAATAGCTTAAAGTTAAAAGATCACCTCTTTGCTGTTTGTAACAACAGCAAATCCATCACACACACACACACACATACATATATACATACATACATACATACACACATACATACATACATACATATATACATACATACATACATACATACACACATACATACATACATACATACATACACATACATACATACATATACACACACACACACACACACACACATACATACTTCATATACACATACATACATACTTCATATACACATACATACATACTTCATATACACATACATACATACTTCATATACACACATATATACACATACATTATATCATTATAAATTCAAGCAGTATTCCAGACACTCAATATTGAGCATGAGATATTCCTAAAAGAAGTTTAGAGAAGATTGGTTGTAAAGTTTAATAAAGTTTGTTTTTCAATCAAAATACTCAAACGACGAAGAACTTGCAGAACAACCTTGGTTGACCTTGTCAGTTTGAAAACTTTTATTAAAGATGAAAGACTTAAATAATTCTTTCGCTTCTCAGCAAGATTTCGCACCATTCATTCCATAATTTGGCCATTGTTATTAACTTTTACTGTCGTGCTAATTCTTGTTAGTGTTAGTTTATTTTCGTGAGCAAGGATTTCCATGACCTACAAACTAGCCCAAGTTCAGGTGGCATTTTCACACCATTACCTCAAAACATGGCTTGTTAATGCAAATCACCCAAGCATCATTAAGAACAATACTCTGAACAGAACTCAACCTGGTTGCTAACAATGGATAAGCGTGGCTAAAGCAAAAGGGGGTAGTTTTCCAAAGAATAGAGCTAAACAGTTGATTCTAGCGGAATATCCTGTCGAGTTCAAAGAAAAGACATGTTTATCCGACCACAAATTGTCTAGCAGTAGAGATATTGTGTGGGCTACACGGGCAGGTGGCTTTAGCATTAAAAATATTAAAAAGATAGAAATTCCTTCACTTTTCTTCCCAAAAGGGTTCCATTTTCAAACACAAGTCAATAAAATCCTTAGCAACACAAGTGAAAGCGTCTAATGTTCAAAAGAGGAAAATTTAATAGCCCAAAAGAGGATCTCCTTGACTGCCTACTGTAAACACCCACTCACAACAATTGGCAAAGTAATAGAACCGTTGTCTATCTTATTGGAGCCTATAAAATTGATTTTCTCAGAACTCAGGGTTTAAGGCTCTAGTTTTCCAGTAATGAAATGATATACAAGAATAGTTTGAGGTGACTACAAACTATGAATCCAGAAAAAAGTGTTGCTAGTAGGATGAAGTTTCACTATCTTCATGACAGTATAAACAGCCTTTTATGTTACAGCTTAAAAATCAACACTTTTCACAATTTTCCCATTTTGAAGCATAGATCGGAATTGATTGAACACTGATATCAAAAGAGTCTAATCTAGTGTTTCATTCTCATATCAATCCCTAGCTTGCCAAATACGGAACTTTATGAATGGAAAATAAATATAAAAATCTGAAAACTTATAGACTGAATAAATATAAATTCCATGAAGTTTGTGAAGTGAACAAAAGCAATTTTTAATTCAGCCATAGAAGGGAGTTATTTTCGGCTTCTTTAAAAAAAAGCAACTCAAAGATGCATTGTCTCTTTATTTTCAAGTGACGATTCGATACTAAACATCTCTCCAGGGTGTCTACGTTCAAGCTGTTAGTCCGCGATGGGTCGTTTATATGTTCGTCGCTGTCTTGAGCGAACGTACAAGTCTTCAATGAAATAGCTATGGTAAATATTTGTGTAAGGTGAGCTTGTCTTTGTTCTGAAGAGGATTTTCTTTAAAGATATTCAGCAATTTACTTCTAAGACAGTTTCCCGTTCATTTTTCAAACTTATACCTGTAAGCTTGTCAAATGTAGTCGTGGTTTCTAGGGTTTTCGTGGCAGGAAAGTAGTTGGAAATTATTTTGGTTCCTTAAAAGGAATTTACCAGAATTTAAACCCATAAACGATTTAAACTATGAAAAAAGAGATGCTGGTCATATTTTTGAGAAGAGATTGCCTTTTTTCTGTCCAAAGATGAAAAGATTTGTTTCAGGAAAGAAAAAAAAAAAGAATATTAAAATGAAATGTTAAAAACTACTTAATATGAATAGTATTTTGACTAAAAAACTGAAGTAAAAGAGACTTGTGTATATATGATTGCGTCAAGTTAGGAATTGTAAAAAAAAAAAAAAATCTAAATATGTTGTTAACCTTATCCTATATCGTACGAGGGTTTATATTTTCCTCGAAATTTGTAGTCTACCAGTAGCTGGAATCGTTGATATCTGCATTTTTTTAAATAAAGTTGAATATTACTCGACGCAAGAGGGAATGCCGAAGAAGAAAAATGTTGAATTCAAGGATTTAATTAAGAATACTCTCACATCAAGTCTTTTTTGTATGACATATTATATTTATTAGGGTTTGGTGATTTTATAGAGAAAAGGTACAAGTGCTTTGAATGCTGTAGTTCTAAAAAAGCATCTGTAAATATTTTACAGAATGTCTTCAAATAGAAGAAGACTGTAAGGATTTCATAAGAATTGCGAAAAAGGAATGCGAAAAGCATGCATAATAGTATAAATGTTTCGAAATATAAGATTCCTAAGTTTAGCTTATATGGCAGTTCTGGATCCAAGATTCGATTAATTATTGAAAAGCCGAAAGTCTTCATGCGTTTTTATTCACAAAAAAAAAAATCTTTTCATGCAAGACGTGTCTTAGAGTAAACACCATCAACTCTAACTTCATGCCCCTTAATTTGAAAGTCAATTCAAATATTTAAAAAAATATTCGTGAATAAATATTTGGAAAAGATATCAATACATGTCGAATATGATCGTCTTCAAATCAAATTATTTTATCTAGCGAAGTTTAATGGCCATACTTGGCCACTCCATGCATTAAAGTTACCAGAGAAAAATGTAATAGATTTAATAGTTTTTTCATTAATTTTAGGCAAATTTCAATTCTATCTCAAAACAGCGCTAATTTTCTCTAAAATTCTCCCAGTGAATTTCAATTTTAAGTCAGTTATATTTTGGGACCTCATATCGATAGACTTATTTCCAATAATTATATCGGTGGCTAGATAGAATGATTGTATATGCATTTCCAGCCCACTCAGTGCTTCTACAATAGCCAATTCGTGTGTCTATTATATGTTTGTACACTCCTCATTAAGGACCTGCTAGGAAGAGTATAAACGACTTTAGAAAATAGTAAACATTAGCACAATTTGTGCGTTGTTAACCATGGATTTTTCTTCTTCTACAAAAGACGAAAACATTTATAACGCTCAAGCGAGCGAAGAAGACCGAAAGGATCGAATCTTCTTTTTTTATGGAAAAACATTGCATATTTTTTTCTGTCGGTTTTCTTTTAAGTGATTTTTTATCATGCATGTGCTTCATCGTTGTGTTGTTTGAGTTCATGTTTCTTGGAGAATCTTTGCCTGCAGACTTTACATTGATACGGTAGATTGTCAGTATGAGTGTGCATGTGGAACTTTAGGTTGGACATTTTGTTGAACGCACGTTGGCATTTTGTACATTTGAATGGTTTTTCTCCGGTATGAATCATGATATGGTTACGTAGATTCCCCTTTTGATGGAATCCTTTTCCGCATATATCACAAACGAAAGCTTTTTTTTCGCTGTGTGTTCGAATATGAGTCTTAAGCGTTGACGATCTGTTGAAGGACTTGTTACAAGTGTCGCACTTGTGAGGCTTCTTTTGAGTGTGGATGATTTTGTGCCGACATAACGTGCTGGACAATCGAAAACCCTTGCCGCAAATGTTACACACAAACGGACGACTCTCGGTGTGGTCTGGCATTTTAAGATGAATAGAAAGTGTGTATTTCGTTTTGAAAATCTTCCCACATTGATCACACCGATGAATAGCTTTATTGGCCCGATCTTTCTTAATCTGATTGGCTTTTTGTTTACTCGCTTTATTAATTCCAATACAGTTTGTTTGAGGTTCATCTTCTTCGCCACTGCTGGAGAAATGTACACTGCTGTCTGAATCAACGTACGTTCTGCATCGTTTGCTCTTCTCTCCATACTTCGGCCTGGCATCTTTTGAGCGATTTCTTGCGGAACCTATGCCACCAGACGAATTCTTTTTATTATTAATGAAATCAGTTTCCAAGGACAAATTTTTGGCCGTGTTATCCAAAGAGCCGCCAACACACACATCAGCAGGATAAGAAAACTTTCCTTTACGCTGCGAGACAACATCTACTTTTTCGGACTTGTTTTCCCGGAAAATCTTTGAACGAAACCCATTGCCTACATCACTGTCGACCTTTGCGTTCACTGAAATTAAATCAACGAATGATACTTCCATCAATGTTAAATGAACATGAAGCTTTTTCGGATTCAGAAGCAAATGGCTGGTTAACATACTCAATTTGTTTTAAGAAATTACGATTGCTTGCTAAATCTAACATTCGCTATCCAAATATCTTGTCAGTGAAGATGACACTTACCTCTATTAGTTAGATGAGAGGGCCACTCTAAGGCATCCGCTTTCATGAAGGTCCTCTTTAGCAGGAAAGCTTTAGGCATTTTTTTGTAATTCCGAATGATATTTAATTTTCTGGTGTTGAAGGTCCTTGGTGGCAAAGTCACCAAACGCGTGTTATTGCTTCGACGGTTAGGAGACTAAAACTGAGACGAAATGATCATAAGTGTCCTTTTCTATTGATGGCGGAAAGCTATCGTTCCGAGAGGTCTTGGCTGCTATGGATTAATCTCTTAACAACTCCATTTCATATTGTGGTTGTAGATCTGTATGCCTTTTGTCTTGGAATCGTATAACAGCCACACTGACCAATCAAATAACAGCACCCTAAACAACCTGCAAACATTCTTCATAATTCATGGACTGTACATATGAAAATAACAGCCCGTTCACCTGCTGTTCTTACTAATAATTTGTAGGCTTTTCTACGAGGATTCTTCTATAATCATACCTCTAAAATCGAGGAGATATTCCAGAGGAATATTGGGATCGGTTTGAGGGCAAAAAATACGGATATTTGTATATTTTTGTGACTGATTCGAAGCTTTGGACATACCGTGTTTTTTCCTAGGGTTTTCAATCGCATGCAAATACCCAAGCCTTGGTTGTACTGAAATATTTATTCCTATCGCTATAGGGTGCAAAAAGTGTTGTTTTGGGAATCCCTGTTGATATTCGGAGTTCATTGGCTGTCTCTCATAATGAGTTCAACCCAAGGGACGGCCAACTTTTTTCTCCTAACCACAAACTTAATGTTTTCATCCCCTAAACTCTCAATGTTTTGTTCAAAAAAATCTTCAATATTCTTTACTGCCTGTTCTTTTCTAGGAGATCAACAAACATAGCCCTCCATTTTTTGCGATAACATTCTTTGCAATATCTTTAATAGTCCATGAAAGTTCCTACCCCCCCCCCCCCCCCAAAAAAGTTCAAAAACTAGCCAGGCGAGTAATGTCAGAAACTCTCTTACACATTATTTTCAAAATACATTTTAAGAAAGAACCAAAGTTGAATTCCCGATAAAAGAAATTGGATTATTTGTTTTCAAGGTATAAATAAATACTGAGTCTAGTAAAATCTTCTTTAAGAACTTCAATAAATATTTGGGGATAATACAAATGTTGAAACAAAGGTTCTAAGCAACAAGATGACACTCTAACAGTTGCATTGCATTCGGAATCGTTGAACAAAAAAACAAATCTTTTGAGGGCCTTTAACAAAACCTGTTTACCTTGGCATCAAATTTCCAATGTTCATTTTGTCATTGTTCTAGAGTCAATCTATTTAATTTACCTAACAGTAGGACTCAGAGGGAAGGTGCACGATCATTGTACTCCATACAGGAGCTAATTAAATAGGTCGTGTGTCTATTATTATTGGCAGCTGGTTTGTATTTAAAAATATCCACAACTATAAACATCAATATGAGAGCCTATTGAAACTGGAAAGTGATCTTCATGCCAAGACTTTAAAGGAATTTTATTAACCACCTTAAAAAAAACATAATCTTTTAACTCAAATCCCTTAATGATCTTTCTGTGGTCGCCTAATAAGAACGATTAAAACTTTCTGATATTCAAGATTAGGGTAGAGATCTTAACCAAAATTGGCCAAGAATTATCGAAATTATATCAATAGAAAACAACGCAGACTTTAAAAGTTTCATTTCTTCGGTAGAGATGCAATAGGAAAGCTTAAAAGACTTTTAAGCCTTCTGACGATCGAGGCTGACAACAGCCTGGCGGCTGCCGAAGGAACTAATCCTAACCTTAACCAAAACAGTAGCCACGCATTCTCCACAATATATCAATTGAAAACAAAATAAACTTGTTAAAGTTCATCTTCTTGGTGCGCGTGTTAATAAAGAAGATTAAAAGCTATTTGAGGATTGAGATTTCTAGGTTGCCTGCATATAGACATCTCTGCTAGCCAATATTGCTTTAAGAAATCAGAGAGGACAAAATGAAAATATTTGCCTGAGGCAAAATCGCGTTTATGAATCGAAGAATGCACTATTGTGTCGGTATTTCTGTGAAGAAAAAAAGAAAAGGATAAGACTCAAGGTTAGAATGAATAATTGCAATAGGACTGAAAAGTAAGGTAAGACTTTCTCTCCGTGCCGTGATGTACCATTAAACCAGAAGTCATAAAACTGAGAATATATCAAAAAATAAAAATTATTTTTGAAAATGACGAAAATTGAAATGCTTTTAAATTGTCGCTGGCGGGGAAGTTGAAAAACTGTTTCCTTTTTATGTCCCAGCAAAAGAGTCTACATTCCCAGAATATATAATACTTGTGAAAACTAGCAAGGTTTCATGCTTACTGCGACACGTACATTCTTTTTTTAAGCGTTAATAATAAACGCATTGGTCAGTGCTATGATAATCACTTTTCAAGCAGTTCAGGAAATGATAGTCTTTTCGGCCGTATTAAGTTGTTTTGTGGTTTTGAAAGTTACGATTCAACAAATTAGCTAACACTGGATTTGAGCGCGCATTTTCCACACCTATCTTGTAAGATAGTTATAACATTCCAAATACACAGAACAGTTTGGATAACTTAAGGTATAATTTAAGGAGGACTACCGTCCGAAACGTCAGTAATTTTTTTCATCTTTTCACGGTGTATAATTTACCTTTTTATCATTACTGTTTCATTAGAAACACCGACGCAGCTCACACTAGTTTTTAGCTAGTTATATCGTCTCTTTGCAAGAGAAGAAGAGGAAACCGAAATAAGTGTAAATTTTGGAAGAGGGAAAATCGAGTTTAGTGGGGAAAAAAACATAACGAAATTTATTGAGAATTCCAAAGAGTTAATTGGGAGGCTAGCTTTAAAGCTCTCGAAGACTAAAAACTTCTTCTGCGAAGCTAAAGCTAAGTAAGAAAATGTTATTAAATTGACGGGATAGAATGCGCATAAACAGTGCTATCAAAGTTCGTGGAAAATTACAAATTTATCCTAAAGCTAAAGAGCTTAATCTGCAAACAATTTACTAATTTCTATACTAAATTTGAAAGGTTCTTCCTTATTTTGTCACCTCCGAACAGAAGTTCTCAACATTGAGAATGCTCGTCATTGAATTTTTAATTTTAGATTTTAGCATCGTTTTTAACTTTTGAAAAGTGTAATATCTAACATCTTTCTCTTCACTTATGGTCCAACTTTTCCAAGCGTTTCTTTTAAAAACGAATACTGTATTTACCTATAGATCTTATATTAAGGTATTTATCACTGAGACACTCGTACGCAATTACACTAGTAATAAGAATAGTACTAAGAATAGTAACGCGAGTTCACTGCTTTTGTGGCTTCTCTCAATCAAATTTTCAACCGTCTGAGCTAGTGATCATGATTATTGATCGATGTTTGCCCAAATTTGAAAATGAGTGTAAGGAGTTCAGTCTTTAACGCAAAAAAAAAAAAAAAAAAAAAAAAAAAAAAAAAAAAAAAGAAAAGAAAAGAAAAGAAAGAAAGAAAAGAAGAAAGCAAGCAAGGGAATATAACAATTCTTTCGAGCAAACCTCTTTTTTTCAGATCTTTTTCCCATTCATTTTTATACGCGATTTTTAAGACAACTTTATTGTCGCTGGCATTTTGTTTGGCCGCGAAAATTAAATTTACGCTTTTTCATTCATCCTATGCTATTTTTGCTGAAACAAGAGCAAGGTTTAAAAACAATAATCAGGCGAACAATACTTTCTTTATGTCTTGAGATAATTCTATATATATATATATAGAACATTTTCGGCATAATAATCAAAAACTTCAAGTATTTTTAATTTATGAGAAATATCGAAATCCGTAAACTAATCTTGAATTTTCAAGAAATGCAAGGTCGTGTCTGTCGAGTTTAGTTTACTTTCAATACTTTCTACATGGCGTCAGTGTATATTGTTTATAACTATCCTTGCTTTCCGAAATTGTGAAAACAAGTTTTGATTTGATGAATAGTGATATTTATCCTGGATATTTAGACAAGTCGACGGTTTTTTTTTTTGAGTTTTAAACAAAGCGAACGGCCGACAATCCTGAGAATGAATTGAAAGTGTCCTTTCAGCAAAAGCATCTTCAGCATTCTGTACTCAAGTTGGCTGTGTTTTTTGGTGAATAAAATGCTCTCAAACTGTACAATTGACTTTGAAAAGACCATCTGAAGAAAGATTTTGGTGTGAATAGTAGGATTTGAATGAATCGATTTAGAAGAACGCGTCTCGCGGCGGGGAGTCAACAGGCGCTTAGAAACGACCTTGAAGCGTTGAACATTAGTCATTACTCCAATGCGTGGCCTTTCTTTTTGAAAACGACAAAAAGAAACCTGTTCAATTGAGCCTTTTTATGTTGAAAATCACCAACAAAGGCATAGTTTTGAAGCAAAATTATATCGCCCGAGATTTTGCAGTAAAAAATGATTTCAGGAAAACTTGCTAAGAAAATAATCCAAGAGCACCATGCATCTTAATCAGTCGTATTTCACTTTGAAGATGCAAGCAAGTTTTCATTTATTTTTTGTTTTTTAGAATTTTTACAATTCGTAATTATAACAGAATAACTAGAATCCTTAATTAGCTTGGGCTATTAATATCTTCATGGACGGATTATATTTTTAATCATTTTTTCTCAAAAGTGTTCACAAATAGATTTATTTCAGTCCACACTCTGCCAGTTGTACAGCTTTAGGCCCTGGCTAAACGAGGAAACATGTTTACCGCGCGCATGTTTCCTCGATGTTTCCCAGTTTAGCCACAAGCGGAACATTGCTTCGTGCAACAAATTTTGCTTTCAAGACGCAAAAAATATTTTTGCTGTGCGGCAGAAACATTTCATGTTTCCAAGACGCATGGAAACATTGTTTCTCGATGTTTCCTAAGAGTTTTGCCACCTTAGGAAACATTTAGGGAAACATGTTTCCTCGTGTCAAATCAACACAAATTCATCGAAAATTGTTCTAAAGCCCGTATCAATCCACGAAGAGAAGTAGAATAGCCAGCAAACGCTCAGAATATTATCTTACTACATATTAACACATATTATATCTATATTATAAAACCAGGTCATTTTAAATTAAACTGTTCCGCTAGGAGCAAATTTTGTTGACTTTTTTTATTGGATTTGGCGATTCTATCCCCCACATAAACAAGCAGTGATTTCATAGTGAAATAGGGGAATTGGACAAAATACCAAAACTTAGTGTCCATGCTTGAAGCTTAAGGCTAATTCTTTCATATTGTGTTTCTTAATACAGAATTGTTTTGTGACAAAAATATACTCTTGAACATTTTAGCATACTTGGAGGAAACAAACATTTATTTTCTCACTCAAACTCTTCAAAATTCTTAGAAAAGTGCTAAAATGCACGCTTGCGCAAACGTTTTTCTCTAGTGTCGACCTAGACAGCAGATGATTAACCCTAGCTATGACGAGAAGACCCAATTTTCGCTTGTCGCTTACTAAGAACTCATTATCACTCCTTTGCATATGGGATGCGTTTTCGTGATTTAGCTGCGAAGTAAAAACCTTCCCTTGGTTGTAATAGATTTTCATATACGATAAACACCAGTTACTAAGCCCTCACAATGCACCAGGACATGAGTTCACGCCTTAACATTTTTCCATGTGAAAATAATAACAAAGGTCTTATTTCGTTTTTCATTATTTTTAAAGCATCTCATTTTAATCCTTTAAAAAACCTTTAAGACTCTTTAAAGAGGCATTTTTACTACAATCCATTAAATAGAGCGAGAGAGATAGGGTTGGGAAAAAAGAGCTTGATCATTTACCACAATTTTCCTCACCCCACCCCCACCACAAATTTCTCTTCTATAGCTTATGATGAGAATAATATGGCAAAGAATTTATATGAGCATTGTCAGCTATACATATACATGTAAAACAAAGGAATAAGGAAGATAAAGGCAATAAGCACAATGCTAAAAGACAGGTAAGCTTATAAGACAAAGAAGAAGAAAAAGAGATTCTCAGAACTTACTTCAAATCGAGCAAAAATTCCTTGAGTCGGATGAAATACAGACGAGCCAGACGGCACTTTGACAGATTATTCTCTCAGATTGTGTCCTTCTTGTTCCTTCAGGAGTCGTCCAAAGAATTCTAGGTTGTTGTTATGCCTTCATCAGTGTTTTAATCTCGTTTTCCTTCGAAAAACGAGGGATATCTTCTTCTAAATCTTGAACTTAAACCGCGGCCATTTTGATTTTGACTATCGAAAAAGGCGGGAAATAATCTAAACACAACAGCGCTTCTGATTTCAAAAATATAACGGGGATGCTGATTGGCCAGATTTAAACAAAAAATTTGATTGGGTAATACAGATTGGGGGTATATTTAAACTATTTCATTCGGTTTTTTGTTTCCATTTAAACTTTTATATTTCCTCATATTTGCAAATACTTTATTCTATCATTTTTGTCTTTTGATTTTTGTTTTTATTGTTTAATTTTCCTTGTTTTGAAGTGCCTTGTTTTTGTTTTGTTTTCTTTCGTTCTTTGAGGTTCCTTTTCTTTTCCTTGAGAATAAGATTTTTTGTTTGAGCTGTATCCATTTTGATGTGTCTTCTCATGTGCAACCGAGTGCAAACCTTAAACAAAGAAATGATACTCTAGGGAATGACATGTAGTCATTGACATGTCAAAGCCGAAGAGGTCTATTTGTAATAAATCATGACTGTTCATGCATCTCTCACTATAATTACAGTAAATAAGTCAACAGCGTGACACTAAAATCTAATTTTTTTTAATTAGTTTTATTAATGTCTCTTACAACATGACCTATACCTTCCAATATTTTATATTCAAAATAATTTATAATTTATAAATCCATAAAGCTTTTTACATTATAATTTAACCATATGCTACATCTAGTGAGATTAATGCACTGAAATAAATTCATAGCTGCATGATCCCTTGCTTCCTGTTTGAATTAGATCTATTATAGATCACAAATGAGACTTAATAATGTATCAATACCTATAAACACAAACAAACTCATTTTACAAGCTGTTTCAATTAAATATACACTATTCTTTAAATTTCATTTTCATAAACGTATTACTTTGATATCTCTCCAATATTTTGCTTCAGCTTTTCAACCATTTCCAACATTTCTCTGAAGATTACGATATTTCTGACAATATATAGCAGATCTTGTGAAGGATAGTCTGTCACATCTTCTTCTGGAGGGAAACTTCTCTGAAGAAATGATTAAAATATTGCAAGTAAATGAAAGGCCAAACCATGAAATATTATCTTTTAGTAAAAGAATTGAACTGCGCCGTCTTTACTTTGAACCCTCCCTCCTTTTCATATAGAGCCAATACCGCAGGGAAAGGGTGGAAGGTTTTAAGACTCTTAATAATCCTTCACCATTTTGCCCTCTGTAAACAATTGTTACTATTGGGGGGGGTGTGTGTATTTAGAGGTTGTATTGGGGGGGGGGGGGGTGTTCAAACTTATAGAGTTTCAAAAGTGTTAAAATTTGATTCCAAGCTAGATGACAAATGTGGTGGTCCTATATATCATTTAATCTTGATTAATATTATAGATTCATTATTTACTCACCAAAAACTCTCGAGTTATATTGTCCAGGTATTCTTCCAATCCAGGAAAATCTGGTTTGTCCTTTGGAGGGTTGTAACCATTTTCTTCAAGCTAAAAATTATTATGAAAAATCAGTTAAAAACTGTCAGTTGAAAATTCGAAATCAGCAACAAGGATGTACATTTTTATTGTTAATCAATCAATCTTATCTTGTTGTCACTGGTTGCATTGCTATCCTTAGCTCAGTATTGGAGAAAAACGTTTGCAAGAAGAATACTTTGGACTAAATTATGTTTTTTAAATAAAATATTTTTTAAACCATTATTTCTCTATTGTTTCATTTCCTTTTTTATTCATGGAAAAGAAAGAAAGAAAGAAAGAAAGAAAGAAAGAAAGAAAGAAAGAAAGAAAGTAAGGAAGAAAGGAAGTAAGGAAGAAAGAAAGAAAGAACGAAAGAAAAAAAAGGAAGAAAGAAAGAAAGGAAGAAAGAAGAAAGAGAGAGAGAAAGAAAGAAAGAAAGAGAGAAAGAAAGAAAGAAAGAAAGGAAGAAAGAAAGAGAGAAAGAGAGAAAGAGAGAAAGAAAGAATGAATGAATGAATGAATGAATGAATGTGTATTAAAGAATGAAAAAGAAAGAAAGAATAGTGAAAATGATGTAGAGAAAAGAAGAAAGGGGGAAAAAGAAAGAGAGAAAAGAAACCAAGGAGAAACAGGAACACAATTAGGGTTAAGACTTCTATAAAAATGGTAAAATAAATGATACTGAAAATTCCTTGATACTTACGATATTCGCGATAGTTTGGATGGTATTGGTGATACTTCTTTCAATTTCCTGACATCTGTCTCTTAAGTGGAAATCTTTCATTTTCAACGCACTTCGTCCTACGATCAACATTGCTTTTCCAAATTTCGCGTAAATATTGGAGTCGTCGAGTAAGACCTTTTCACTGGTGGGCTAAAAAATAATTAGCAAAAATGAAATCAGATATGGTGGTAGAGATTTACGAAGAAAATTATATGTATAGCGAGAAAACCCCAAATTATTATTCCATGTGTGCGGGAAAATCCCCGGTGGAAGTGATAACAATATCCCCAACCACAAAAGCTGACCGAAAACTACGCGACGACTTATGAAATCAGTCAATCATTTAAAAGAAAAATGCTTATTTTAGCAGTTAAAGAAAAGGTCAATTGATCGGGAATCGTGGAAAGGACAGTAAAAAAGATTGGGTGGGGATATCTGCTCGTTTTTCGTCATTCTAAATTCTAAATCTTTTCGATTTTATAAAATTTTATAGCTATCGATAAAGATTTTAAAAGACCGCCCTCGTTTTCTTTTTTCAGCTTATTTTAGTAGTTCGAAAATGAAAGATGAAATGCGGCTTACCCTGTCTTGACCAGACTCTGTAAGACCAAACTGAAGACGCTCAATAACATCTTTCTTTACCTTTTGTTCAAGAATCTGAAACTTTTATGAAAGACAAATATATAAATTAGGTCGCGGGTAAAAAAAAAAAACGCTAAGCATTTCTAAATATCACTAATACTTCTGTTATCAAGCAAACATTTTCGAATGAAATTGTGCAGTTGAAAGTTCAAATTTCTTTGAGAGTGTTTTGGCAAAGTCATCAGGCTCGTTTTAGCGTCCCAAATATATATATAATTTTAATCTATAAAATGTCATTTATAAATTTATTTTTATAGTTTTTGACCTGTAGTTTTTATTTGTTTATCTCGAAGTGGGCTAGCCGTTCGAATCGGAGCCAAGGAGCTATCGCGATTAACCTTTTTGTGATAAATAATTTGTATAACAAAAAATGTGTACATACCAGATCCTTTCTAGACACCTCAGCTTGAATTACAATTGTTTTCCACTGCCTTTTTAAGGAATATCTGTTCTTTTCATTCAGTTTTAGGTGTTCTAAACCCAACATGTTTGTACCTTGCTTCAATGCTTGTCAAACTAGAACTACTAGCAGCAATGTGAAGCTCGGTTATATATGAACTCTTTCCAAGGGGATTCCAATAAATCTATTTTCGTCTATAACGTAATCATTATGGAATTACAAATTTGCTTAACTAATAATGGTTCATTGCAGCCCTACATCCGCTAACTGGCTTTTCTTGGAAACTTATCGGCTCGGCTTTCGGGAAAACCCCTAGCTCGTGATTTCAAGACAAAATACTAGTAAGCCTTCCTTTCGCTTCTTTAATTTCGTATTTTCTACAGCTACTTTGAATAAATCAAATGTTTAACATTTTTATAAGGTTTGTCCGATGGTTAGATCTTTTAAAGGGAGTTGGATTTTATCTTTTATGCAGGATATTTTCTTCCGGAGTATAGTGATAGTTGCTTCCTTTGTGCTTGTGTGACGCCCACATCACATTGAAAGAGTAGGAGCGCTAAAAATCGTGAATTTACTAAAAATATCTATACTTGAAGTGCACGTGCATCTTGTTGGTGTAATACAATTATTGCGTGACATTTCTAGAGTACTAAGTATTTCAACAGTAGTATAGGAAATCGCAACAAGTGATGTTTGAAATGTTTCAAAATTGGACGAGCCTTCATGTCATAAAATCGTTAATAGCTTCTGGAAACAAACTATTGCGATAAATTCAATTTTAGGGTAAACTAAAGAAAAATATGATTCAAGGGCCGTAGCCACCAGTAAGGTTGGTCCGGCTTCAACCGAACCAAGTTTCGGGGAAAAAATATAAGAAAAAAAAAAAGTGTAAGAAAAACCGAAAGCCCTCGAAAACCGGGACCAATCAGAAATTTGTGGCTACGGCCCTGAATTCAACTCAAACATATTGTAATTTGTGAAGAACTAAGGCATTCTGGTGTATCTTAAGTGTCTCGTGACTTCAATTAGAAAACCAAACCCTGGGATTCTTAAGTACTGGGAATCAACACGTGTTTGTCAACTCTTCCGCGTCGTCTGAAACTACTCTAGCGTACCGTGACAATAACAGTCATAATATACAAATAGTAAGATTACAGTCAATTTGTTATTGACCCTCGAAGTAACCTCTGGATCAATCAGCTATCTCACAGATCGAGAGACTTGCAAGTGATGTCAAAATTTGCCGGTGAGAAAACTACCACAGGGAACATAACGATTGAACATCTTTGCCGGGGAAAAGACAGGGAAAAACCCAGTAAAACCGTCTCTTGGGGATTCCAAGTTTCTACATAACATTGATTGCGTTGCATAGATGATGAAAGTTCGAAACTTGGATGACCTTTGTTGTTTTTTTTTTTTACATTGTTCAGTTTGAAAACAAATGAATAAATAAATCAATAAAATCAATAAAACCAATAAATTTTTTAATTAATTAAATTAATTAAATCAATAAAACAAATTAAATTAATTAAACTAATTAAATCAATAAAATCAATAAAACAAAATAAATTAATTAAATAAGTAAATGCAAAACATATCACAGCAGGCTTGCTCAACTGATAGCCCGAAAGAAAGGTGAAGAGTACCACAAAACAATAGCATGGATTAGGGCCAAGACTTGCTTCTCTCTGTTAAGATCCGCAAAACATATCACAGCAGGCTTGCTCAACTGATAGCCCGAAAGAAAGGTGAATAGTACCACAAAACAATGGCATGGATTAGGGCCAAGACTTGCTTCTCTCTGTTAAGATCCGCAAAACATATCACAGCAGGCTTGCTCAACTGATAGCCCGAAAGAAAGGTGAATAGTACCACAAAACAATGGCATGGATTAGGGCCAAGACTTGCTTCTCTCTGTTAAGATCCGCAAAACATATCACAGCAGGCTTGCTCAACTGATAGCCCGAAAGAAAGGTGAAGAGTACCACAAAACAATGGCATGGATTAGGGCCAAGACTTGCTTCTCTCTGTTAAGATCCGCACTTGTATGTCTACGAGGCTCAAGGACTATAAAAAGAACTTATAATGATATAAACAACATAGACTTAGACATTCAGGTTGCTGAAAGCGCCATTTTATAAATTTAGATTTTTAGCTTATTTAATAACGTAGATTTTTAGATAAAGATACATAGTTATATATTTAATATATATTTCAATTTTCCTTACTAGTCAGTTTTTCATCTTATGATTCTTTTTTTTTGTAAGTATTATATATTAACATATTCATATTTTGGTAATGGACAGATTCTATTCGTTTTTTATATTATCATCAATTTCTCAATAGTCTTTTTATATTATTATCAATTTCTCAATAGTCTTTTTATATTATTATCAATTTCTCAATAGTCTTTTTATATTATTATCAATTTTTCAATAGTCTTTTTATATTATTATCAATTTCTCAGTAGTCTTTTTATATTATCATCAATTTACTATTAGTGATACTATTATATTATTCATTCAGTCATTAATATTATTGCTATTAGTATTATTATCGATAGTTATTATGAATCATTATCGTTATTATCTTTTTGTCAGTAATAGTTCACACAGGACAAATAAAATACATTCCATGCATTTTTTATTAAATAAGTAAATAAGTAAATAGATAGATAAATAAATATTTTATTATTATAAATAAGTATATTTATAATAACGACAATAATTTTAAAGTAATGGTGGAAAAACAAACAGTAATGATGAAAAGATAAATAGTGGAAAAAGATAGAGGGAGAGGGAGAGAGTATGGATTACCGAGACTGTCTTTTATTGATCTTTATCGGAAGGGAAAGGTAGGGGAGGGGATGGACGAGAAAATTTTAAAAATGCTTCTATATAATATGACTCATTGCTGAAATATTTCAGGATCCCAACTTTGCATAGCCAATAAGAGTTTAAGTTCCCCTTTTTTCACTCAAACTCCTCTTTATAAAAATAAAGGTCTCTCTGCGCAGTTAAAAGATAGAAAATAGACGAAGATTCGATTAATCTTACAGTAAGGACACTCTAACCACATGAACACTTTGTGCACATGCATACCTTGAGTGAATCATTTAGAAATAAGTTGTCTTTTGACCACATAGCATATTTTAGTTCAATACTACTTATTTAGAGGGTTTGAGGCAGTAAAAAGCTCAATAAATCTGAATAAAGTCAAGCGTTCATGGTTCAAGTGTCTTGACTGTAAACTCATGCTGAAAATGGCGTAATCTCGAAGCAGGATATTACAAACGTCACGTTTGCATTCCAAAAAGGAAACCAAACGTCCGGAATACTTTTTTTAAATAATGCAACACATCTTTCATTTCTGTTTTTAAAATTGGCCTAAAATAATCTTTCAGAAGGAAATATCAAGCACGTTTTTTTAAAATCACGTGTGGGCTATTTGGCTGTAAGTCAGGATGGAACAGGAACATTTTGGTCTCGAAGAATGAGACTCAGTAGCGTAATCTAGCCTAAAAGTAGCTAGTGAAAGTGAAGGAATCTATAAGATTACAAATGACAAAAATGATAATGTGCACGATCTAAGAGCATAATAACACAACTCTTAAAATCAGACATTCTTCCCGTTAGTCGGGGGGTACATTCACTGTTAAAACTCCCGCTATTGTGGCCCCGTTATTTTGGTTTAGTAGTTATCAAGAAACACATTTCACGCCAACTCCAAATTCTTGTGCTACACAGAGCCAATTGTTGTGTTTTCCATGCACTAAATATTCAATGCTCAATATTTTCATGCGCTCTGAACCTCAAATCATGCGAAAACGTTTAGGTTTACGTCTAGTCAGCTGAGAATTTAATGTTATTAAATTGAAAATGAACGATGCTTGTAAATATTGCGAAGCAGTAGTTTTAATAAATCAATCATCATCTGATCCTACGGCTCTGACCGAAACGACTGAACAAAACCCGCGTATAAGAACCTGGGTTTTAAGAACCTATTAGGCTAAAATTATCAGTGGAGTTCAGTGTAAAAGTGTATAGGTAGAAACTGCTATAAGTTTGTTGGAGCATGTCCCAGGGAGCATTTGTTTTGTGTAGAACATACTGCTCTGTACTAGGATAGGTGATCAGTGCCCCGCTAGCCGTGGGAGTTGGGGGCGGGGGGTTCAATTGACTAGTGCATAATTGACAAAGTAACTGATTAGATTAACGTGTAGGAATAAAAATGTACCTGAAATGGATTGGATGAACATGTAACTGAAATATTTGGATGAAGAATGCACCTGAATTGGATTGGATACAAAGATGTTGAAATTTAAAGTAGATTACTCTTTAAATCGACTAATTCATGAGGAAAACACACCAGAGATCACGACCATGAAGAGTTTTGATTTCCTTGGCCAGATTCTGACTTTTATCTTGAAAATATTAGCGAAACACAAAGGAACTAACCTAGACGTTTGATAAGTAATCAATAGTATTCGTGCAGTCCGAGTTGTATCCAATATAAAAATTGTATATCGGATGAAACACGGCCACTCATACTGTATACACTCGATTGAAGAATCGTTGTCGGGTTCAGAAAAATAGAACATGAAAGCTGACACCGAAATGGCACATGGGAAATGACATAATTGCTGCGAGGCGCAAGGTGAGCAGCAACACTAATCTTTACAGTTGGGATCCCTTTGTGCTGTATGCCATAAAAAATATCGTCTTGCTCGATTTTGTGTCCCTGCCGATGATTTTCGGAGGGTGCGGTATACGTGTCCAGTGGAGGTCATCATGAATTTATGCGTTGCTTCGATTACGTCCGAACCAACGTTGGTAAAAAAGAGATCAACAAATAAAGTGAAATATATTTTTCCGGCTGTAATAGTGTCTAATTCAAAAATGTTTATTGCTGGAAGCATTCATTAAGGTCACGAAAGATTTAGTGACAGTGGTCACGAAATATTTCGTGATAGTTTATGAGTCTTTCAGCATTGTCATGCGCTCAGAAATTTTCGCTTGAACACTGGACAGCAGCCACTGTAGATCACATTCTTGCCGAAAGAGATCGACTATGCAACTATTTAATAGAAATAATTGTTTTGTAAAGTTATTGTTCCATATAGTAATCAATGTATTTATGTTGCACTGTATTGCACATCGTTTATTGATCCAGCCACTTGACCTCCAGAAAAAAACTCGCTCTCGGGAAGGACCATTACAATCAACAGAGCAATATTTGAATCATTTTCGAATATCATTTAAAAAATTCCATATTATACTTCTTGATATTCCTAGATAAGTCTGTTATTATAATGCGTGAAACGTTTTTCCGTGATAAGAAAAATTAATCATCTTGGATGACCGAGTTAAGGACTGGGTACGAGCTTGATAAATATTTATTTAAAAACTCGCCATTATTTCGATGTTTGAAATATATTTATTAATGGAAATGATAATAGCAAACAGTACTAGCTTTTTGGAATCAAAATTATGATATTTAAAAAGAATATCGGCCATAAACCACATTTCAAAGATATTGCCACAGGGAGCCCATAACGGGCTTTTTTCAGAAAATTAATGTCCAATTAATATGGAATCCTGAAGAAAATGAAATGGGCTCCGGTCCCAATACTGATTACCATACTATAATTTTTGCAAATTTTGTTGCTTTTGTCCGCTGTGTATAGATCTGACCAAAATTTTGCACTTGCCACCTGACTAAATTACCTAACCGTCCGTTAGAAGATCGTACCTAAAATACCTAACGGTTAGGAGATCGTAAGTTGAAATTCCTAACCGTTATGAGACCGTTACTTCAGTTACCTAACCGTTAGGAGATCGTTACTTGAGATACCTAACCATAAGGAGATCGATACGTGAAATACCTAACCATTAGGAGATCGTTACTTGAAATACCTAACCATTAGGAGATCGATACGTGAAATACCTAACCGTTAGGAGATCGTTACTTGAAATACCTAACCGTTAGGAGATCGTTACCTGAAATACAAATACTTGTAAGTCAAGTGCTTTGCGCGATATTTTTGGGGGATCGACGCACCTCCCCCCCCTCTAATTATCTTATGGTCCGTCGTCCCTTAGCATAACATATATGTCCAGCCCTGCTTATTTCTCAAAGCAGCAATGTATTATGGGATGTTAAAAACGAATAATTAATTTTCCGTCGAATATTACAAAAATAGAACTCATTATCAGTTATTTTTAATAACGGCTCACTACTCACAAATATGTCATATCTCAGGAAAAGTCAAGTCTAATGTTCGTTCATCATTTGAAAAGAATTGTAACGGCTTGCCTTTTATGATGAAGCCTGTTTAATACACTAGTCAATTGCCCTATTTCACTATGACGTCACATCAAAACAATTTATTGTTTAAACGCAAAGGATCATGGTTGTCGGAGGGGAGCAAATCACCGAAATTCACCAAAAAATTGTCTAAATCCCGTATCAATCCACGAAGAGAAGTAGAATAGCCAGCAAACCCTTAGAATATTTTTAGTACATATTAACACATATTATATCTGAAAACCAGGCCATTTTAGATTAAACTGTTTCGCTAGGAGCAAATTTCGTTGAATTTTCTATTGTATTTGGCGATTCTATCCCCCACATAAACAAGCAGTGACGTCATAGTGAAATAGGGCAATTTAAACCCCTACCCCTGATCCCCTGGTCAGGACGGGGAATTTCACATTCATGTAAACTGTACTACGCATTAAATTCCCCCATATACCCATCGCTCTTAAACGTGCGTCCCGGGGGTCAGGGGCTTGACTTGTGTAGAAGCTGATCGATATTTTCTACGGGTTTTTACGCTAGTCAGCTATTGCAATACATAATTTTCTTTGTCAAAAATTTCGATGTCACTGTCACTGTCGCTGGAGAGGTTGAGCTTTGCCTTAATCGTTGATACGCTCTTGGAAGTTCTAGGGGAAGGAACGAGGTATTTAAATGTTATAAGATAAAAAAGAATTAAAAAAATTAAATAGAAAAAGAGAGAAGGAATGGACTGTATGGAAGAATAGAAAAAAGGATGAAATAAAGAAGGAAGAAATGAATAATGGAAGGAATGAAGGATGGAAGAATGGAAGGAAGGATGGAAGGCAAGGAACGAAGGAAGAAATGAAGAATGGAAGGAATGAAGGATGGAAGAATGGAAGGAAGGAAGGAACGAAGGAAGAAATGAATATTGGAAGGAATGAAGGATGGAAGAATGGAAGGGAATAAAGAAATGAAGAATGAAAGGGATGAAGGATGGAAGGAATGAAGGATGGAACGAAGGGACGAAGGAAAGAAGAAATGAAGAATGGAAGGGATGAAGGAAGGATGGAAGGAAGGGAAGAATGGGGAAGAAAATGCGAGAAAAGAGAAAGTCAAGTAAAAAAGGAGTGAGGAAGTGAGAATGAATAAATATTCATATATTCGTATTCAATATAAAAAACTAAAGAATAAAAGGTTATAAACAACTCAAAATGTTTTACATTTTTTGTCGAGATCTCTTGCCAGCTTTTGCAGTTGACATGCTGAAACAGAAAGCGTATCTATTGAGAATACACAATAGGACGTTTGCACGATGGCGTCATTGACCTCTACTACCAGACTCCCTTGCACACTTTCTTTTGTTCAGTTAATTACCACCAATTGTCTTACTATTCTCATGAGGGAATACAAATTTAAACGAGAAAGAAAATTCGCAAAGCATCTCGGTAGTGGGAGTCAAATGAGGCAAACGTCCTATTAACTATGGTCTAAGCAATTCATTTATGCTTCCTTTCATTTATGCTTCCTTTCCTTTAAGAAAAACCTTACCTTTTGGCCGTTTTTGATGCTGTATTTTTTTCCCAGTCTGATGGTTTTGTCTTGGGTGTTTTTGAAATCATTTTTTCTTTGTGGACGGTTTCGTGTGCTGAAAAATGATAATGATAAAAATATCTTTATTTTGTATAGAGCAATAGAGCAAATTCTACATAAATACTCAAATGCGGATCAAAAACAACTGATAAACTAAATCATTATAAATTCAAATAAATACGTAATTAGAAAAAGAAATCAATAAAAATAATTCCTAAATAAAAATGTCTCGAGCTTATATTTAAAAGATGAAATAGAATTGGAACATCTTACTTCAAGAGGAAGATTGTTCACGCGGCGCGCGTGCAAGCACGATTAAAGGCGCAATATTTGATACCACGACAAATGGTTTCTCAGAACCAATCAAATTTAGGCCCTATTATATACGTAGGACGTTTCTCTCAGACACCCTAGACAATCCCCCCGATCTCGGTTTTGCATGGTTAATTTGATGGGAAAGGTGGGTGCAGTAATAGCAAATAGAATAACAACCATTGTATCGATTCGATAGCCTCACTTGTACAATTCTGAAAATAAAGAGTATCTTATTGCAGCCTCAACTGTAATAGCAGTTGTTGTTTTCTGAGAGTACGCTCCGTACAGGTTGAAGTAAACCGAGGATGTGGGTGGGATGACTAAAATTTAGGAAAAAAGGCTCAAAAAGGTTGGATTTTTTGGCTTTTGTTTATGCTGTTTGAATTACTTTTCCTTACACAAGTCAATTCGTTGCACAGCTTTCGCTTTGCTTGGGATCGCGATATGCGCCGACGATGAGGTAGTATGGTCAAAATTCTATTCTGCTACCATGTATTTTCTTATAAATCCCTAATAATAATAAAGGCAAGGAGAAGGATCACTTGAAGAAAACCTTGCATTTCTCTGGCTGTACATAAGTTACTACCGTAAATTAAAACGTTTTGGGGAACAATTCTCTCCAGATATACACCTAATTGAAAAAAACGTCGGGTTCAAAATAAGGTTATATCATCAAAGCTAAGACCGAAGGGGAGCATGGGAAGACAAAAAATTATGCTAATTTCATGCTTATTGCAGTTTTCTCTTCGTGTGCACATTTTATGCATCGTGGCTTTGGCAGGTTGTTAATCTAGGTCGACCGACTTTGCTCTACTGTGCATTTTTACATGTCTATATGCAAATATAATACACATTTAGGAGTACCCGAAATCCTTTTCGGTCGTAGCTTCGATGATATGACCTTCTCGAACCCGAATACGTTTTTTCAATTAAGTGTATAGTTTGGTAATATCATTCGTACTAAAGAGGATCAAGCAGCTCCCACTAAACGAAAGCATTGAACACGAAAAGGGAGTATTCAAATCTTTGTGGTTGATTTTAGTTTCTAACTTCAGCTGTTCAGCAGAAATAAATCTATTCATACCATTAACGCGGTTCCCCAGCGAGTTAGTGCTGTCACTCAGGCTGCCATCTTGGTTGTCAAGATCCTTAGATTGATCCTGATTGGCTGGTACATGATCGTGATCAGCCTCACTAGTTGGTTGGTCGTTAGGTGGCTGGGTATCTTGGCTCTGTGTTGAACTGTCATGGGACCCCTCTGTCATCGTCTCTTCACCAACAGCTTGCTCGTTTGTCGCATCTATAGGACGATAAAATATCGCAACTGAAATTCTTCAATTCCACGGATTACCGGGTAGAATATCTATTAAGCGACCAAAATTCAAAATTTCAGAAAGTGTTTTTTTGCAATAAACTATTCCTTCCTCCTGCAAAACCTAACAAGCTTAATTCCAATTTGATCTGTGAGCCATGCCCTGACTTAGATCAGCCCAGAGGTTGTTTCAGGGTTCTATCTGTGAGTTAGCCATGCCCTGACTTAGATCAGCCCAGAGGTTGTTTCAGGGTTCAATCTGTGAGTTAGCCATGCCCTGACTTAGATCAGCCCAGAGGTTGTTTCAGGGTTCTATCTGTGAGTTAGCCGTGCCCTGACTTAGATCAGCCCAGAGGTTGTTTTAGGGTTCTATCTGTGAGTTAACCATGCTCTGACTTAGATCAGCCCAGAGGTTGTTTCAGGGTTCTATCTGTGAGTTAGCAGTGCCCTGACTTAGATCAGCCCAGAGCTTGTTTCAGGGTTTGATAAAATTTCAAGGTTCTTTTAAGGGAAATTAGTGGTAGTTACCCTGGTCAGTAGTCTTGTCCATTTGATCCAGGTTTTTCTGGAATTTGTCCAGCAACTTGGTACAAGCACTCTCTTCAACCACCTGAAATGAGACAAAAGTACAGCTAAATTGAGTCTAAAATAACTGAAGTTGACGAGTTATTGGTAGACTTTTGTCATTAACTTCGTAAGAATAAAGTGTCAGACCAACAGTATAGCATAAGAAGAAAAAATGTATGATTCTTTAACATCTACTTTTTTTGATTTGTTCGACCCATACGTACGAAAACCCACGAACACAGGCACATTGCTTGTGCTGCCTGTGCTTTGGAGAGTCAAACGGCGATCCTTACCCATAGTTTTAAAGTGAGACTTCAATCGTATGGAGAAATGACTTTCGGTTCAAAAACCAAAAGTAGAAAGATCTCCTAAACATTTTCTTCATGTCAGGATCATGAGGACATGATTTTATTCTCCCAAGAATTAGAACTGAGCGTTTTAAACGTTGTTTTATAAATAAATGCTTGTGCACTTTTATTTAGTTAAGTTTCACTTTTTAAGATATTAATGTAAACTCAAATTTGTTTTGCAGTAATTTCTAATAAAGACATTTATTATTATTATTATTATTATTGATCTGTTAAATCATCGAGATCATTTTCCGCTTCGTTTTAGCGGTTTTAGTGAGCAGATGAGACCGGAAATACGTCGGTCAAACTCTAAAAGCCCTATAGAACCTTTTCACTCACGTGGCAAGGCAGCCATATTGGTATACCAAACAAACTTTCTGCACAGTTTTTGCATAAAAATTGAGATCAATTCCCGTAGGATAGAAAATTTATTCTTAGTTTGATACTCCAAGATGGTCGCTATGACGTCACGTGAAAACGCCCTATATGGACTATGACACAGTCGTTTCCTTACGTCGTATAGCTTGTATGCCAAGACTTTCAGGTCTTTGATGCTGGTCTGGTCACACCCAGTCAAATCTAATGAGGTGAGGACCTTACATAGGACACGAGTACCAGGGGCTTGTGGATCGGACAGGACCTCATTCGCTACTTTGAGGGCTAATGACACATGACTGCAACCCTGTATAACGTAACAAAATTAATGTTATGATGTTGATAATGACAGTGGTGATGATGATGATGATGATGATGATGCTGATGGTGTGATGATGATAATGACAGTGGTGATGATGATGATGATGATGATGGTGTGATGATGATGCTGATGGTGATGTTGATAATGACAGTGGTGATGATGGTGGTGATGATCATGATCATGATGAAGGTAATGATGATGATGATGATGGTAATGATGATGGTGATGATGATGATGGCAATGATGATGGTGATGATGATAATGATGGTGGTAATGATGATGGTGATGATGATGGTAATGATGATGGTGATGATGATGATGGCAATGATGATGGTGATGATGATAATGATGGTGGTAATGATGATGGTGATAATTATGATGATGATGGTAATGATGATGGTAATGTTGATGATGGTGATGATGATGACGATGATGGGGATGATGATGATGCTATGATGGTAATGATGATGGTAATGATGATAATGGTAATGATGGTGATGGTGCTATTATTGATAATGGTGGTGATGATGATAATATTAATGACGATGATGATAATGATGGTGATGACGGTGAATTGAATTAAAATTGAATTACACAGCAGTGAGAGATCCAGGCCATCTATGTGGAATAAGTCGGCAATGTTTCCTTTCCTTTTTATGGGGTTTTAGGGAGAGGAGGGTATTTCCTTGTACGCCTAAATCTCCCCTGGTTCTTTATTTACCTCTGTAGCTGTTGATTGTCCTGTAGTGTTGTTTTTATTCAGATACTTGCTATTGGTGAGTTCTATCAACAGTTCGGCCACATTATTGCTGTTGATGGAAGCAAGTGGTGACGAACTTGGTGCACTGAAGAGGGTCTTTAAGGTGGGTAGAAAGGCATCTTCTACCAACTCCTGGTTCGTCCTGATAAGATATAATCAAACCACGATAAATATACAAATGAATCAGTATATGAATGAATGAATGAAGAAATGATAAATGAATGATAAATGAGTGAATGATAAAAAAATGAATGATATAAAAGAATGAATGATAAGTAAATGAATAAATAAATGGATAAATGAACAAATGATAAACGAATGAATACATGAATGAATAAATGATAAATGAATGAATAATTTAATGAATGAATGATAAATAAATAAATGAATGAATGATAAACGAGCGAGTGTTAAATGAACGAATGAATGATAAAATGAATGAATGAATGAATGTATGAATGAACGAATTAATGAGTAAATGAATGAATGAATTTATGCATGAACGAACGAACGAATGTATGAATAAACGAATGAGTAAATGAATAAATGAATGAGTGTATGAATGAACGCATGAGTAAATGAATGAATGAATGTATTAATAAACGAAATAAATGGCTAGCCTGAATTATATCTGAATGGTTAGAATGAATTAGTCGATAGATGCCTTTTAATTTGACCATAACGATTATCCCAAATTAGTAATTTACCTTGATGCAAAAGCAAACACAGGCAAGAATACCCCGATACAATGACGTAGATTTCCATCCTCCTCTGTAGTAGGGTTATACCACAGTAGAATAAGACGAGACAGTAGCTTAGCACTCAGAACTCTTCCTGATAATAACAGCTTAGCGAGCCCCTCAGCTGCCACGTTCCTCAGGTCGTTGCTCTGTTGATATAAATCATTCAGTATTGACACTAGAGAAAAACGCTTGCGCATGCGTGCACTTCAGCGCGTTTTCTAAGAATTTAGAAGAGTTTGAGTGAGAAATAAATGTTTGTTTTCTCCAAGTATACAAAAAAGTTCGAGAGTATACTTTTGTCAGACCAAGAAACTGTATTAACAAACGCGATATGAAAGAAATAGTCTTAAGTTTCAAGCATAGACGCAAAGTTTTGGCATTTGTGAAGTCCAATCAGGCATGTTTGAAAGTCAAATTTACATATGTTTTGACTAATTTGCATACGGATTCAGAGCATGCGCAGACGTTTTTTTTCTCGTGTCCAGTTCGTTACTCTGTTGAAATAAATCATTCAGTATTATGATTTATAAAATATTTGAGATACTACGCGCGTGCTGATTGGCTGGCTCGAAAATCAAGAGAAACACTCGACTACGCCTTGTGCTTAAAGCGCGTTTATAACACTGTATTGAGACATGCGCATGCGCTTTACATTCCTTGATTTGGCGATTCTATCCCCACACAAACAAGCATTGACGTCAAAGTGAAATAGGGGAATTTGTACCACTAGATGGCATAGCGCAAAAATGGTGAATTATTTGCCTCTGTCTTCGGTAGCATAAGGAAAATAAAAGATTGCTTGAATACCTCGCTCTCAAGCAGTCCTGTCAGGATAGTCAACACACTAATTGCTGTGTTGTCTGGAGTACTATTTTCCACGTCACCATCTTCCTTTTGTTCGCCTTCTTCTTCTCCTTCTTCGCTGTTCTCATCTTCTTTCTCGCTGATCGACTTCTCTTTCTCCAGGAAGTCTTTGTTGGGGTTTAGTTTGAACGCCTCTAAACCAAACTTCAGGAGCAAATCGAAAACTACTTGAAGGGCTGTGACTTGAACCATCTCTAAGTCAAGTTGAGCTACCTGGAAGAATAAGCAACAACGACAAAACACTGTTATTACTTTGCACCATACAAACGCACCATTAAAACGTAAATTTAATTAAATTTGAATTAAAAAATGGGGGTGGGGGGGGGGGGGGAATTCCACATCTACTCCCGGGGTCTCGGGTTTATAATAATAATAATAATAATAATGATAATAATAATAATAATAATAATAAATTACAATAATATGTGTGCTAAAGGTTCTAAATTATATATATACAAATGCATACATTCAATATACCTACAGGCACATACATACATATATCATATATTACACACACCCGTACACACGACATACATATATATGCACGCATATACATATTATACTTAAGAAAAGATATGTTTGAGATATTCTACTACCCCCCAGCTGTCCATTCGCCCAAAGACCCACCCATCCCTAGTTATAAAATGCATATATAAAAAAATTAATAAGTGAAGAGTAAATTAAGAAATATCGAAATAATCTGGCCCTACGTAAGACTCCTTAAGATTTTCTACATCATTTTGTTTAAAGAGTTTGATGTTTGATTTCTGGACTGAGCATCACATGTGAGCAGAATTCAGAAATATCGAAATAATCTGGCCCTACTTAAGACTCCTTAAGATTTTCTACATCATTTTGTTTAAAGAGTTTGATGTTTGATTCCTGGACTGAGCATCACATGTGAGCAGAGTTCGTTAGGTCTCTCCCTTGATCCAAGGGTTTTCGATCTGTGAGAAATAGAAGTCACTCCCTCCGTAAGATCCACAACTCCAGGATCGTGAACATGCAGGGCAGACTTGATATCCAAATCCACTAGTTTTAGCTCAGTCATGCCTTGTTTCGTTACTGGTCGAAATGATCAGCAAGGCCAAGGGCGGATCCAGCCAAAATTTTAGGGGAGGGGGGAGGGGGCTAATTGAGTTTCTTCCGTCAACACAATGGAAAAAAATATTAAAAAGCATCGTTTTTTCCTGCTGAAGGGATCCGCCTGGATCCGCCTGGATCCGCCTGGATCCGCCTGGATCCGCCTGGATCCGCCTGGATCCGCCCTGGAAGTGCTGCTAGATCCTGCGATCGTCTTTTTTTTTGCATAAATAAATGCAACACCGAAATAAAATGAATAAAATGAGCTTTTTCCGTGCTCTGTTTATTAATAAAGCACTTAGGGATGGACTATTAGATAACTGATGCGTGGGGGGTTGCATGAATTTTGATTGAATTATATTTATTTTTTTGGCTCAACACTTGCATGTTATTATTTTGCGTACAGTTAGATATTTTTCTCTAGAAGAGGTTGCACGATATTTTTTGTGATTTAGGTGCTTGCTTTATATCATTTTGGGGATTTACGCAACCCCCCCCCCCTCATCAACTATTTAATGGTCCGTCCCTTAGGAAGTGCTGTAAGCACTCAAGAAGTGTGAGAAGCTCTCTTCTTACGCTTCTTTCGTACTTACGTCATTTTCTGCGTGCTTTATTACTGAACAGAACATGTCATTTACTAGTAGCCTACCTGGAGAAACAACACCAGGTGTTTCCTGGCAAACTCACAGCTTAGTAGGGCACACAGGCCAAGACTCTTGATGGCTGCGTTACGTACTTTTGGATCTTCATTTTGAACTCCCGGGATGATCTACCGATAGAAAAAATACATATCAAGTGAACAGTACTGCAACGTTACTGTCTGAATGTTACTGTCATTCTTTAGGATGGGAGGGGGGGTGGGGGGTGCCGGAGGAATCCCTATAAACAGTATATGTATGAGAATGTACATTTGTACTGCGATTGTAATGTATCAAACTGAGCTTATACTCGCAGTATATGGAGCAACTTATGCAGCTGCAAATTAAAAATTGAATTGAAGTCTCATATGAGACTTGGTAGCTCAGTGGTTAGAGCATTGGACCAATTGAGACCCATTGGAGCATTGGAGCATTGGAGCAGGGCACAGGTTCAAATCCCGTTCAAGACTCAGAATTTTTTCTGAGTCTTTCAATTTGAGGCTGCATAAGCTGCTTCATATGCTGTGAGGATAAACTCAATTTGATGTAAACAGTATCGTAAGATCTGTACCCCCCTTTCTTCTGTCTGCATAAAAAAGTGACTCTCCCCTTGAAATGTGTTGAGCTATTGTCCCTCCTCTTTACGTAGGATGAAATATTTGATTTCCCCTCTTTATGACTGAGTAGAAATTTAATGGCCCTTCCCTGGATTCCTCCAGTCCATTCCCCAAGCCCTCCTAAAAAATGAATGCTCCCTTAGAAAGGTCTTGTAAATACAAGTGAAGTGAGTCCTAGGAACTAATCGAAATTGTGAAAATGCTTTTACGATCCTATTTTGCCTAAGAATGCATATCGACCATTACTCTTTATGTTGGTGTTGAAGTTGGAGCGGAGAAAGCTCACTCCATATATGGTATGATCAATTCCACATTTGGATTGTGCGAAAAAGCGGCAAACAAAAAGGCCGTCATTTTATCACGAATTCTACATGACAATTTTTGCAGAAGAAAAGAAAAGAAAAGGAAAAAAAAGGCAAGTGAAAAAGGAAAATCGAGGAAGAATATGGGGACGATGTTAACTCGTGCGTCTGCCTCAGACAACGAAGGGAAATACTACACTTGATGTTTGATATGGCATAATTTCTGCGTAAATGAGATGCTTGTTTCTAAAGGCAGTATTCCTAAACCCATGATAGATCAAATAATTTTCAAAGTCATAGCACAACTTACAAGTGTCTCTATGAGAGTCATCAGGGTTGGGTTGAGTCCATTCCTGGTTGTTATTTGTAGCATTTGACAGGCAATAGTCAGGCATTTAAGAAGAGTTACAGGGTCATCCTAAAGTAAATAATTTATGCAGAACATCAATACAAGTACGATTATCTGTAGTCTTGTTTACTAAATATCCTCGGGTGGCAATGACGATATCGTTGATGCTGATGAAGGTTGATGCTGGTGATAGGATGATAATGTCGTTGTTAATGATGATGATGAATGTGCTAGTAGAGGTGCTGATGATAACAGTACTACTCATCATCAGTCATCACCATCACCATCACCATCACCATGGTTTCCCTCATGACACGAGATTGGCCTTGAGGGGGGGGGGGGGGGGGGGAGGTGTGGGGGTGTAGTAATAAAGTAATAAACGCTTGAAGTCTCTATCATCTCTCTAACATCATTACCATCATCACCATGATGGTTTCCCTAGTGCATTGAGATTGGCCTTGGGAAGAATTTGCCTTTTTAAAACCACTTTTTCAAAAAACGCTTGAAGTCTCTACTATTCATCATTGTCTTTCTAGCCTGCTGCCAGTCAGTCCCCGGTAACTCCTCCACTCTTGTCCAATTCTTTAATGGTGTTCTTTTATCAAAGCAGGTGACAGTGACTTCAGAAGCAATGAATAATGTTAAATATCATTACCACTAACCTTTTCTTCTCTAACGGCCATGGATACAGAAGCACTGCTTTCAATGATGGCATTTCTACTTTCTTCTATCTCAGTGATCTGTTGCTTGAGCTCTGCTGCCTTGGAGAAGTCTTGGTTGTTCACACAGTTCTCAAGTTCATCATTTAGTTCCATAAGCTTTACCTTAATGTTTGCAAGCTGTTTGAAGACAATAATAATATAATAACAATATGCATATCCTGAATTGCTGCTTAATGCCCATGTCAGTACAGTTTGTTGGATCACTCCACTGGGTTCTTTGGGTTTCATTCCTCAATAAAACCTCTGAGTTAGCCATGCCCTGACTTAGATCAGCCCACAGGTTGTTTCAGGGTTTGATATGTGAGTTAGCCATACCCTGACTGAGATCAGCCCAGAGGTTGTTTCAGGGTTTGTTCTGTGAGTTAGCCATGCCCTCTGACTTTGATAAAATGAAGAAAACTGTGCTGAATTCAACAATTTACCTGCAACTCCTTTTTTCTTTCTTCTTCCTGACTCAAAGTCGACTCAACCATGACAATTGGTTGACGCACATCAGCGATGACCTCAACTAACTCTTGGATTCTTGCTTCCTCATCTTCCTGGACTTCATTATTTCTGGACAGTAGTACTTCGACCAGAGATTCAGGAATGAATGGTGAAACCAGAAGATCGTGGATCAATTGACCAAGCCTCTTCCTGGAAATGAAATCAGTACCAAAGCTACAGATAGTAGTTATACCAGTGATTCAGGGATGCACATATATCACCTATAAGCCACTGAAACCTTCCTACTTCATGAGACAGGTCTACAACACCCATCAGTAACAACAACTGTTATGCTACATGACCTACAAGTCACTGACATACCTTCCTACTTCATCAGACAGGTCTACCACACCCATCACTAACAACAGCTGCTGCATTACATGACCTACAAGTCATTGACGTAATCCTTTTTACTTCATCAGACAGGTCCAACACACCCATCAGTAACAACAACTTTTATGCCAAATAACCTACAAGTCCTCACTGACGTACCTTCCTACTTCGTCAGACAGGTCTACCACACCCATCAGTAACAGTAACTGTTGTGCTACAAACGTCTGCGGCATGGCTTGCCCTTCATTTATCTCTGGTATACTGGTGTATTCTTTCTCTGTGTACCTGTAGTACAAAAGATTTTGTTTAATGTCATTTAAAGTGTATACAACACGAAAATATTTTATCGCTTAAAATGTATAGTTTGTTAGTAATAATAAATAATATATCGTAATGAAATTTGTTTCAAAAGCATATTTCTTGAGATATTTGAGAAAATCAAGCCAAATTTGTGACGTCATTTTGTTGACACGTCCTCTAGATTTGGTAGTAATGCACTAAATATAAATTGTAATTCGTGTAAAATAACAACAAAAGGCATAATTCTATTGGGCTTCATTTGATAGCTTACGTAGTATTCTTCAAATGTTGGGAAACTGAAAAGTGTACTACCTGAAATGAAGATTCTACATTCAAACATATTTGTATATTTGCAACTAAATCTGGAGACTTAAAAACAAAATCACGTCACAACTTGTGCTAAATTTTCTTGAATTTCTAGACAAATAGGTTTTTGAAACAAATTTAACCGTGATATTTTTGTTGATGCTAATAAACTTCACATTTTTAAGATTAAATTTTTTTCGTGTCGTATGCACTTTAAAGAATTTTCATTTCCATAATTTTGTCAATGTCAATTTTTGTTTTGCCTAGCTCAATTAGCTTTGAAAACCAATCATCGCTCATCCATAGAAATCTTAAAACTCTCTCTCTCTCTCTCTCTATATATATATATAATATATGAATATGGGTGATATTATGCTTACCCTTGTACATATTGACAGAACACAGACACCTCTGGCAGAAGCAGGTCAAGAAGATCCTCTCCCTCCACCCCTAGGGACTTGATGTGCTCACCAAGACATCTCCAGTAGAATGCAGTCTCACAGTCCAGTTGGTCATATGGTATTCTAATAGGACCTGATTGGTTAGTGTCTGATTTGAGGCTGTTTATTTGGTCCTGTAGATCTTCCTTCATCATACCTAAAGTTGACATAGTACAAGTAATGGTAAAAGGTTAAATTTTACATATATAAATAAATATAAATTTTGCTCAGTAATCACGTGCTGATTAATTCACAGAGAGCAAATGAATGAACATTTTGATTCCCATGGGTGAAATATACTGGTGAGCAAACAAACTTTCTACAACCTGTTTCAAGAGACCGTAATAAAACTGCATTTCGTAACACACTGGTTACACATCGTTTTATTCAGTTCTTTACGAGTGGCTAAAAAGAATTGCCGATTTAAATTAAAAAATAATTTTTGCTCACCAGTACAGACTCCTGAATGTTACCTCTAAAGGGCCTATTGCCACTAACTGCCACCCTTTAGACACTAGGGATCAGGCTCAGAAACACGCCCACAAAACAAGGAGAGACACTGAGCATCAATGAAATTCAATATGTGGCTCTTTCAGCAATAACTTTGTTATGACTTTGTTATGCTAATTGTCAAACGTTTGAGGGAAAACACAATATGTCGAACTGCAGTTTGAGGTGCATAGCAAGAATGTTGTGCTAAAGGTCTCTATTGAAACATGTTAAACATGCTTTGATGTCTAGTGTTCATTCCTAGATGCAAACGATGGTATTTGGTTTTTACAAAATTTTAGGTGTCTTTAATGTCATCAAACAACACTGAAAAAACATAACAACACTGAGGAGAGGAGAGAAGATGAGACCAAACAAAAAAACAAGTGTGTTTCCTGTTGCATGACTGACCCTAATTTTCTGGCCAATTTTTCCAAATACACCAAAGGGTTCCCAGTAAGCTGATTTTCACTGAAAACGAAAAAACACCTTGTTCTAGAACCAAAAAAAGGAAAATCCGACCTACTGACCCCAATTATTTTTCTCAAGCAACGGGAAACGCACAAATTGTTTTGTTTGCCCTGAGTTAGAAAGAGAATAGAGTGTTGAGGAGAAAATAGAAGTGGAAGAGAAAAAGGGACAGAAAAGTAAATGGGATAAGAATGCAAGAAAATGGGCAAGAATTTGAGAGAAGAATAAAATAATATAGTCCGTCAATGCAATGTGAATTCAAAAAGTTGAAAGTTGGGAGAAGAGCGAAAGAAGAAGAGAGGAAAAAAAAAAGAAAAGCAATAGAAATGAAAGGAAAGGGAAAGATTATAGAAGGACAGTAAGAGAAAAGGGTTAATGGGAGAAAGGAAAGAGTCGAATAAAAATTGAAAGGTGAAATAAATAGATAAATAAAACATAGGAAAAGAAAGAAGAGGTGATTATTAGAACAAATCTATATTTATTTAGCATATAAGAATAATATTGGCCACTTTAGAAACGAGCAATAGAAAAAAAACGTTTCTCTTTTAAGATAGAATCTCAAGATTAGTGAGTCTGGCAAATGTAAACATGATTGGATGAAAAAGGACCAGAGTTATTGGTTTTCAAACGTGTTGAAAATTTACAAGGAATGCATCATTGTCCCCTGTAACCATACATTTTCACTTTTGAAGGCTTGTAGCTCCGGTTCTTTTTATCCAATCACATTCAAATTTCACAGACTTACTGATATTGAGATGCTTTATCAGAAGAAAAAAATTCTTTTGCTAATTTGATTAAAATTCAAAAGTCGCCCCAGTCTTTTGCTCGTTTCTAAAGTAGCCAATTAATACTGAATACCTTTTAACAAGGCTTTGACTGCAATTTCTGCTGTGTCTACAGAATTCTCGATATCCAAACACTTCAGAAGACTGACCACATTGCCATCTAGGGATTTCAGCCATCCTTGCAATATGCACTTAATGCATACTTCTTGAATAACAGATGACCTGTTTGGGTATACAGGCACATTATTTCAGATTTCTTACAGGTTGTGTAGTTCCAGAAATCATCCATACCCACCCCACAGAGGAATTTGTAATTCCCAAAGAGTAGTGGGGTCAGAGAAATAACAAAAATTATTATTATTATGGAAGAAAATTGGAATTTTCAGGGGGTAAGGTTTTTGTGAGAGGGTATGGATAGTTTTTGGAACTACAATTTATTTTGTGTAGGATTTTTTTTACGCCTCATGGCTGTGCAGGAAAAAAAATTGCATAATTTTGGATTTTTTCTGGCACTTTTCTTATGCACAAATTTTTTTACTCTTAGAAGCTGTGCTGAAATATTTTTTCCTCCTCCCACCTCAAAAATCTAATGGTCCATTCCTTAGACCAGTTAGATGAGAGAACCAATTAAAATGTAGAATTATAACAATGCATTCAATGAATTTGACCTTGATTTTACGTGTAAACAACTAAATAGCCATCATCATTTTCTCATGGGAAGAAAAAGATATGTCGAAAGGCTATTGTTTTCTGCTGCTTTCTGATTGGCTCCACTACCCAAAGTGGGATTGTATTGTTTTAATTCTACAATTTGATTGGTTCTTGCTGTCTGAGTTGCCCAGGCTATAGTAGTCACACTGTAGAACCCACTCTATACTGTGAGCTACTGCCTGAAGTCACACACGATGCAGATGGGACATAGACCCCTTGCATGTGACGTCAAAGCAAGAGAATTCCAATCTCTCAACAATGGGAACCTACTGTTTTGTCCCCCAGATTGAGATGCATTCCATGCATCATGCATGCAGTGCTGCAAGGGGTCTATATACTAGTGGCCTCTCCATACACCTAAATCCAAAATGGCGCACGGCCAGTTGAAAACAAAGCATCCAGGGCCAAATTAAAAAATTTACAGCATTTTCTTATAAATTGAAGCTGCAAAATTTTCGTTATCCTGAATGTAAGAAGAAAAGAAAGACAGAACAAGTGTATACTTTGCATTGACACCTTATTATTTCTTTGTATTTGGCCCTGGATGCCTTGTTTATATCTAACACACTCAGTGTTGCGTCATTTTGGCATATTTTTAGTGGTAAATTTTGTTTTGGCCTGGTTAAAAGAATGCTTATGCACCAACCTGTCACTCAAGCCGTCCTGCAATAGTTGTACTCTCAGAGCAATACTCAATGACTGGATCTTGACCTTCTCACCAATGATCCTGTAGGCAACTTTACGGACAGCTTCAGTTACGTCATGGGTTCTCCCTTTAGAGTTAGAAACATTTCACATTAGGCCAAACAAGAAAATAAGTGTTTCCTGTTGCATGAGAAAGATAATATTGCATATTATTTTTTTCCGGTCTGGTATCCTAAAAAATCGTGCGTTCTGATTGGCTGTTTGAGCGGGTGGTATTTTGTAAGTATCTGCCAACGCACGCGGTTCGGTATCCTTTGCAGCTAAAAGACAACACAAAACGATTACCAAAACAAGTAAAAAAAAATACAGGAAAAAAAAAAAAGTTATTTACCGTGCAATAGTTGGTCGGATAGAGAAAAACTGTGCCCTCGGTCTTGACCTAACAGCCTAACAGCCTCAGTCCGTATACTCAAGACCTCGGGCACAGTTTTTCCCTATCCGGACCTCCTGGCCAGTAAATAAGATATATATATTACATAATATAACAGTGGAAATGAGCTTACTGGGAACCCTGTGGTGCATTTGGGAATGAAATAATATTAGGATTGGCAAAAGAGAATTAGGGTCAGTCGCACAACAAGAAACACCTATTTTTTGTCTGGCCTTATTTTTATGTAAATATTTTCAGTTTCCCCTCCGGGGTCTTGGATTTGATTTCTGGACTCAGCATTACTATGTATGTATTGACTGAGTGGGAGCACTGTACGGGAAAATATTTGGCTGGAGGTGATGCCGTACGGACCAAGCCAAATATTTTCCTGTACGGCCTGACCTAACTCAGTCAATAAGCATTTTATCATATGACCCTCATGAAAATAAAAATAATTAAAAAAAAGGAAGCGTGCGGATTCAAGCAGAGCCAGACGAATTTCTCTGGCCCGTTTATGTCAACCCGTCCAGCCCCCATCAGGTGACTTTTTCCAATGGTTTTATTAGAGCGCGAGAGCAGGGCAGTACGGGTCATATGATAAAATGTGCATAGAGTTTGTTTGGTCTCTCTATTGGATTGGGAGTTTTTCTTTAGGTTCTCTGACTTTAGTAACTAATGCAAAAGCCTATAAGTTGATTTTCATGCATTTCATACATGTACTCACCAATAACTGCTGTAAGACTTCGACGAGTTATAGCAATGTTCAGTAAGACTGCTTTGCGGACGTCAGCACTTGAATCAGTTGTCATCATTTGCATATATGATGAAAGGACAGGACAATCATCATCTCTTGGGTCCTGTAATCTGGATAGCGCATAGACAGCTTGGATTCTTATTGCTGGGATCTTGTCTTTTATACGCTTCAGCATGCTGGCTAAGATACCATCTGCAATGTCGTCATCAATTGACGCATCATCGTCCATATTGTTCAGCAGTTTGTTGATTAGTTGACACGATCGGAAGCGGACTCCTTTGTCTTTAGCATCATGGCAGTCAAGGAGGAATTTGAACATGAACTGAAGGAATGGGTTGGTTGGCTCTTCATCAGAGTCATCTTCATCATCACTGATATTGTCACCCTGAAATTAATATCATTATAACATGGATATATATCAATAAAAAATGACTTTCAACCAAATATTATTTTTATCAAAACCCTGAAACAACCAGTGGGCTGATCTAAGTCAGGGCATGGCTAACTCACAGATAGAACCCTGAAACAACCAATCTTTTTTTCGGATACGAAAATGTTCGCCTCCGCACGCAGCGCATTCAAAACGTTTTCATACAAATCCGCTTTCGTAAAATTTGCGGATACGGACAACAAAAATTTCCTGATACGTGTGGACGGGGTCTAAGCAAAGAGAGATTAAAATCTTTTTGTGGGATTTGTACATGGTGTTAATCATTGTTGTCGTTGTCGCGACAACATTCGTAGTACGAATAATTTAAAAGTAAAAGAGCCATCAACTTTACCTTCTCAGGGGCTTTTTCATAATGTATCTTTGCAGTTGAATATTTAGCAACAAACTCCGCAATTCTCTCTACTGCAGGTTCTCTTTTAAACACGATCATCGCGTATCTCAAGTGATCAAGAAAACATTCTCGGAATTCTTCTTCAGAAGAAAACGAATTTTGGATCCTTTTTAAACACCGTATAAGCTTCCCATGGTGCTGAAAACCACGCTGGGACTCCTCAAATACCTCCCTTACAGTTTTACAGTCGGAAGGCATTACTAGGATGGTTAAAATGAGATATTTTTCAACGAAAATCAAGAAAAGCGTCTGAAAGATAAACGTATGATTTGAAAAATGGCGCCCAAATGACACCCTAGACCCGGTCTACCTGGGTCAACCTCTACCACAGGAATCCCAATCAAACCCGTCACTTGTGAATATTTTGAGTTCCCTTTTTTGGGCTATTATACGATGGGGGCTCTTTTTCTCTATATTTAAGTTAATTCGAATAATTGTTGAGTTAATCAATGTTTTCACATGCAATGATCATGCATATGCACAGTAAATATGGTACCACCTTCTCTAAGATGGCTTTCCATTGTCCAATCACAATTCATAATTATGGCTTTGGCAAGGTACAGTATAACTACCTATTTGCCATATCATTTCTCACTCAAATACAATGAATTACAACACTCATGAGAGTACATTTTATTGTTTTGTCCTCTGAATAATCTCCTTGCTTTGGTCGTGCTCAGCCATTCTACCGATCTCACTTAACTGTGGTGATGCCTCAAAAATTTGTCTTGCTACCACACCCTAATTTGTCCACTGACATGCCTACTTTTGTAACTGTCTCGGATCTAGCACATTGCCAGCAAGGTATTCACTGTAATGTATATAACAAAAGTAGGTGTGTTAGTAGACGAATTAGGGTGCGGTAGCAAAAGAAATTTTTAACGTGACACCACATTTTGGTGCGATCTGCAGTCATGTTTTCCCATTTCAAACTATGTGTCATTCCCTAGGGTATCATTTCGTTGTTTAAGGGTTGCACATGAGAATGAATCTGGATACAACTCAAACAAAGAATCTTATTCTCAAGGGAATAACACATGGTTTGAAATGGGTAAACTTTATGCCCAGGAAGAGGTCTATTATGCTGCATTGAGAATACCCTGCAAGGGTTCTATCCCCTTTGCCGAGGATTTTGATTTGGACGTTATCCTTCTACCACCAATTGATCCCCAACCCCAGTATTTTGACAAGTTACCATCAGACCGAGAGTGCAGGGAAATTTTATTAATTGATATGGTTTATCATGCAAAATACAAAATAAAACGTAGCAAATAATAGAGTATCAAACTAATTTTCTTATTCTACTGAAGTTTATGAAAAATCACACTTTCATTTCAAAGGCAAGATCTATTGGTTTATTTCTTTAACTTTCTTTTTCAAATACTTAGCATTTAGACCCTATGAACAAATGATCTACAAGTCAATAGTTCATGAGGCCAAAGCAGAATGGCCTATTGACTCGTACACCATGAGGGCGAGAGGCAGGGCTGTCAACCCCAAAGATCTTCAAATCTGGAGAATTGATAGGGTAGGGACATTACGTCACAGCAGAAAAAAGCGCACAAAAAAACGTCATTCACTTTGTAACATTTGATGTGATTGGTTTATTTCTGACCAATCAGATTATCGCTTATAGTTACAATGGCCTGCTTGCAAGAACAGCCATGAGGAACGTTTTGATTTTGTTAGCGATGTAAAATAATACAAACAACACAAAATAATTGGAATTTTATGGTTGTGAAAGTCTCGCAAGAAATAATGGTCGCTTCGTCGATTATATGGGAGATTTGAGACTCTAATCTGGAGATCAGGAGGTACGGTCCAAAATCTGGAGACTCCCGGTTTACTGGGAGAGTTGACAGCCCTGGATAGGTCTAATTGTTTTAGTTTTAACCTACTACATACTACTGGATACAAACAATTTTGAAATTAGGTGAAAACAATAGCTTGCCACCATTGTTTTGGCTTTCAAAACTTGAACTTTTTGCTACTAGTGGCCTATCACTAATAGACTACTAGTAGCTCAGCCAATCAGAGTGCTGGATTTGTGATAGACCATTAGTAGGTTTAAACTAAATGATATATTGTTGACTAGTGATGAAGTCTTGCTCGCTGTACTTTACATGTAATTCATATCAGCCCATCATCATAGAGTACTTCATACATACACAGTGAATGAAAATAGCTTAAGCAAAAGATTAATTTAATTGCCAAGCTGCTATGACAGAGCAGAAAAACGACAAGGCTGCTACTTTTGCATTTTTTTTCTTTATCTCTCATTCATGCTAAAAAAACGTTTAGGGTTTTTTCACTTGTGTCGCTTGTGCTTTTAACTTCTTAAAAATTTTTGCTAACTTTGAGCAATTCTACTTCGATGTATTAATGAAAATGTTAGTTTTAGTGCTGGTCAAAATGTCATTTCTCCCAAAGTTCAGGGCATTATATCTCAAATACACATTCCTTAAATTTCCCCAAATTTTGGTATTTTCTTAATCAGCCCCAAAAGAGCCTGTTTATAAAATATAAAGCTTATTAACGCATAAACATCAAAATTAGAACCAGTTTTTCTGCCCTGTCAGCTGCGATACCTTGATATGTTTATACAAGGGTATATGATTCCTTTAATCACATTCTGGAATCAAAGCCATCTGTTCAGACAAAATATCATGTGGCTTTAATAAAGCCTAGCTTTGGTTCTTGTAATAATAGGACCATGAATACATGTTGGGCATTTGCACTGTATAATAATGTCGAGCATTTAAGTCTACTAGTTGGCTACAGGAGTTGGTTGAGGGAGAATTACTTGAATAACAAATCCTTTTTGTATTTTTGCATCTTCAATTGTCATTTTATCAGTGAGCATTCGACCAGCATAAAACCATCTTTGCTTCGAAGGTTCAACTCCTTCCACACTTAGGAGCTTTTTCTTTACTTTTAGTATAGTATCTGAGGTATAGGCTCCTATCTTTATGTCTCTTCCTGTAGAAAGTCTTAGTTTAACTGTTGTTTCTTGTCCACTTGGTTTAGTATCCTTATCATCCTCAACTTCATCATTTAGATTTCCACTCACATCCTCTTCTTTTATAAGGTTGGTTGGTTTGCTTATACAGTATATTGGTAGCACATAGCGATTTCCCAGCTCGTCGTAGGCATCTTGTAGACACCCTGTAAGAAAAGTGAATGAAACAGTCAATCACACTGATCTAATGAAAAGTTGCCTGTAAAAAAGAATAATAATTGATGATATACAACAATGTTAGTAGAGTGTTGGTTGATTGTTGGTTGGACATAACTACATTGTTACTTGGTGATATGTTTTGTTAGGGTTTTGATGTGTAGCATGGGTGGTGTTTGTGGCTAATATAAGTCACGTCGTCTTTCACCGCTGTGAGTCCAACAGGTTGGGTTGCTGGTTTGTGCCCTTTGGTCCTCACATGTGAATTGAGTTTGTTTGATGTGTTGTTTTCTCCTACGCTACAAAGATTTTCTCTGGGTTCCGGTTTACTCCCTCAATAAAAATCAACATGTGAGTTGGGCATAGTGTGCAAAGAATATTGAATGAAGTGGTAGTGCGTGTGAGCAAAAAGTGTCCCCAATTAATGTGAAAGTGCTTGGGAGAACAAAGTTAAGTAAAGATATTTATTAATTTTTAAAATTTATTTAAGGAAACAGAAAAAATATAGCATGGGATCCAGTTAACTAGGATTTTTTTTACATGATTCAGGAAACTTTCATTGGCCATGAGTCAGGAATTACTAAATTCAATATGGAGGATATTGGATTTTGCTTTCTGATTTAAGGAAAATTGTGAAATTAAGATTAATAAGTAAAATAAAAATTCAAATGCCTTTGTCAATGCAATGTATGTTGAATGTGGTTGTCGATGGCAAAAAAACAACCCATGATTTGGGATTCTTGCAAACCTTATAAGAAATATAAACACAGGAACCAAAACTGTTTGGTGTTGTATCTAGATCTAGCAAGTGCACATAGTTTGAGATATTGATAAAGGTAGGAGGTACAATGTTTAAAAAAATGTTTTTGAATTTATACATGTACAATATACTGTTGTCTTCCTTGATTACAGACTCATACTATCAGTGTTAGTTCATTCCAGTGTCTAAATATTTGCAAATACCAATGGTAAAGTAAAAAATCTATGAACAAACCTCAAAAATACAAGCACTTTGAAATTCCCCTGACCTTCCCTTGAACATGTAATATTATTGTTATTATTATTATTGTTTCTCTAGCAAATTTCACTATTAGATAGCTGCTGTTTTAAAGCAATATTAAAGCATTAAAAAATTATAGATTGTATTTCGAAAATATCAGAATGCTATCGTGTTCTTCAGTTCTAAGGCCATTTAGTTCATATTACATAATATTATGGACAAAATACTTAATTTAGAGCTTTTTGGTATGCTATTTCAAACAAACTGACATTTTCTTCTCATTTCTCAAATGTGTACTCAAAAAAAAAATTCCTTAAAAGAAAGAAAATGTAGTAATATTGTAGCCTTAAGGCTTTTAAGTATAAGATAATCAGTATACATATAGGAAACATTAGGTTAGTAGGAAGTGTTGCTATCTGTCAATCTTCAAACTACAATTCATAAAGTATGAACTACGTATGACAAAGGATAAAATAAAAATGTCTACAGTATGTATATCTATATTAGTAACAAGAAATAAAAAGATTCCGAAATACAGAGTAAGATTAATGAAGAATAAATAGTAAAACATTTGCATAAAAAATTAAGAAGAGGATTTCGTTAAATTTAGTAATTCTAAAAAGCGAATCAATACGCTTTGTCCTAATAAATTGAAATCCTAAACAATTAATGTTCTAGCTATCGCAGACAAAATACTTAATCACAAACAAACGAAGCCATAGTCATAAAATTATGAAACAGCAGATATAAAAGATTCAGAAGTTATATGATTCAAAGCAATGGTTTCATGAAGCAATCTTAGCATTTATTTATTAAGTTTACCAAGTAATATTTGTATTTACCTGTCGGTAAAGTTATGTTAGCGCCATCAACTATAGCTTGAGCAAGAGTATGGTCATCGGTCTCTGCAGCTGCTCTAAGAGCATCCCAGATTTCTCTTCTGCCTTCAAAGGCAGGGGCTGTCTCCCAAAATTCATCTCTTTTGCTTCTTAGTTGTCCTTCGGTCAGAGGAACTTCTGAACTCCATGACGGTCTCTCTTTCTTCAAAGGTTGATTCCGGCCAACTGTAACTAATAATAACGATCATATTCTCAATATCGCTATAATCTGGGTATTCTCTGGGTTTGAAAGAAAAATATTCTGATCATAATGTTGACAGCCATATTACATCTACCTACCTCCTGGAGTACTCCCGAATTCACTCGAGCTAACACGGACACTAGGATCTCCCGATGTTCCCATACAACCCCCCATTTTATCCCTAAAGATGTGATCTACAATTTAAAGATATGTACCGTGGCCATACGGCCACAGAAGTTAAGAAAAAGAACCCTTTTTAACCGGGCACTTTTTTGCTCAACTACTGAACTTGAAAGTACTCATATTGTGTTCAAATGACGTCATGACCCCCTTGGGCGTGACGTCACTGCAACTTGATTGACAAACGCTTTATTTACTTTTTTTTTTCCTTTTTTCTTCCATTTCCCCCCTTTTTTTTAAAATAATAAAAGAACTATATTCTCTTGGACAATGAAGTAATCTTTTCTGGCGAAGAAAACTATGGATAGATCATGAGGAAGGATGGAATAAATTCGTAGGTATTTGTCGAAAGGAAGTTCAGACCGGGAGGGTGATAAATTGTGTAAATATAGACATTCTTTTGTAAAATAAACTTAAAACTTGAACTTTGAAGTGTAACTTATGAAAATCATTACAAGGCTTTTTTCATAAAAATTAGCTTTGATTTTCATCTTCAGAACATCGGGACATCACTCTATTGTTATACTTGTCTATTTGATAAGGCCACAAGCCACAGTCTGAAAGATGCCCTTGGTAGACTTCATATGTGATTTAGGAGCCGATTTCGAAAATCTTTGAAAACCTCTGTGAATTTTGGGCAGTTATTTGCTAAATACAAAAATGGATTGAACGCAATGAGAAAAGAGTGGCGGAAAGTCGTAAAAGAAGCACAGAGATCGTTAAGGAACACTGGCCGTGACTACCCTCAGTGCCTACGCTTCAAACTTACCACCTCTCATCTGATAACTCACTGAAAAAAAGGCGCCTTCGTACATACATATAAAATCAAAAATCTTGAATAAATCATATCTTAAAATCTGATTTTCTTCTGCCACTACTAATCTCATTAATTTTCTATTAGTCCAATAGGGAGGAATTATCTCCAGTAAATTCCTGTATCAAATCAACTGATTCAGAACGTAAAACCGTATCACATGCAACGTTTGCTTTGGGCTTCCTGTGTGAGTATGACATTGTATGACTTAGCCCACCCTACTGAGTTACGAAAACGGACATTTGAATCGAGGCTAATGGCTCAGAACAAGATGGCGTCCTCCTTTCAAGCTCCAAGTAATTAAAACGTTATTCACATTTTCTAACTAATTTCTTCACAGTTTTTCAATATAAAGCTAACCTGTTTCTTCCTTTCATTACCTAGAACATAAATCAGCAGTCCCCCAGCCTCAGGATGAGTGGACAATACGAGAAAAGCTCTGTCTTGCTTCTTCTGTGTTGAGAAGTGGTGATCAAAACTGGTTGGCTTCAATTTTAGATTATAGATTATTGAATTACTGTAAAGTAGAAGTAGTGTAAAACAGCTGTATATAAGTTATTTTACAATAACTTAGCAATTTATCTCGCGCTGATTGATGATCTTTTAACATCAATAACAGGACAGACAGATAAAGTTGACGTCAACGATCGCGCTCATTCTGTTGATAGTTGTTTTGATCAGTAAAAATGAGAAGATTTTATCGTTTTCGTTATTGTAAAAAAATGAATTGACATCGGCTACACCTTGTGAGTCCACACTAATTTGACAATGTGATGACACAATTTATGTCAATGAGCAGACACATGAAAAACTGATGTCAATTTGTTAATTCTGTTTTACTTTTTTTAGGGTATCAGTAAGCAGAGCTATTAAGCCTATCAATGAGACAGGCCGGTGTGGAAAAGCACGCCCTCCTGATTTCTTCTCACAGAAGGTAAGACCGCTGATAATATTTTTGAACAAGTGTTTTCTTGTATTGTTTTATTTTCTGCGTACATTTACGGTGTTCAACTTACCTATAGAGAAAAAATATCGCTCTGGGATCCTCACGAATACCCTACATTTCATATTCTGGCTGCGTTACCAGCGTGGTTGGTCCTTGTAGTGTAGTGGTTAACACATCGGACTAGAATACCGAAGACGTGGGTTCAAATCCTGCCAAGGGCATATGATATTTTTCTCTTATTTCTCTGTTTTCTTGTAGGTTCTTGTCACGATATGTTTGAACAGATGACTTTTCAACCATTTGATATTTTATTTTCCAAGCCTTCGGATAAGTGCACATTTTCAGGCAATATTATAAAATGCAAACGCATAAGAATGGTGGGAAAATAATCGACTAACAAAACAATATAGAATAAATATGAATCTAACAGAGGAAAAAACCTAAATAAAAAATATATAATTTATATAATGACAAATGCTCTTTTACTCCGACGAAGGACTAGCGTCCAAAACGTCAGTTTCATCTTTTCATGGTGTAAGATTTACCCTCTTATCATCATTTTCTCATTAGAAACACCGACACAGCTCACACTAGTGTTTAGCTAGTTATCTATTCTTGAAATTTAAATATTAATTTTTTTGAACTCACTAAACAGGTCATGTAGAAATGCTAACAATAATGTTTTCCTCTCCAGAACTGTGCTATTTTGTACTCGCAGATGCTGGAAAAAGTTAATACACCAAAGCAAGTACTTACATCTTTGCAAAGACGAGAATATGTGGACTGCGTAGCACTTATGAAATACATGAAGATATAGAAATATCAATAAGATATAGTGCTTGGGAACGAGGTTATTCTGGGCGAAAGCCCTTGGAATTAAATTCAGAAAAATTCATTTCCGACCTCGCTGGAAATCGAACCCACAGTTATAGTTATAGATTTTTCCTTTATTCTTGAAAAACAAACAAATTAAGACTTCATGTATTGACATTGTTTTTCCTTTCCTTCAGACGTAAACGAACCAGTGAAACAGGAGCTGGAGGTGAGTATCATCAAGGTTAAGATTAAGATTCATGTTTTTTGCTTGCCATGATATGCAAACATGACAACATTATTTTTATTGTTTTCCTGTAATTTGCTTACCCTTTTCAAGCCTTTGCACCAAAGACAGATATTCTCATGTTCATCTAGTATTTGAAGATGATTTGCGATTCCTTTTTGCTAATTTTAAAGAATTTTTCACTTATCTGATCAACTGAAATTTCATGGTTGCCATAAACAGACGAGAATCTTAATCTTTCTATTACTATAGTACTAGACCACCTTCAATCAAATCAAATGTTGTTCTATACTTTATTTTGAATTTTCATGCACTCTAACAATAATTATTATTTATTTGATTGAAAGGTTTCTATTGCCGATTAACATGTTGCACACTTTTTCTTAATCATTCCCTGCTAGCAGAGTCTCTCTTCTCTTTCTATCCCTTCTTTCAGGTGGGGAGGAAGGAGACTCTGCCAATGTAGAGCGTTCCCTTTGATACACCTCCGTCCACGATTAACCGATTACATGTAGTGCGCATGAGCAAATGTATCACACCATGGCGCCAAACATCGTTTGATGAGAGCGGCTGTCTCATGACAGCGTTGCTAAGTTACACCACACATGCACGACAGAAATAGTCCTACATCGGCAAAGTCTATGTTTCTCTCTCAACCAAGATAAAAGGAAAGTAGGCTCTCCTACATGTAGCAGGGAATCTTAATCAGTGCGTAGAAAAGAAAACAGTGTAAAAGTAATTTGATGAATCATTTTGTTACCAGAAACACCTGGAGAACAAATAGTGAGGAAACTAACTTTTGAAAGAATAGAAGAACTAAAGAAGAGTATGAAGAATGATCAATTGACCTACAGGTACAACAAGATCTTTTTGTTTTGTAATGGCTGCATGAGTCACAGGGGAGTAGGCAGGGGGGCCTAGGGGATCAGCCCCCCCTCCTCCCCCTCATCAAAACATCAACAAATTTTGGGTTCTGCATTTCAAGGGCCTGACTCCCCTGTAGTTATGGTTGCTGTCAGCCACAAGCTCAACAAGTAGTACATGTAGCTAGAATCCAGTGAAAATAAATGAAAACTGCCTCAAAATTCCTGAAGTAGTCTTCTTTAAAACATGTGGTGTAGTAGTTGTTTCTGGGACCAGATTTTAATCCCACTTAGAAAACTGCTGCAATAGTTATTGGTTCGCTATTGTCATGCAGAACCAGAAATTGAAAATACATCCAATCCATGTTATTGCCAATCCCATGTCTTGAACCTCCAGCATGGAGATGTGTGAGATTTGACTAACTGTTGAACAACATTAACAGAAAACTAAAGATGCGCATAGAGGATATCAGAAATGGAAAGATTGACCAACAGTTGCCTGCAATATGGGAAGAAATTCAAGCGTAAGTATACTAGACTAGTATTCTTGGCGCGGCTATGATGGTGCTATTTAACAAAAGATTTCTCATGTGTATGAGAATATATATGAAATATATATTTGTACTGCGGTTGTAATGTATCAAATTGAGCTGATACTCGCAGTATACATTCAAGTCACATTCACGGTGGGCTATGGGCTATATTTGCTATTCCCTATGTTCTACCAATTCCCAAGTACTTCAAAACTTCACATAGCACAGCATAGAAAGCATGTTTTTCATTTCTTTTATAAAATACATGACTTTAGAGTAGCAGTTATTTCAGGCACAAATGATGAAAAAAAAAATTTGAATGTGCATAATGTGTGCTTATGAATTTCTTAATCAATTAAAGGGGGAGGGCTGCCATCATTTAAAAAAACAAAAAAAAGTTTGCTGTGAATCCCCCACATAACTGATTTTTATTTTTTTATTTTTAAGGCGAAAACGAAGAATGGAAGAAATGCAACAAATGCAATCATCAACATCAGGATCATCTGCTGGGGGTGATAATTCCACCCCACCTTTTCCTCTAGGAGGGTCATCTGGAGTTCCATTCCCTGTGTCTCCATCTCCTCTTTTTGGTGAGTTATTCAAGGTTCAGCAGCATTAGCAGACTTGTAGCTCTTCTGCTATGCTTCACAGGACCTCTATGAAAAGTATATCCATGGCAATATATTTTCGGTGCTGATCCTAACTTTTTTAAATACTAGACAATGGGCTAGTAAGGCTATAAATCCATTAGCCAAGCAGAGTACACGTAATCTACGAGCCAAGATAATTAGTACTTCAAAACCCCACAAGCCTATGGACTAGTGAGTCCAAATTTTCAATATCGCCAGAAGCGAAGATTTCCTAGCTCCAGACTAGTGTTAGTTTTGAGCACTGATTATTATCGTTAGTATGATTTCCTTGTGGTACTGTATATTGCTTGGGTGGCAAGACCTAGCTTCAATAATTCATTAGTGTTTTTTTTTCATCTAAATTTTCTTTCTATCAGGTTTGAAGCAAGGATCTCATGTGGCAACTCCTTCACCACAGAAAGGAAAACAGCTAAGGATCCCTAAACCAACTCCAAGGTAAAGCTTAACAGGCAATGAATATAAAGTCTTTGGGGTGAAGTCCATGGCATCTAGACAACCCATTGGCAGTTACTTCACCAAGAGTCTCTTTTTGCTCAGTGGTTCACTTAGCTGATCTAAGAAATAATGTTAATTAATTAATGGATTCCCTAGCAAGCAAATGAAAAAAACCACAACAGTAAGAGTTACTTACCAAGAACGGAGGCAGTGAGCCATATACATGCCGAGGGCTGCAGGCCTTCTCAATTGATAAGCCATATACATGCCCAGGGCTGCAGGCCTTCTCAATTGATAAGTCATATACATGCCGAGGGCTGCAGGCCCAAGGAATGTATAGGCTTATTGCCGACGTTCGAGGTAATTTACTCTTTTATTTATCAATTGAGAAAGTTTTTTTTATCATAGTAGGTTATTTTATCATAGTACGTCAGTATCTAACTGGTTAAAAAAGGTTTTGAGTGTTAACCCAAAACGAAAATTAGGATCAAAATTCATACTAAAGTCTAGTTTTTGGCACTTTTTGCCATTATTGCTTGTTATTTAAAAAAAAAAAAAAAAAATCTAATTTCTTTCTTGATTTCATAACAGGTTTCAGAAGTACCAACAGCAGTTGCAGCAGCGCCATGGTCAAGCAGGCCAACATACCCCCTCCTCTGGCAGTCCTGGTGAAATCGGAGGGGCAGGAGACCCAACTAAAGGTCCAGGAGACTTACCAAGAATGGGCTTTGATTCTGAACCTTTAAAATCTGAACCAATGGACATAGATCCAGGGGCAGCAGTACAGACGGTCAGTGTGGAGATGCCGCCAGCACCTCAGGAGACAGTCATGCCTAAAGTAGAACCTGGAATGACTAGCCCTCCTGTCCAAGTGCAACATCGGCGTTTATCTTCGGGGGGTATATCAGGAAATGTGGATTCACTGAAGTTGCTGTTGGCTCAGCCACCAAAGGAGTCCGCAAATGAGTCCTTACCTAAAAAGACTGAGTCTTTACCTAAAACGGTAGTTATTGTGCTTTTCCCCCCCCCAGCTGCACGCAGGCTAGGGACATAGCGTACATAGCTTAGTTATAAGGTAGTTCATTGTGTTTTTGATTGCCCAGATTATAGATTGTGTCCATCTATTTGTCTGTCTGTTTGTCTATCTATCGTGAATGTGAGTGCTGTCTGTCTGTCTATCGTGTCTGTCTGTCTATCGTGTCTGTCTGTCTATCGTGTCTGTCTGTCCGTCCGTCTTTCTGTCCATCTGTCTGTCTGTCAAACTTATACACTTTCCATACCAAAGGTAGCCCAGTAATATAGTTTGCTTGGCTCTGTTAGATTAGATTTCAATCTTTCTGATTCTATTAGGGAACAGATATTGCCCATCCAACCTTGCCGACAAGTCAACCAAAAGACATTGATTATTCAATGTCAACAGCACCTACTGTCCAGGCAACACCAAACAAACAGCTTACAGATGGCAAGTCTTTTTTAGGTATTTACTTACTGTAATCCATTAATTAAAAAAGGGCACTTGGATGAAAATCGATGAAAATTGGAAATGACTTGAAACTTGCTTAACCCTATCTATATGGCCCAGATAGTAGCCAAGTAACATGTTCCCTTCACAGTAAAAAGTGGCGGATAAAAAAATATCAATTTTATTCAGTATCTAAATTGTGAGTAAATGACATCATTTACTCAACCCTATTGTTCTTTTCAATTTTAACCCAAAATATCTCAATAGCAAGTGGCTCCCAGGCTAAAATTTTCACTAATCAGATTTCCATAATTATAATTGATTCATATTATCCTCAAATAATTCAATTATTTGGACTTTCAAAAATCGGGGCATTTTCATCCAAGTGCCCCTTTAATCATTTAGTTATGATACTGAGAGTGGTCCTGAGATAGAAATGGTAATTGGCATTTGCTTGTGTAGAGGCTTTGCACCAACATGTGATGGCAGCCATGGCAGGAGGCAGGGACAATTGAATCTGGTCTAATCTGATTTACATGAGAAAGAATTTAGTTTCCCAGGGGGAAAAGACTTAGTATTGTTGTGCCTTCTGTCATGGCTGCCATCACACGATGGTGCAAAGACTCTATTACTGAAAAAATGGGAATTGAATGAGCTTAGGTCTCTAGAAATATGATAAATGTGTAGCCCAAATATGACCTTTCTGAATGAAATAGCAGTCATTTCAGTAATCATCAGAGCCATTTGGCTAAGGTCTAGTCATTATTTTAGAGTAAAAGTGGCACCTTCTCCTCAGATATCTTAAGACCCTGACTATTGGTGCGCTTGGGGCTTGAACCCAGGACCTACTGCACAACAAACTGATCCTCAACTAACAGAGCCAACTGTGTGGCAGTTAATTTCTCTTCAGCTACAAGTCTGATACAAACTAGATTGTCAACAAAATTTTAGAGGTTCCTCATGATCCGCTAAACACTACTAGGTTAATCTTGAGAAACTTTGGGGATAAACTAGTGGTAAATTTTATGATTAAGGTGGCTGCCTACTTTTGAACGTTCGAATTGAGCCCACAATGAGCGCAAGCTCAAAAACCGCTGAAAAATCTACAAGATTTTATTGAAGAACCATACGCGTTTTTGGCTTCAACAGGGCAAAACCCTCAAATTTTGCATGGGACTCTATATTTTTTAATAGCTCATTCGAAAAAACTCCTAAAATTCTAGGTTATATCAACATTTTAGAAAAAGTTTAAACCCGTAACACATGAAAAAATTGATTTTGTAGGGATTTTTGCTCGACTTTATGAGATTTTCTAAGAGCACCGAAACTACAAAATATGATAATCAATGTGTCTCTTTGTATTTTTGTCGAAAATATCCATGTATTATATTAGAATGATTGACTAGCCTTCATTCGTGCAATCATATAGTCTGCAAATAACTATTATCTTATGAATCTTAATTTTTTTCTAATCACTTCCGGTTGTGTAATTTTTACTCCAAAAGCTTGTGCATAGGCTTTCTATAAATGCTGATTATCTCGAAAATGAGCTCGGGACACCCTTTTTTCTTTCCAGATTTGGAATCAGCATTAAATTTCAATTGAGAAAATCGAAGTTTAAAAAAAAGCTTAAATCAATTTCCAAAAGTAGTCACCTTAAATGTTACAATGGACCTATCCTGAATTCGTGAATGGTCACGAAACAATAGTTTGCAAACGAGACTGAAATTAATTCTTTTATTCATCAAGTTCAACCTGGACTTGAAACCTTTGTTTCGTGACCAGTCAAGCGAATTCAAGATAGGTCTATTCTGAAAATTTCATATTTTAGGTCAAAAATCTCCTATGGAAAATCACAAGGTGGAGTCCATAAGAGATAGAGTGACGCCTGCAGCACCTTCCATTACAGCACCAACACTATCAATGCTGTTATCATCTACGCAGTCGCCATCACCCAATACTACCGCCTTGCTTAACAACTTGTCTGTTTCTAACTCGTTTATTGAAAAGGTACATCACACTATTATGGAGCTTTGATTGGCATCTCACTTGTATTCAACTTCAGGGTTCAAAATGAAAGGCAGTTCTTAAAATTTTTTTGAGTTCTGCATGCATAAGAGGATATGTTTTCCGAAGTTTTTAACATTTCTGGTTTTGGCGAGAATTTTTTTTTGCTTTATTTAGCTGTTTTTGTGAGCAGTTTGACCTGGAAATACGTCACAACTTAAAAGGTCTAAAGGCCGTCAGCATGATGACCTCATTTTAGCAAACTATCCTTCAAGTTTTTGTTCTTATTTTCATTCATTCCCTTGAGAATAGACTCTTAAGATTCTTTGTTGAGTTGTATCCATATTTATGTGTCTTCTTATGCCATTAAACAAAGAAATGATACTCTAGGGAATGACACATGGTCTGTTATGAGAAACCAAAATTCCCAATCTAAAGAGGTATAACTTTTCAGCTTTAAAACTTCATCATCCTGGATTAATGATATCAAGTGTTTTGCAATGTTTGTTTTTCTTTCAGCCTCTGTCGTCAAAGGCACTTGACAGTAACATCACTATTAGTTCTGACATCTCTGGATCAGGGAGAGGAATGATTTCTGTTGGTAAGCACAATTCCTTTTTTGATAATTAAGGAACACTTTACGAAAGGATGTTATTTTACCAGATCATCTCTCCTTACCCCAAAAATACATGCATGTTACAATTAATTACCCAAACTAAAATATCGACTTTGAATGTAATTTGTTGTGAAATGTGATCGTCCGGATGAGTGTAGTCTTGAGAAAGACTGTTGTTGGTGGTGACTGACAGTTTGTTGTGAAATGTGATCGTCTGGGTGAGTGTAGTCTTGAGAAAGACTGTTGTTGGTGGTGACTGACAGTTTGTTGTGAAATGTGATCGTCCGGGTGAGTGTAGTCTTGAGAAAGACTGTTGTTGGTGGTGACTGACAGTTTGTTGTGAAATGTGATCGTCCGGGTGAGTGTAGTCTTGAGAAAGACTGTTGTTGGTGGTGACTGACAGTTTGTTGTGAAATGTGATCGTCCGGGTGAGTGTAGTCTTGAGAAAGACTGTTGTTGGTGGTGACTGACAGTTTGTTGTGAAGTGTAATGGTCCAGGTGAGTGTAGTCTTGAGAAAGACTGTTGTTGGTGGTGACTGACGCTTTGACAACCTGAGCGGAAGTCATCTTCATAGTAGTGAATGTAGTTGTAATTTGAACATAATTTCAGGTGGCAAAGATGAAGATAGTAGTGTTGCAGTTACGACTATTTCTGTTAACCCTAAAGTGAGTTCCTGTCGTCCATATTTACTATTACGTTAGGATTGATCACTTAATATTTGTATATGACATGAAAAAAATTCATCGTTTAAAATGTACAGTTTGTTAGTAATATAAAATATATCGTAATGAAATTTGTTTCAAAAGCTTATTTTTTGAGATATTTGAGAAAATTAAGCCCAATTTGTGACCGTCATCTTGTTGACACGTCCTCTAGATTCGGTAGTAATGCACTAAATATAAATTGTAATTCGTGTAAAATAACAACAAAAGGCATATTCTTTTGGGCTTCATTTGATAGCTTATGTAGAACTCTCTAAATGTTGGGAAACTAAAAAGTGTACTACCTGAAATTAAGATTCTACATTCAAACATATTTTGTGTATTCGCAACTAAATCTAGAGACTTGTAAACAAAATGACGTCACAACTTGTGCTAAATTTTCTTACATTTCTAGAGAAATACGCTTTTTAAAACAAATTTAACCGTGATATTTTTATTTATACCAATAAACTACACATTCTTAAGATTAAAATTTTTTCGTGTCATATGCACTTTAATATATAGCAAGTCATTGTTAAAAACTTGCCCTCGTTGTTTTACAAGAGTAACAACCCACTTAATAGATAGTGGCTGACACAGCTGGGACCTTGTATCATGACCAAATTATTTCATGAATTTTGTTGATGGAGGAAAACTGTCTGGTGAATGCAGAGAAAAATTCTAGTAGCAACTACAGTGCGAATCAAAAAACCGTGAGCACATAGAATTATTCAATTTTCTATTGTTCTTTGACCAATCAGAATTGACTTTCTAACCACAAGATAACAGAAAGATGAGAATAGCGCTTCTGGTTGGTTAAGAAACCTTCTGGAAATATTTTTAGGTGGCCACCGTTTTTAGATTTGCACTGTAAGAGCCAACTTTACTCGATGCGACAAAGGGCTGGGTCACATTGGCACGTGTTGAATAAATTAAAGCACTTGTAATTAGCATGTAGTGTACACATGCTAACTTTAGTTCCAAAGAAAAGGTAACCTACTGTAGATATTACCTATAATGTCTTGATGATGTTGTGATTGATCGCAGGTAGCCATCAGTGATACGATCCCGTCACCAATAGCCATGACGCCACCACCCATGACTCCACCCGCTGAGAAAAAGGTTAGTCTTGATGACCTTAGTTGTTCGGTTGTACACTGTACTATAAAAGTGATGTGGAAATCATTATTTAATTGTCCAGGAAATCATACCAGAACCTTTGGTAAAAATAGTAGAAGCGGCTCCTGCACAAACCGATAAAAAAGATATTGAAGACATTACTACAAATAAAGAGGAAACAGAAGATTTATCTGTGACGGCAGGAGGTGCAGATCACACCCTACAGCCTGAAATTAAGATCGAGATAGTAGACACCCCACAGCCATCGCCAAGAGTGACGGGACGAACCAGGGCACCTAAACCAGGAAGACCAGGTATGATATGACCCTATATAGCTAATTTATGGTGAAAATTTTGTGTTTGATCACTGCAGAGAAAATCTATAGAGAAACATTTTTTGGAAGACATACATAATTACTGTTCCTTGGCTACTTTAAAAGATTGGACGACTTTCTCTTGAGCTACATGTAGATAATGATTTTAAACTAATTCTCATTTAGGACGTCCAAGAGGACGTAGAAGTCAGCGTCGGTCCAAATCTGTAACATCCACAGTAAGTTTTCTAATAATTATACAGCTTCCCTATAATAATTATTATTATTAATAGGTAATGGGATTTCATGCTACCCAATCAAGAAATAATTAGACTCGAAAAATTCCTCTGACTGCCAAATTGGACTCGGACTACGGCCTCATCCAATTTTGGAAGTCCACAGAATTTTCCTCATCCAATTGTTTCTTAATTGGACAGCATGGAGTCCTATTACATATACTAATTATCTGTACATAATATCTGTAATACAGTCAATTCATTATAATTACAAATGTAAAAAATATCTTTATTTAAGTTTCCCAAAGAAAACCCTCTCAACATAGGAGAGAACAACACATCAAACAAACTTTTATATTCTGCACATGTGGTGACAACAGGGTTCAAACCAGCATCCCAACCCATTGGAATTACATATTCAGTGAAAAATGACTCATTAACAGTGTATGCCACCCATACTGCCCTTAAATGTCAGTTTTTTTGTTTTATTAACTTAAGTAATATACAGTAATGATAAAAAATTTTACACTGTGAAAAGATGAAAAAACTAACATTTCGGACGCTAGTCCTTCGTCTTTTTTTATCTTTTCACTGTGTGTTATTTACCTTTTTATCATTGCTGTTTCATTAGAAACACCGACGCAGCTCACACTAGTTTTTAGCTAGTTATATCTTCTATTTTAAGTAATATACAGATTATTGATTCACATATTTCTTTTTCTTGTATCATTTTAATATTATTTTAGGACAATGAAACAGAAATGGAAGAAGAAAAAGAAGAGGTATCTGTTAACAGTAAATTAAAATGGGTCCCTTTTCCCTTTTTCTCTTTTAATTACATTACATTCCCATTTTTCCATTTTTTCTTTCACATCCTTTTTTTAAAATTATTCTAGGATTTTTTCTCCATACTTTTTCATTCTTTATTTTAAACTATTTTCTTACCTTTTCATTCCCTTCACATTTAAACTAATTAATTTTTTTGTATTAATTGTCATTTCAGTTCTTTTTTCATTTGTTTCTTCCTTCATTCTTTACATCTTTTCTTTCCTTTCTTCATTCCTTCGTTCCTTCCTCCTTTCTTTCTTTCTTTCATTCTTTCTTTCATTCTTCCTTCCTTCCTTCCTTCCTTCCTTCCTTCCTTTCTTTCTTCTTTCTTTCCTTCCTTCTTTCTTTCTTTCTTCCTTTCTTTCTTTCCTTCTTTCTTTCTTTCTTTCCTTCCTTCTCCCTTTCTTTCTTTCTTTCCTCCTTTCTTTCTTTCTTTCTTTCATTCCTTCTTCCTTTCTTTCTTTCTTCCATTCTTTCTTTCCTTCTTTCTCTCTTTCTTTCTCTCTTTCTTTCTTTCCTTCTTCAATTAATCATTTATTCCTTCCTTTTTTTTCTTCCTTCCTTTGTAACTTTCATTACATTTTAAACACTTTTCAAGGATACCAAGTCCGAAACAATCGAAGTAGAATCTGAAAAAGCAAGTGAAAAAGATGAAGAAGATGAAGACATGGAATCCACCATAAGTGAAAAGAAAGATGACAGCGAAGAAGAAGAAGAAGAACAAGAGAGCATAGATGATGGTTACTCTGAATCTGGTGATCGCTCTAAAGAGGAATCATACCTGGACAGATCAAGTACTGTGGGCTCTGAGTCTGTACCTGCCAGTCCAGCTTCACAGACTTCTCAAGGGTAAATGATTTATGAGTGCTATACATTGGCCTGGAAATTGTGAGAGAATTTATTCATCATCATCATCACCCATCACCACCACCAGCACCATCATCACCAAAATCATCATCACCATCATCACCATCATCACCATCATCATCATCATCATCACCACCATCACCACCATCATCACCAAAATCATCATCACCATCATCACCATCATCACCATCATCATCATCATCATCACCACCATCACCACCATCATCATCATCATCATCACCATCACCACCTCCATCATCATCATTATCATCACTATTATCATCACTACCATCCTTATCATCATCATTTGGCTACTCCAAACCTTTGGAATCCACTTCCAAAAAAATCAAGAATGTTCCCTCTCTCAAACAGTTTAAATTGTTGCTCAAAACTCATTTATTTTCAAATGATTTTTTAAATATTATGAACATTAGTGACATTGTAATTTCACTTAATGTCATATTAAGTTTATTCTTTTCCTATAATTTTTTCATTTTGTGTCACCTAGCGCACTGAGACGTTGGTTTTGTGCACTATATAAGAATTTATTATTATATTATTATTATCATCATCACCACCACCATCATCACCTGCATCACCATCTTCAAGATTTAACCTCAATGATTATCGATCATCAATAATGATAATTTACAACCTTCATCATCATCATCTCTAACTTTTTTTCTTCATGGTTTTCTTAGTGACATGGACACAGAGTCAATCCAAGCCCAAAAAACATGGAAAAAATCCATCATGTTAGTGTGGCGTGCTGCGGCAAACCACAAGTGAGTTGATTCTGTTACTTTAGCCATACTGTCCTTCTTGGTATTGCAAGACAGTAGTGAAGAGTGCTAAATTAATATGAACTTATTTATTTGATTTTTGTTGTTTATTATTCAGGTATGCAAATGTGTTTCTTCATGCCGTCACTGATGATGAAGCTCCTGGCTACCACAACATTGTGTTCAGGTAATAAACAAAATGGCATAACTATTTTGTCATGACGCGAAGATGTTATTCAAAGACATTGGAATGGGAGGGGCCAAGTCTTACAGCGCTTCTCAATCACACGCATAAAATCGACAATTTGCCACATATGACAAAGTAGGTTTTGGTGGGTGTCAATCAAGGTGTTTCCATGACATTCCATAGGCATGTGCTCTTAAAAGATTTGTGTTTTCTGACAATGTTGGTAAAAATCTTTGATTGGCATCTACCAAAAATCTCTAGTTATTATGTCTTGAAAAGCGTTTTCATGATTTCGCGTGTGATTGAGAAGCACTGTAACAACAGACTGTAAAATACATTTGTTTGCATGTGTGACCTATATTTTACATGGTTTCTTTCTTTACAGACCAATGGACTTGACCACCATCAAGAAAAATATAGAGAATGGAGTAAGTAGTTATGTTTGATTAGGGTCTAGATTATCATCACTGTTGCTCGATTGTGCAATAACTTATATTCTCACTCATAACTCGGACCTAGTAAGAAGCTCAGACTTCTGTGAGGTTCGCTCCACACACACTTCTCACATGTTGATTTTATAGAAAGAAAAACGTACAAAAACACTTGCGGCAAGGGATAGAACAACACATTAAACTCAAAGACTTGCACCCCAATCTGCATACTACCTTCAGTTGAGACTTTAAACCAAACACAAAATGCAGCTGCATTCATCAGGGCTTAAAATATTAACCTTTAAGTCGCCAGTCATGATGACAGGCCAAAGTAGTTCTAGCTATACCTCATTCCTGGTCCAATGTTCCTGGTCAAAATTACCAGCAAGGCAAAAATCTGACTGGAAAAGTTTTAATTCTGGCCTGACAATGTCCAATGTTATTTTAAACCCTGTTCATGATATTTTTTGATGATAAAATATTTATTTAATTGATTTCCAGACCATAAGAACAACTAGCGAGTTCCAGAGAGACATGATGTTGATGTTCCAGAATGCTCTGATGTACAACAGTTCTGACCATGATGTGTAAGTTGAGTTCTATAGTGTAATAATGTATTTGGGGCAATCAAGGGTTAAGGCTTAATTAAATATCCAAAATCGAACTGGTTCATAGATACAGTGTTTAAAAAGCATTGATATCATTATTTTACTCATGGTTTACATGACAGCTATTTAAAAATTTTATTTTCCAAATGGCCAGCATTTAGTATTACTAGTTACAACAAAAACACTTAAATACCTTACCTGAAGTCACCTCCATCATTAACATATTGGAAGTATAAACCGTCATAACTTAGAGACGCATCACTCAAATCAAGATATATTTTACCAATTAACTATAATTTACTTTATGCAGAACAAGTACTGAAAGTATTGTTGCACTTTAATTTTACAGATACAGGATGGCTGAAGAAATGAGAGATGATGTGATGGATCAGATTCAGGTAACAAAGATTAACTGTGCCTAAAACAGGCCATCAGCATGAGGTTTTGTACCCTCATGTGATGGCAGCCATGACAAAGATTAACTGTGCCTAAAACAGGCCGTTAGCATGAGGTTTTGTACCCTCACGTGATGGCAGCCATGACAGGAGGCAGGAACAATTAAATCTGGTCTAGTCTGATTTACATGAGAAAAAATTCAGTTTTCCCGGTGTGAGTCTGTTTTAAGAGCCATTTCCTGATGGTTCTAAGCCTCATGTTTTACCACTTGTCTACCAGTTTTCCTTGCAGCCCTTTTTGTTCAGTTCATTAGCACCTATTGTCTTACTATTCTCATGCAATAGAAATTCAAGCAGTTAAGATAAGTTACTCTTTAGGCATCCTTCTTTTTATAATTTTCAATTATGATTCACATCCTTATTGCAGTCATATATAGCAACACAGCTAATGGTCCAGTCATCTGACAGAGATTCCACAAAGATGCTACGAGGGCACAGAACCGATGGTAAGAATGCTATCCTTATTGTCTCTTTAAAACAGACAAACTTACCTAAAACTATATCATGAGATGCCAAAACACTGTCAGACCCCACAAGTACCATGTTTCCCACAATATATTTAAAACTGCATGTATATGTATGTGTAAAGATATGTAAATATACGAGTATGGAAAAAGGCTTAACATTATTAGAAATCAATGTGACATATCAAATAATATCAATAAGATAATCGATAAAATGATCTGAAATCTTAATTCGTTAATCATTTAAAACGTAAAAGTTGATTTTTTGGAAAATCTTGGATAATTCTGAAACAGTTTAATTGGATATTAATTCTGGACTAATTATACGAAATTTGAAACTATCTAACTTGCCTTGATGTTAGAATACTTGATGATGATTCATGATGGTCATGGTGATAATAGAGCATCTTGATGATGGTGATGTTGATGATAATGATGATTTTGGTAACGGTGATAATGGTGATGATGATGGTGGTGATGATTGTGATAATGGTGATGGTGATGTTGATGATAATGATGATTTTGGTAATGGTGATAATGTTGGTGGTGATGATGGTGATGATGATGGTGATGATGGTGATGTTGATGATAATGATGACTTTGGTGATGGTGATTGTGATAATAGTGATGATGATGATGGTGGTGATGTTGATAATAATGATGGTGATGGTGATAATGGTGATGATGGTGATGTTGATGATAATGATGACTTTGGTGATGGTGATTGTGATAATAGTGATGATGATGATGATAATGGTTATAATAGTGATGATGATGATGGTGATGATGATGATAATGGTGATGATGATGATGGTGATGATGATGATGGTGATGATGATGATAGTGGTGATGATGATGATAGTGGTGATGATGGTTATGATGATGATGGTGATGATGATGATAATGGTGATGATGATGATGGTTATGATGATGATGGTGATGGTGATAATATTGTGGTTGTAATACTAATGGCAGTGGTAAAAATGATGATTGTTGTGATGAAAATGGTTGTTTGTAATAATGATGATGGCGCTAATAATTGTAATGATGGTAATAATGATAATGAAGATTAAATTTATAAAAAATAATTTAGACTTTTTAGCACTAAATACATAATATAAATCTTGCTCTCATATAATAACTTAACAAGCCTAATGCTCAATAGGGTTTACAATCTAATAATTCTCAAGTTAAACAGTTTTTTCACCTAAATCCTTCTAAATATCTTTTATATCTAGTTTTTACCATTTCTTTCCAGTTTTTCACTTTTTCCTGTGAAACACTCTTCCTTGTTTAGGAAGTATTTTTGGTAAGTCTTCGAAGCATGTGCAATGTTGTTGGCAGTGGTTGAAATGTAATGTAGAAATTTGGCACACAACTGTTGTTTCAAGAAGGTAGAAGGAAAGAAAGAAGGAAAGAAAGAAGGAAAGAAAGAATGAATGAATGAGGATGTAAGCAAAAATGAGAAAAAGGAAGGATATAAAGGCTGAATAAAAAAAGAACGAGACAATAGAGAGGAAATTTTGAGAAAGAAGAAGAATAAAGTGGGAAATAAAGGAAAAATAAAAAGAACAAATGGGAAAGAGAGGAAAATAAATATTTTAAAAAAAACATACTTAGAAAAAAAATTTTTCCCCCCACCATCCTTCATACTTGACCCTTCACACATATTGATATCAAGTCCAGACAGCTAAACTTATATTAATAATTGCATAAAGACCATCATTTGTAAGTTCCAATTGTGGTCAAAATGCATGTCCAATGAGAAGACAAAAATACAATGCTAACTTGGTACTAATCTAATTAGATTTTGTGAAGTGATTTTCTTCGGACTTTTAAATAGATTAATAGAGATTAGTAGGTCTTATTCCCATTGCTTTCTTTTTGCGTATCCGACTATCATACACTAACTGCAGAGACATAGCCACTTTGACACAAGTAAGCCAGCTGTCTTGGAAAAATATCACAAATGCCCTGTAAAGAAAATCGCTATTGCAGGCTCTCAATTTCAATATTTTCCAGGATGTGTGCTCCCAAACTGCTCTTTCCTTTGCTGCTCGTTTGCCTCGGTAATAGCCCTGAACTGCTCAACTGTTTCATGATCTAAGGAAAATCACTTTATTATGCATGCTAAATGTTATGTAGCTTGACCTTTGATAATAATCTTTGTAAACAGGTAAAGGAGTGTCTCAAGTTGGAACCAGAGTAAGAACCAGTACTCAAGAAAGACCTCACAGGAAATGACTGGATCATTTTGACTGGGTTTAATAGGAATCAAGGTTGTTGAGATCCAATGTATAACCAATATTTGAAGTGCTCTAATACATACATTGCTGTCATGGTTGTTCGATGTATGGAAATCGATATTTAATGAATTGGGCTTGTTTGCATATATAATACAAGTCAGTAGCCGAAAAGGCACAACTGAATGGGCTCTTGCATGTGAAGTCCACTGGGTATATATCAGTCTATTGTTTGCTGCAAAAGCCTTGCAGGGTAAGAGTCGTTTGTAGGGTAAAGATATTGCTAGCCAACAGGAAGACAAGATCGTAACATACCTGTGTTCTTAGTTGCACTAGTGTCAATTCAAGGTTTGTAGAATTTTCATTTCAAGGCAGAAAGTGCTGTAAAATTTAATGGTCAATAAAACTGTCAAGTTTCAAAGCTTTGTATTCTATTTTGCTCTCTTAATGTCATGGAAAGGTATGACAGTACTGGTCTCAAGCGAACAAAACCTCAATTATAAACAGCCTCGAGGGTGATCTATGGCGCCACTGACTTGCATTGAATTATTGGACCAAGATAACAGATAAGCGCTTGTCACAGGTGCTTTCCACTTCTTCCTTACCCCTACCCCCCCAATTTAGACTTGGCAATTTATACTAATTATTGGTTGAAATTAATACAATATTATTTCCAAACAAATAACAACTAACGAAGTACCAGAGCCCTGGGTTCCTGAGGCCCTGTCGCTTCAGTGTTTAAACCTACGACTGAGAAACACTGGAGTGAGAGAATCTCAGGAATCCCAAAGTTTAGCTTAGGGAAACTAGTCTCCTAAGTAGCTTCTATTAGTGCAATCATGCAATGCTCACTGCTTGATGACACTAATAGCATTTATGGTACGATTTTGGTACTGTCGTATACCACATGCTCATGTCTGTCGTAGGCAAGTTGTAGGCTTGATTTACACGTTACGACTTGAGTTGTAGGATGGCGCGAGCATGTTTTATACAATAGTTTTAGGCAAAAATCATACCGTCTAAACCGGCCTCAAGAGACCAGCGGAAAAACTTCCCTACATACAGCTGTTAACAGTGAGTCAGGGGCATTTTTGTAATAAACATTTATTACATGGATTCAAATAGGCTAATGAAACTAAAAAAAATCAACATCAGTTATTCAATAACATGGTTACTACAAGACTATAAGACTGTTTCTTGGTTCCTTTATGAACGACAATACTGTTAATATTAAACATTGGTAATGTTAACGTTAAATAATATTTTGGTAGAGTGCATACCAACATCCTTGAAAACTTTGTAAGATATTGTAAAAATTAGCAGAAATTTGCAAGTTTAATAAACCATATTGAAATCATGCTTGGTCAAGTTTATACATGGATAGTTCAAAATGTAATAATGGATGTTGTTTTGCACAAATAAGCCTTTTCATAGTTTAAGAATCGATTCCACTGCGCATGCGATTTTATCCCGAATTTCTACCTTCTTTTGTCCAATTCTTTTTTTGTTCTTAATTAAACAATAGAAGTTGAGAAATTCGGGATAAAATCACATGCGCAGTGGAATCGATTCTTAAACTATGAAAAGGCTTATTTGTGCAATTTTGTTAAGTATATTTAATTATATAATATGGTATGCAATCTAGCACAGGTATAAACTGATCCTAGCAAAGAAAATAAAAAAACAATGCACGTTGCCTAAGAAGTCTTGGTTTCCATCTAAAAAAGGAACTCAGGAAGAAAACAAAAATTAGGGCCATAATTTCTAACTGTGTCAACACCCTACGATCTATGTCCTGCCCTTCGCACGCATTCTGGCTACTGTTCTAGTATAGTGGAAGAAAGGGTTAATAAGAGACATACTTGAGTTTCTTAACACAAATGCTGCATATGCAGACCTCTAGTAAAGATGGAGTCATTCTAAAGTATTAATGAAGGGTGAAAAATCTTAGCCCTGGTATTGTGGAAGGAAGGGTTAATAATAGACTTATATTTGAGTTAACACAAATGCTCTATATGCAGACCTCTAGTAAAGATGGAGGACATTCTAAAGTATTAATGAAGGTTGAGTCTTATCTTGAATCTTAACCCTAGATCGTTACTTTCTATCACTTTATGTCTTCTAACTTGGAAGATTTCACCTAAGATACTTAAAAGTGGCAGTGCATCTATTCAGGGGTAGGACTTCTGCTGCGTCCTTCCCGTTCATCCTCTTGTTCCTTGCCTCTCTCACTTGCAGGAGATTCTGATCTTGATGCTGATCTGGATGGAGATCTGGCAGGGGTTGGAGAGCGTGATCCTGACTTGGATCTTGAGCGTCTTTCACGTCTTGGTTCTCTCCTTGATTTGCGATCATCTCTATCGTGTTTTGGGGAACGGGAGCGGGATCTTGAGTGGGATCGGCGTTTGCTACGTCTGAAACAAATAAATGTATATTTTACCTTAAGGGTATTAAAAAACGCTTGAGAGAAAAACAGGAAAAACTGTGGCTCCATCTTGAAATAAGGGAGCCTTAAGTACTTTTAAAAATTTTCTACGAGGGAGGGAGGAGCCTTTTTAGTGTATTTTTGTTGTTTCTTCCTAGGGGGAGGAGTTAAAAATTTACCCATGACTCATTCAAATAGTAAACACTCCTAAAATTGAAAAACTTTAAATATATATCAGTCCTACCTTGGAGATCGGCTTCTTTCACGGCGCCTGTTAAAATAGTCAAAACAATTAATATCTTTTCCTAAGAAATTAACAAATCACTACTGCAGTCACACTAACTGGGACTACTCAAATAAAACCAATTAACAGATTATTCATTATATTTCACCTTGGGCTTCTGCTTCTTGATCTTCTCCTGGAAGAAAATTTGAAAGTCATGTAAGACAAACCCACGTGAAAAAAAAGCCAAACTTTCTAAATAATGAAAATTGAGCAGCTTTGGCCATGTCCACACACATGCATTTTTTCTTGGTTTTTTCAGGTGTTTTGAAAAAACACAGGTATGATTGGAAATGATGCAATGTTGTCATCTGCTCATTCACAAAAATGAAATGTCAGTGTGAATGACGTCAGCATTTTCAAAAGCCTCTGTTTGCTGTCCACACTAATAGGATAGGCCACTGCTTTCCAATATTAGGGATTTGAGATTCACAAAATCCATGAGGGCAACGATTACTGGAAGTGTAAATAACTTTTATTTTCGGGTTTCGCTCCTTCAAAGTCTGTCTCCCCAGTGGATGAGTTGAATTTACTGACAATGTTTTGAATGAAATCTCCAATGAACAGAACCCCAAAAAGAAATTATTCACAATTCTGGTTGACATGGCCGTCGTAGATTTTGCTAATCTTAAGATCCCTAATGCATACTCAAAATTTTTCAAAAGTATTAGCTTGGGCACAGCCAGGCTACAATACACATTGAAAAGTATTGAAAATTATGTTTGTAATGCAAAAAATACATTGTACTCAGACCTTTCAACATAATTCAAACTAATAAACTCATAAAATTAATATTTATACCTTGGGCTTCGGCTTCTTGACCTGCGCCTGTTAGGTAAATATTGATTAAAGTAGTTTTTTTAGTTTCAAAGAACATCAAATGGTTCAGGGATTGTGTTGAGGCAGCAAATTAGAATTCAAGGACCAAAAAAAATGTTTTTCAAGGAGTATGTTCAGCTTACTACATGTAAGCCACATGTTGTTTGCACATGGCTGACTATCGGAGTCGTTTCCAGTACCCTTTATAAAAGGGAAATTAATGTCTGGTTGATATTCTATTTTTCATAAAGTTGAAGGGCGATCAATATGGAAACATGACTAGATTTATTTCAGAACCATGCAAGTAAAAACCAAGGAAGTTTGGCCAAAAAAGTGGAGTGCTTTTCAACACTTCCCCAGTGTTTTGTCAATCCTCAAGAGCTTAATAACTCCACAAATCAAGTTTTTATTTCTTTTATAAAATACAAATTGCAAAAACCATTATCTTGGATAGGAATGGAGCAACTGAAAGTGTGCACACCTGCTGTGTGCTCTCAACCAATGAGAATGCGACATTTATAATATCTTATGATAGTTAATGAGAGCTTCCACCCCAATGCCGCTATTAGTTTTACAAAATGTGAGTGCTTATAAAAAGAGTCAAATACCTGTCATCTCTATAGTCTTCAAAAGAGCCCTTAGTTCTTCTCTCCTTGTTCCTCATGCTAGATGGCGCTGTAATAAATTGGATAAGTTTTAATTTATTCTGATGCACCATTTAATTGGGCTACCTGTGGCAAGCCATCACACAACATTGGTTTAGACTTTCCTTTTTGATGGAAGCAGGGGTGGCAAAGCGGTAAAGACCGCTCACCGAGCACAAATGTGACCAAGGTTCGAGTCCTGCAGTGCTTTGTGTGGTATGTGAGTACACTTTGTAGTTGGTTATATCATGTGCTTTGAGGGTTTTTTCTCCGGGTTCCTCCCTCTTTAAAATTCATCCAGTGGAATCCAGTGGAAGAAGAGCCACTCTGAAGAATCCACTGTTAATAAACTCAGTATCTATATTCGTAAATATTTTCTAAAGGTCTGTAAAAGATATATTAAGAGATCTTACTTTTACGGTCCCCTTCGGCAAACTGCACCTCTAACTCTCTGCCCAACAGTATGGCCCTGTCCAGGAAGTATAAGGCATCTTCTGCATCACGGATATCTTCAAATGTACCACTTGTTAAGGTGTCTATTACCTTGGAAGCTTGTATTAATCATACCTAAATCTTTGGAATCATTCATGACAACGGATAACGATCACTTTGCTTTATCTTTGGTGACCTCTAAATCAAAGGACTTGTTTGGACCAAATCATTATCTCTTAGTCGGCAACGCGGTTGCTTTGCTTTTGGTTTAACCTCGTCTGTAACAAGCTCTTGAACTAGACTATCTTTTATGTTAACTTTTGATGCTGTCGATCTTGCGAAGCTCTCAGGCCGATTAAAATCAAAATCAAAAGCCTTCCTTGGTAGCTTTATTGGTACTTCAATCTTTTCTGTGATAACTTGAAATTGCTTTTCTTTTATCTTATTTAATTGGTTCAACCTCTGGTTTATTCTGCCGCCTACCTTGAATGCTAATTGGAAGGAACTCTAAAAACCCTTGTATACTTGTGTATTGCAACCTTGCCAGGCTGGAACACCGTGAACCTACTTTCTTTTAATATTCTTAACTGCTTTTTGGGATTAACTTGAAACTTTAACACTTGCCGCAGACTTGCCTTGAACGAACCGCCTTGACCTGCTTTTATCCACAAATCAAAAAGTAACCTTACGCAATGAATGGCTCTTTGAAACTTTATGCTTTGTCTTGGTAGACTTTTTACTTTAGCTTGTTTAAGCCTTCAAAGAGAATATGTAAAATATTTTTATATTCTTTTAAGCATCATTAATGTTTGAAAAGATTAACGATATGATTTTGTTTTACTATTGATTAACAACAAAGCCTAAAATCAACTTACAGACTCTAAGGAACCTTTACTTGAAAATACATGCAACTTGGATGCGCTTGCTTGTAAGGACCAAAGAGGTTTTAATTTTGCGCTTGGCATTGACTTGAGAGCTTGACAAATGCCCCTTTGACCTTGTTTTGGCTACTTGATAAGAAGGAACAAAGACGCTTGGTCGTTTAGTCTAATATCTTTCCCTTTGTCTTTGACTAGAGCCCTTTTTACTTGGCTTGGCTTTTATAGAGTTTTAGGACCTGAGATTGCACAATAAACATCAAATGAACACAAAAATCAGGTGTGAATTTAAAAATATTTTGCTACAAAGGAAGATCTTTTTAACATTCAACTTTCTGGGGTATATTTATGCATATGAAGTCTATAAAAAGAAGCTGACTGCAATATTTAGTTAGACTTTAAGGCAACAAAATAATGTAAAATTAGATCATAATAATTTTATAACTAAATACTGTAGCTCCCAAAATCTCCACCAGACTAATGATTGAAGTGTGTCAACAGAATTGATTAGTATAAGATGTGACGTGACATGTTTCCTTTAAGACATGATTTGATAGTGGTACTGTTTGACTATGAAGAGCAAAATTCAGATGTTTATGCATTATTAATGTCACATTATGGAAAAACTTTATCTTTGCCATTACTAGGTCCAAATGTGCTGAATTTGGTTGAGAGACGACACCACAGACCTTTTCTGAGACAGCAAACAAGGCGTATTCTGGTCTAGCTTGAGTACAACTTCCTTTCTTCTTCATGCTTGCTCATCTTGTTTGTACCCAAGCTAGGTCACAATGCATTTTGTTTACATCTGGAAAAAAGTCTTACTTTGGCAGAACCCCAATAAAGAGTTAGCATAATTATAGTCGTTTATCTGTCTCTGAAAAGTCATATTTCGAATGCTGTTTCAAATTCTAATCAAATCTCTCTATATCACAAGTTGTTTACAGCCACACAACATCTGCTTTGTTGTATGAGTTTTCTGAAACTCAGTGTCTTAAAATAAGAAAATTATGTTTGCTGTATGCCAAGTTTAGACGCCTTTCATAACTGTCTTCTCTTGAAATAAAAACTTTGGAATTCTTTAAAGCATTCTCTATTTGAATTAATGCATCTTTTATGTTAGCGATGGTGTCTTAGCTCTTAACACCCATGACGGTTTCGCCACAACATCTGCTATTAAAGTTTACTAAAACTCTATAAAAAAGTGTTTTAGAAAAAGAAAATTATGATTGTTGCATGCCAGAATTTAAAATTTGAGTTTCATAGCCTTTTATGATTATCTTCTCTTTAAAATAAAGCGTTAAAGTTCTATAAAGCATTCGTCTATTTTAAGTTTTTATGCATCTTCTAAGTTGGCGGTGGTGGATAGGAGGCCAAAATCAACTAAGATAATAAGCTCTAATTAAAGTTACCAGTACCAAAACTAGTTACAAAGAAGTGTAAGAAAAGGATATTGTACATAGGAAAATCCTCTGGGTTCTCTGGTGTAGTAGTCCAGTGGAATATAAACGTCAGTTATACGACCATATTTGCCGAACATTCGCCGAAGGTCGTCAGGTCTGAAAACAAAACGAGAAAAAAAGTTACAAAAAAACGAAAACTTTGGTGTTTTCTTTGAATAAATAGTTACCTTGTCTCTGGATGAAGGTTTCTCACGTAAAGTGAGCTGTTAGGAGGTCGTGAATAGCGAGACATTTTGGATTTTTCTACTCCTTTTGACGCAACAAAACGAAGTGAAAAAAGACTTTGAACCAAAACCACGCTGTAGAGAATATTATGGGATAGTTATTGAAACCACTGTACCTTGGCACAGCGGCTACTTTCAAAAACACAAGAAGAACCTTCAAAAATTCGACTAAAATCGTATGAATTTAAGGGCCGCCTTAACAAAAAGTTTTCAATAGATTAAGAGCAACATTTTAGATAATATATATTTCAAGAATAACTAATATTTTAATAGAAACTTTCATGGTGATACTTGAAATTTTGTGGGCTGCCTGTGCAATATGGCCAAATATGGGATGCATACTAATTAAGATTTCTCAAATCTAATAATAATAATAATAATAATAAATATTTATATAGCGCCTATCCAAATCTGCTCTAGGCGCTTTAAACAAAAAGAAAAACCACAAACTGTGGTAGGCTGTGAGCTTTGCTTGGCGCCTGTGGCTGCCGCTACACAACCCATACCACAGGAAATAAAATAATAAATAGATAAATAAATGATACGAAAATAAAATAAAATAAATAAACACACGCACGACGAAACCACGAACAAAGGTCAGACTGTTGTATCGGGTAACAATCCCCTACTCTTACAAAAAATACTACAGGATCTTTTACGTCCACTTTATCAGGGGTCAAGTGCAAGCAGACGGGACCTCCGGTTTTACGTCATTATCCGAGAAGACGCTTGCTTGATGGCTGTTGGCTCCTACGAGCTCCTCCACCCTTTGACAGGTCTTATTTTTGATCCTGCTGGGTGTCAAGCCACCCTCCTCACTGGATAGCCAGTGGGGGAGCCGGTTTAGACGCCGACGACCCGTCCATGTGGAATTAGTCCCTAGTCCCTTTTTGGTAAGTTAAAACATTTGGTTTAAGAAATTAACCCTGATATCAAAAATATTTTTTTTAGATACAAAAAACGTTTTTTGGTAGGAATAAATGTTAATAAATCCTCTAAACTTTTCAGATAACTATTCTTAAAACCGATAATGTTGTGGTTTCCCTGTGTAATGCCCCAAATATGGTTACAATGACCATATAAGGATTTCGCGCGCTCGATTGTGTTTGGCGCGAAAGTTCGTATTGGTTGTTGTCAGTTCTTCAAATTTCTTCGTCCTTCCAACACGTTTCTCTACCACACTCCTTTATAACCTCTTCTTATCTTCAATTTTCTCTTCTAAATCTCTTAGTTTTTAGCTAAAGAGCTTCATTTATAGATAAAGCAAGGATGGAACTCCAGACTAGAACGCACTCTAGAAGCAGAAGAGAAAATAACAGAGGCGAAAATCAAGGTTCTTCAGGGACAAGAAGCTCACCGCGTAAGAGGTCATATCAAAGGTACTGCAGAAAACCCGCTTCAAGCTTGAAAGTTATCCTTATGATTAATAATCCTTCCTGCGCTATGTTAAATTAAAGAGTCAGAGTTGTTTATTAGGCCATTCAAAAAATATTGCGTAGGTATTTTTGGTGTCTTTATGACTTGAGAATATTTTTGGTTTTGGCGCCATATTTGGAGAGTTCTTTGGAGAATACGCTACCTTCTTCATAATGGATCAAAGCCTCTATTCGAATAACTAAGGCCGAAAATATGATTTTTAAAATAACCATAGCTGAATATACTCATAAAACATAGTTGATCATAACAATTCCTGTTTCCAATCACTTTCATTTTCAAAGATTCAGCACACTAATGAGGTGCAAAATTTTAAACGAATTAACTAGGAATAGAAAGTAAACAAGTAAAGGTAAAAAAATATGAATTTTCAAAATAATTTTCTAAAAATTCCTTGTTGATGTACTTGATGAAAGGTTTGAATTTCAAAATATTTTGAAATCAGGTGAAAATTCAGGAAAGATACCCCAAATCATGTGAATTGATTTTTTAGTCCTTTGAGCAATAAGCTTGTGTTTAAAGTAATTTTGAATGAATGATGTATGAAATCGCAGAATTTGTCATGGCAGAAAATTAGGTGGATGTCAATCAAAGCATTTCCATGACATTGTTTGAAACAACAATTTCAGAGACATGTATAGATTGCAAATGCTTTGATTGACATCCATCAAGTTCAACTATTATATCCAACTTCAACTTTTATTTGAATTTATGACTTTTATTAATTACAGTAATCATTCTTAGTTTGCACTATGCTCAGTAGTTAACCTTTGGTTTATGATAAACTGTTTTAAATAGCGAACAAAGGCGAGGAAGCAACAGCGCTGAACATCCACTTCCAAATGATGATTTACGTTCACCATGTCACAAGCAACCCAGATTCAAGGGACAAAAGAAGAACACTCCCAAGAACAAAATAATAACCAACGGTGACAAGAAAGGGCCATGGAACCAAAAACATTTAAAGAATGAAAAAGTGGAATTGGATAATCAAGAGTTTCCACCTCTTGGTTTTAATTTTGACAGGTAAGATGTAGATCTCTTACTGATGTGGGGTCTTAAAGTAATGAAAGGTAGCATAGCATGAGTTTCCCCTCAACTACCACCTCTGAGGTCTTGCTGGGGTCTACTACATGTACTTTGTGGACACATTAACCTGGACCACTTGAATAAAGCTGGCCAATCAGATAAAAGTAAACTAGATGGAGATTGAATAACACTGTTAGCCAATCAGATTATCACATTCTCGTGCTCTTATAATATCAATGCACTATCTGATTGGCTGGTTAAAATTTTTTGAACTAAATGTCACAGTATGATTGGCTAGTGATACTAGTTTATCAAAGTGGTCCTGGTTGGAGTATCCGCACAGTAATTTGCTGAACACAGGTTCACAAATTAGATCTCTTCCTTGATTTGAGAAAATTTCTCTGGGTTCTCTCCCTCTGCAAAACCTAAAAAGCTAAAGTTTCTAGTTTTACAGTTTCTAGTTGTCAGCTGGCTCATTTTTTACGCGACTTGAAGTTGTGAAAGGCTTGTATGGCACTCTTCTTACTTCTCACTCTTCTTTACCTATTACATATGTTCTTATTTGATATCCGTGCCCATCCCACATGGCGCATTGCCTTATCTATCTTATAATTTGTTATGTGAGTCAGCTGTACCGAGAGTTTGATCAGCCCAGAGATAATTTCATCATAGGTATTGATAATATTTGAAGCATGTTTTTTCTTGGCACATGTTCTGTCCTCAGAATTGCTAATCAAGAAAGATATATAAGAAGAGTTGCATTCTGCTTCACTCTTGTGCTTTCATGTTTCCCAGGGTTCTCTAGATTTTTCTATTCACAAAAGTAGCTATTCAAAGTGCTGTATGATGCAGTAGCGGCTGCTAACATGGTTTGTTTAGTGGTCAATGAGATAACCCATAACTAATTTTACTCCAGATATACACCAGAATCATCAAAAGACTGGGGAACTATTGTCCAAGAAGAAGAAGAAAAACATGTCCAGTGTAAAGAGAACAACAGAAAACCATCAAAGTAAGTCAATTATCAAAACTATTGAAGACTCTCATGCATTATACCTTGCACTTCTTACATTTAGGACTGACAGACAAAATAAACTTTGCAACAAGCCTTTGAAATGTCTGAGTTTGGCAGAATATCGAAAACTTCAGTAAAACAGATAAACAGTTCATTAAAGATTTTTGCATGTCAAGTGATGATAGCGAAGTGCAGGAGATCAAACTGATGTCTGTTATGACTGATGAATTTCATGATACATCCATTTATTCAAAGTACACTTTGAACCCATGCGTTATCCATTTATCTTCATAAATTCACATTTTCCATACATGCTGACGTTGCTTCCATATCCCATCTATTCATTCTTGCACTCACTTCTCTATGCTTTAAGGTCTGTCACCTTGTAGGTAGATGATCTGCCATTTATCTATCAAAAAGAGACATACACAGATTAAACATTGTCTGAAAGCAGCAACAGTTTTGAGTTTCTTTCTGATTGTAGTCACTTTCTCGGACAGCACAAACACTCGACCATATCATCAGTTATATGTTCAGATGTTTGACATGATCATACCAATCACTCTTATCTGATGACATGCTATGTTTGCAGGAATTGAGCCCTTGTCATAGTAGTGAGTGGCAAGCAGTCTTACTGCTATGTCAATGGTGCTTCCACAATACATCTCTCTAGGATAGCCATCTCCTATAATTTTGTAATAGAACACTCTTAATGATTATTATTCTCTCATTAGAATCAAGCGACGATTGATGCTATCAGATACCAGTGACCTTACCCCCAAAGAAACAACTGATGACAAATCCAAACCAAAAAACAAAGTCTTGAGGCCCATAATCACAGACCCGCACAAGTTAGGACAGCGACAAAAGCAGATTGAAATTGGAAAAAATACAGTGTCATATGGAAATTTCATAAAAGATGTACCAAGGTAAGGGCTGAGAATGAGTGTTAATGCACCCAACCAATCTCGAGTTACCTTGCAAGTGAGTTCTGTGCAGCTAAAGTCCGACAATTGTGTGTGTAAAGTATAATAAAGTTATACATATATGTATTGTCTTTTCCTGGCAACCCTAAAGCAAAGAGACGATATGTCATTAGTGAATTTACTTGATTCATGAATTGCAGAGAAAACCGTTCTAAAGAAGATCCCTGGACTCCAGACAAGTTCCAGCAGTGCAGCACCAGGTCTTGGGTTGGACAGGTCAAGAATTGGCGCAGACGTCTGCATTCTTATGACACCAACTCCGATACCAAAGATGACCTGTTCTCAACATCATCAACAAGGTTTGTTGGAATAATTGAATCTGGTTTAATGTAATTTATGTGAGAAAGAATTCAGTCTTCTTGGGGAGAATGACTCTATTGTCATGCCTCCTGTCATGGCTGCTATTAAGTGATGGTGCAAAGACTCTATACTCCAGTATCAAGTTCTCTATTGATTAGAGTTAGCCTTGCTTTTGTGCAGAACATTCATGTTTTCCAGGGAAGGTCCATGGAATTTCAATGTGATCAAAGGAACCGATCAAAGCTGTGCATTCTGTATCTGGCCTTCCTTGTGGATTTTTGCATCACTGATGATATGCCATGTTAGAACTATAGAAACTCTTTCCTCTGAGAAAATAAATTTCATAGCGGAGCAATGACCTAAGCTCTTTGATATCCAACTGGAAATGGAAGGTCACAGGTTCAATTTCCATCTGGAACATAACTCAGATGTTCTTAGTTTGTTCCCCACTCAGTCTTCATAGGATTAGAATGGAATTAGATCTCACGAAAATATATGCATTATTCCTACCATTCATGATGGCTGCTAGTGTGCTGCTAGATCTATACTAGTGAGTCCTGTCGGGCTTGGTGTCATATTATGTGAATGTGTAGTCCCATTAAATATCCATACCCCACCACTAATAATAATTGTTGAGGGGAGGGATTTAGAGATCTTGTATGGAAGAAATGAAGTTCCTGGGGTATAAGAGTATTTTTACAAACTTCCTCTGTGCTAGGGATATGGATATTTTTATGCAATAATTGCTTCAAGGAGTCTTTTTCTCGGCTCTTTTGTCTTTCTCCCTCTGCAAAAATCAACTTTGGATAAAAAGCCACTTTGTCAGTGGAAAGACACTGCCAAATCCTCTTCTTACTCATGTTTTATTTTTACCCATGTAGCAGTAGCCAGAACACAGATGAAATCAAAATAGAAGAACAAGAAACACAGCCTAAATCAAAGCACATAACCATTGAAGAAATGTTCCAAGACTTTGACCTGGATAGCTGTCTGATGGAGGACGATGGGCTACCTTTATAAATGCAGATTCAAAATGGTCTTACTGGTAAAGTTATTTAGATTTAAGGACAGACTGTTTAATTGCAGCATAATAAACCTAAGCTTAGGCATGTTGTTTTCCCATTTCAGACCATGTTTTCTTTTTATTCGAGTCGTATACACACACTCAAAGCAATGACAAGGTCTGAAATGGGAGAACATTATGCCCTTGGAAGCTTTTATGGGTCTATTCATAATTAGCCGACCATACACTCAATTGAAGAATCGTTGTCGGGTTCAGAAACAGCACATAGAGGCTGAGACCGAAATGGCACATGGGAAGTACGTTAATTAGATGCATGCTATGACCGGCGACCTGTGGCATCATCAACTGTTTTTAATATGCATTTGGCATTTTAAACTGACTGCATGGATGGTGCAAATGAATAAATTATAATATCATGTCATTTCCCATGTGCCATTTCGGTCTCAGCTTCTATGTTTCTGAACCCAACAAAGATTCTTCAATTGAGTGTATAACCCAATCAAGCAATAGTTGATTTAATGAATGTCTGTTCAAAAATCTCATATGGCCGTTGAATTTCATTTTTAGACCCCCTCCTCAGGCATGTGTAAAAATTGGCACCTCCCCACTGCAATAAGGGAAGAGGAACCTAAAGATAAAAGCAAAATTTGGATTCTTAATACAGCAACTTTACTGCAAGTAGATTTACTTTTTCACATTAAGCAGAAGGTATTTGCAGGACTATAATTCTCTAATGTAAATCATTTGTGTGTTGAAAATTTTTAGCCAAATTTGAATTTTTACGATGATTCCCTTTTGAAATTCTCTCAATCTTCAAAAAAGAAATTTGTACTTTTTAATGACTGTAAAAATGCATGCATTTTCTGGAACCATTGAATAAAAAATATCTAGATTCAAATCTTGATAATGTATCATATCACTTGTTTAACACTTGTATTTGTGGATGATGAAGGGTGATGTAGATATTAGCAGTGCACTCGCCTCTGGGATTCCATTCTGGACTCATCATCATGCGAGTTAAAGTTTATTCTGTCTTTCTTTTGATTTAATATTCTTTTTCCCAGTTATTAAGTTTTCTTCCCTCTGCAACACCCAACTGGCTAAATTCTAATATGATGTGTTAGTCAGTCATGCAGACTGATCAGCCCAGAGGTTGTTTCAGGGTTCTATCTGTGAGTTAGCCATGCCCTGACTTAGATCAGCCCACTGGTTGTTTCAGGGTTCTATCTGTGAGTTAGTCATACCCTGACTTAGATCAGCCCAGAGGTTGTTTCAGGGTTCTATCTGGGAGTTAGCCATGCCCTGACTTAGATCAGCGCTATTTAAAGTAGCCTGCAAAGGAAACTTTTCAACATTCTAGAATTTCCAAGTACAAAACAGGCCAACAAACAGCTGAAGAATAAATTTTATTTTATGGAATAGTGGCTGTAAAGATACAATATTTGTTATTAAACATTGGAATATATATTTCTCCCTACCAAAGAAATTCCTGGAAATGTTGTTCTAAACTTGGAATTCTTTTAAGTTCATTCCAATAAAGTAAATTTAATATTAGGATAATATTGCAATAGCAAAGTGTCCATCTTACCACAAAAATGAGGTTTTTTTAAAAAATAAACTTGCATTTTTCTTTTCTTAAAGGTTAATAACAGTAATATATATGTATGGTATTAGCTGTAAATTTCTTATTTTGCAATAGTTAGAATGATGGTCAAGTCTAAATATTATTTTTTTTACTTCACTCGTAGAACTATGCTTCGCTGCTAATAAGCCTGAAGCGAGATGACGTTTTACCCCCGTTTCTAGGCCATAATAGTTTTTAAAATTCTTTCATATTAAAATTTTTGATTCCTTAGAGAATACAAGAATAATACTCATAATTAAAGAACAAAAGCAGTGTGAAAAGGATTATGGTCTAGAGACAGGGGTAAAACGTCATCTCGCTTCAGGCTTATTGTACAGAAATTTGATCCCTGCTAGCAGAGCCTCTTCTCTTTCTCTCCCTTCTTTTTTGCAGGGAGGAGGGAGACTGCTGATGTAGAGCGTTTCCTTTGATACACTACAGTTTCAAAACCAGGTACATGTAGTGTGAATGAGCAAATTAATGCAACAAACTGTGGTGCCAAATGTTGTTTGACAGGCTGTCAAAATCATGACAGTGTTGCTAAGTTACACCACACGGCTCGACAAGCATAACATGTCCTACATCGGCAGGCTATTTTTCTCACTCCACTGAAACAAAAGGAAAACGGGCTCTGCTAGCAGGGAAAGAAATTTGTAAAACTTGTGCAAACTTTTAGTTGCAAGTTGCCATCAATAAAAGACTAGTTATAGAATTTGCTCCATAATCTGATCGCAACCATGACACGAGGCAGGAACAATTGAATCTGCTCTATTTTAACTACTGTGGTGGCTCCGTTTATGGGTGCTCATCACAAGATGGGGCAAAGCCTTTGATGACTCCTTACATGAAGCAAATTAAACAAATTTCAATAGGCAGCAAGCAAGTTCACATAATATTGAAAACCAGATTGCAATCGATTTAGATCAAATTTATTTCTTCTATGAATAAATTTAGTCACTGTCAAATGGAAACAAGAGAAAATAATAGACTTTTGTTACTATTAATGTCTAGATTGAAGTGATTTTACTTGGCCTATGGAAAAAGATTAAAGTGCTTATGAGCCTTCGCACAATATTTTCAGAATCGATTCTTTAGATAGTGGATAGTTGATTGTGAAAATATTTTGTCATTTGAATGTCAGGTCTTTGAGATACGAAGGTATATATTTCTAATATGTTAATGACTATGACGTAATATAAGGGATCATTAAATATACAACACTGCACTTGTTCTGGAATACAGTGTTTTAAAAGCATCACCCTTTTAATCGACACTAACGTAAAGGTTCTTACAAAGTTCTTTTCAAAAAATGATCAGCGTTCAATATTAAAAGTTGCCACAAAATAACTCAAATCCCTTATGTTACGTCATAGTCATTAACATATTGTAAATATAAACCTTTGTATCTCAAAGACCCGACATTCAAATGATGAATTATTTTCACAATAAACTATTCACTATTTAAAGAATCGATTCTGAAAATATTGTGCAAAGGCTTATAAGTACTTTAAGCATACATGGTAGTACATGCTAATTCCATTGTTTTATTTTGACTGTTAGTCGCTCCTGTTCCATGGTGTGACTAGAAACATTCTAAGAACCATTTGAAGGGTTAGTCAGAATTACTTAATTTCATACAGCTATCAGTGAAGCAAAAATCATTCAAAATGCAGAAAGAATAATTATTTGATTCCCATAAAAATATCCTATAACATTCTGTTGTAAGGTTTAGTACAACATAAACATTATGTACATACTTGGCACCCATAGAAATATTGTTTCATATTTGTTTATTCGATTATATTTACTTTAATACTGTTGACTTCAAGATTCTATAATCATTAATGTACTTTTTTGTTAGATGTACATTTAAAAACCTTTAAATGTATGACAGCAAATTTATGACAAAAACTTTACAGATTATTTACAATGAGATAGTTGATATTATCAATCTCCCTCATATTTAATGGTATATCATTTCCGATTTGATTAATGTTGGGATTTTAGACCTTATGTTTACCTTGACCATATGCTGTTAATAAAGAATTGACCAACCAAAAGGCTCCTTTTCCTTTTAGAGTTATAATGAGTGTTACTTTTTTAAGAAACGTGAGGTGGTCAATCCACAATTTCCTCAGACATTTATGACCAATTATTGCAAGAGCTTTAAATTTGCAATATTAATGACTTAAGGTGTGTTTAATATGACTGTTTTAGATTCCACTATCTTGGATCAAACACCTATTTGTTTATATCTCCTGTTTTGATCTTTGCTCTTCCTTTAGTAATATTTCATTTTTTATTTACCAGTTTGTTTGACTCCAACTTTGACTTCGGTACGACAGATTGGACAAGTTCTGTTTGACTGTTGTTGAGAGAAAAAAAGTATTAATGAAGTCTAGGAAAACAATTTTTTTTTTGAACCTTCAGCAAAAAATTTTTTTCTCTATTCCCTAATTCAAAACATTTTACAGGGTCTTTTTTTTCAGGTCGGTGTCCACTGGTAAAACGAAGCTTGGGATTGGGTAAAATAACAAAAACAAAGAAAGCATGGATTATGATGAACAATGTGTATTATTCTACAAGTGAGCTGCATTCTTTGTTTCATCTCACCATTCATTGTTTGTTCATCCACTCGCAAGGCTTCGTTCTGTCCGTTGTGTGTTACCCTTTTTTTCTTCTAATGTTTTAATTTCACATTCAAAAAAAGAGCTGGCTAGTCCAATAGTATTAGAGACACTGTTGTGTCTTTTTCCTAATACGTCATCCTCTCACTAAAGTTGAGTTCTCTCACGTTCCATGAGGCTTTTTCCCCCAGACTGTCTGGTTTTTTTCCCTCCATAAAAATCAACTTCAGAGTCATAAGAATAGAATATTTTATTTCAAGATAGTGAGTGATAAGCCACTAAAAATATATATAGTAATGATGAAAAGGTAAATTATACACCGTGAAAAGATGAAAAAACTTACTGACGTTTCGGACGCTAGTCCTTCGTCGGAGTAAGCTAGTACTCCGACGAAGGACTAGCGTCCGAAACGTCAGTAAGTTTTTTCATCTTTTCACGGTGTATAATTTACCTTTTCATCATTACTGTTTCATTAGAAACACCGACGCAGCTCACACTAGTTTTAGCTAGTTATACCTTTTAAAAAATGTATATATGTTATTTACTGGCCAGGAGGTCCTGATAGGGAAAACTGTGCCCGAGGTCTTAAATATACGGACCAAGGGCACAGTTTTCCCTATCCGGACCGTCTATAGGACGGTAAAATAACTTATTTAATTTTTTTCCTGTATTGTAAAATTGTGAATTTTTGTAATTATTGTTTTGTGTTATCGTTTAGGGGAAAAGGATACTGGACTGCACGCACGGGCAGATACTGACAAAATACTGCTCGCTCAAACAGCCAATCAGAATGCACGATTTTTAAAATACCGGACCAGAAAAAAATATTATGGTTAATAACATTCATGATAAATTAAAACATACCTTTAGCCATTTATCGATACACCTGGTATGGTAATCATGAGAACAGGGCAGTTTTCTTATAAGCTGTTTTTCATCAAAATCCGCCAAGCACACAACACATCGTCCATCATCACTTTGCTTCTTTGATTCCGCTGTAACACGGAATGTTTGTAACTGGTCTATTTCTGCTCTTGTTAAGCCTTTGGGTTTTGCTTCTCCAATTTGTTCAGCAAGATTCAACAAAGTCTGAATAATTATATATTAAAAATATTTAATTAATTGATCAATGCAATAGATCTCTAGCTTGGGCATACTGTTTTCCCATTTCAGACCACGTCATTCTCTAGAGTATCATTTCTTTGTTAATGATTGTGCATGAGAAGACCAATGAATATGAATACAACTCAAACAAAGAATCTTATTTTCAAAAAATGACATGGTGTGAAAAGGAAAACATTACTGCCAAGGTAAAATGGTCAGCGGTATTTTAAATTACACGATAACGAAACCATTTTGTCCCCCAGTGTGGACGAAAGTCAGTTGGGTATTTCCCATTTGTCCATCATGTGGGAGTTTTTCCCTACCTCATAATTCTCCTGTTGGTAAGCCTCCTCCCATACTGCAGGCTGCGGCGTTGGGTGTGTTGTCGGCACAGGCTGCATTGACATGACAGACAGTAGATGGTATAATAAATCTGGATAGGTCTGGACTCTAGCAGAGTGTACTGTTGGCGACTGTTGATGATGGTTCATTGATTGTGACCATTCAGGATTGCTCTGCCATCTTCTATAATGTCTATGATGCTAAAATTAAAACAAAGGATAGTGATGTCATTTTAGCAGTTTACAACATTAAGTGCACTTGGCAACCGGGGGAGGTACTCATATATGGACTATAAGGGGATGATCCGCTGAACAGGGTATGGTTTTTCGAGCTTCTTGTCATAAACAGGGTATGCAATTTCACCCAAGTTCCAAGTTCTTCCTGAGTTTCCTGTCATATTAAGGGATTCTACTTTCGTATCGACTGAAACTGGTTATTATTGTCGTAAAAAACGATATGCAAGATGACATCATAATTGAAATTATATCTCTTATCATAAACAGGGTCCAAAAATTTGAGTTTTTTTTATCATAAACAGGGTACTCCTTTCAGAATCCCTGCGGAACACCCCTACCCAAATTCTGGCGAAGTACCCCAACCCCCCCCCCCGGGGGGGCTTGGCAGTATCAAGCTGTACACTGAAATGTATTTTTTCCCCTACTATTGAAATAACCAGTTGGTACTCTTCAAATTTTTGACTGCGTCAGTGAAAAAACCAATAATTTCAACTGACAACTCTGAACTACTTTAAAAAATTCAGTAAAAGACAATTGCTTTAAACTCATGGATTCCTAGACAAAAGCTCTAATAACAAAGCTTTTCCTCAAGTATATAGGTGGCATGTTGAGCTATGGTACTGCTTCTCACCACCTAGTTACTTCAAACCTGGGGTTATGAGTTTGATTCACGATTTATATACAGCATACGTGTTAACTATTGTCTTCCTTGCCACCATGCACATGACAAAGGACCGTTAGGGGATTAATCATTTATAACACAATAAACAAAACCTACCATCTGAGATGAAGGGAAAGGATGAGGATGATAAGGCTGAGGTTGGGCTGCCTGTGGAACTTGATATGGCGGTTGGACGAAATGATGGTGATGATGGTGGTGGTGGTGGTAATGATGATGATAGTGTTGGTGGTTGCTGGCGTTAACATCCAAATCAGGATTCTGAAATATCAAACAAATAGATCAATTGATTATCGTTAAGCATTGTTACACAAGTGAATATCATATAAATCCAGCATGCTCATTGGTCACAATTTACGTCTTATGCTGCCATGTTCACCTACAGGAGAATATAACGAGCGCTGTGCTGCTTGCAGAGATAAACAGAATTTGAGCATACAAGAGAACAATAACAGTATTATGTATAACCATTTCATAGTCCTTATTTTTTATTTATTATAAATCATTCATGCTTTTATTCATTTTTAGACTTATTGTAATGCGCATTCACTGAGCCGCGAGTCTTCAAGCAGCGAGATAAATATTCCCCGATATTCACTGAGGCTGAGGTGAATAATTGTTTTAGTATAAATACACAGGTGATTCTTTCAAAAAAAAAAGAAGATAAAAGACATTTTTTTCTGATAACAGCAACAAAGTGGCTGGTTGCTATTTTGGATTATTGCCAGAGGTGATTATTGTGTGATGGAGTGAGTTTCTCCACAAATCAGCGCAAATGATTTTCACAATCACCTGTGTATTTTTACTGAAAATTAATAAATCAAATTAAAAATTATTATAATCCATACCTCACTTGGTTGGGGCTGTACATAAGTAGGCGTGGCCATCGGCACACTATTAACTATCAATCTACTTGGAAAACTTGTAATAGGGACCGTTCGGACATGGTTAGGCATTTGATCAGAATCAAGTATGAGAGGTGTTGCAGCTACTGGAGGGTGTTGTAGAGGCACCGTTGATGACATTGATGGACAGTATGACGGATTCGAGACACGGTGGATTGATCTGTAATGTGAATGGTGGTGTGGTTCTCTTGACGTCTGTGCATGCAGATATGGACATCCTCGTACAGGCCTGAAATAAAAAAAACGATATCACAACCTTAAATCACATACTGATGATTCAAAAATAAAACAACCTCTGAGCTGATCCTGATCATGACTTGGTTTAGTGGATGGCAAAGTCACTGACGTGAATATATAAAAACACACCATGTAAGGAAATCCTCGAATTAAGTGGAAGACCCAATAAGTTTGCTTTTGTTCCAGCCCAGAGGTAATTTAAGAGACAACTAGTGCACTTTAAGTACACCAGCTGTGACGCTGTGATAGCTGAATGAAAAGAATTTTTTAAAAGTGCAAATGAACACTTCACAAATACGTGCAGTACTGGTTCTACATGAAATAAATAGTTGATTGGTAAAATATTTCTTGATTTGAGTGATGCGTTTCTAAGTTATGAGGGTTTATACTTCCAATATGTTAATGAGCGTGACATCTATTAAGGCTTAATCAAATATACAAAATCGAACTGGTTCATAGATACAGTATTTAAAAAAGTATTTAAAAGCCATGTCAAACTGTCAAATCCCCCTCCCACCCCAAAAAATTATCTTTTTTATACCAGAAAGTTGAATATGAATACAATGTCAAATCAAACCAGCTCACACAATAATTATATACTATGAAATCAACCATAGCGCAGAAAGGAAAGGAAAAAAAGCGCAAATATCACACCCACAATTATTGATTACGTTCATGTCTCAAAGCATACAAATTGATGTCTAGATTCCTTTGTGACAGTTTGATAAAGAGCAAACAAGAGCTAACAAGGGCTACTAGCAGCCTTTTTAGGTCATGTTTCATAAAATCTCAAAGGAAAAATGAAACAAATAAGAAATACATGTTTAGAGGAAAGACCACAGAAGATATATTGAAAGATTTTTCCGTGTTGCACAGGCCTTTAGGAATACAGCTGATCATGAATTAATAATTGACATTTGTGGGTGGGATTTTGGCATGTTTTTCCAACCTTTCCAACACTACAGTGGACTCATTAGTTAAGCATTTGCACATCAAACTGCTGATATCTTTAATATCTGATTATTCATTAATCTGTTAACAGAATTTAACCATGCATGGTGTATAATAGGAAAAAAAAGATACCAGTAAATCATGATAAACAAAAAAAAACAATCAATAGAACCTATTTGAGTTCCAAATTACCCCTGTGTTTGTTTGTTACAGACAAATTTTCTCAGGCTTAGCCTTGAATCAGTGTCCAATTACTCACAAATACCAATGGTAAAGTAATGAATGCACAACTTCAACAATACGGACACTTTGAAAGACAGACCTTGACTAGAACATGTGAATATTCATCACAAAATCGAGGCTAAATCTGAGTAAATGAGTCTGTAATAAAGAAACACAGCGGTAATTTGGAACTCGAAAATGGTTTATTCCATCTCTGATCTACCAAGGTCTTAAGTAAATATTTCATGTGGTATATTTAAATAATTAAAAATATCAGACGTACCCATGGCTGTCATATGGTTGCCCAGTGACACGATGAAATGCTGATGAATGAGGATGTTGATGGTGCGGCATGTGGCGAAGGGGTTGGTGAGCCATAGTAGGAGGAGGGGGTGTTTCTGCTGTCAAGTCTATGACTGTTGGGCTATAAACATATTTAACATCATTCTGAAATTAATAAAAACAAAAAAGCGTAAGTTCACTATCGACTCAAAACGACCATCAGTCCATTAAGTCGTGCATGGCTAACTCACATAACAAACCCTGAAACAACCTCTGGACTGGTCTAAGTCGGGACATGGCTAACTTACAGATAGAACCCTGAAACAACCTCTGGGCTGATCTAAGTCAGGGCACGGCTAACTTACAGATCGAACCCTAAAACAATCTCTGGGCTGATCTAAGTCAGGGCATGGCTAACTCACAGATAGAACCCTGAAACAACCTCTGGGCGGATCTAAGTCAGGGCACAGCTAACTCACAGATTGAACCCTTAAACAACCTCTGGGCTGATCTAAGTCAGGGCATGGCTAACTCACAGATAGAACCCTAAAACGACCTCTGGGCGGATCTAAGTCAGGGTACAGCTTATTCAAAGATCAAAGCCTGAAACAATCCCTGGGCTGAACTAAGTTAGGGCATGGCTAACTCACAGGTCAAATCCTAAAATCACCTCTTGGCTGATCGAATTCAAAACAAGGCCAACTAATAGATTAAATTGGAATTTAGAAAGTTGAGTTAAAAAGATAATGAAGTTCCCAGGCAAAAACCCATTTAAAACTCTTGTTCAAGTGTGTGTGCCAACCTTATCAAGACATTCCTTTTTTATTTTTGTTTTTCAATTCACCAAAAATATGCTTCACCTAATATCATTAGCTTAATCGAAAGCATTATTCAATTTGTTATCATAATATTAAACTGTCTAAGTTAACTATATCAACAACTTTAGATTCACAATCTCTCCTGAATATAAAGCATATAAAGACTAGTTTTTTAACTGTGAACCATGCAAAAAAAATCCATTTTCAAAGCTAAAAAGCCCACGTAATTGAACATAATTCTAATAATTAACTGAAGTCTTTGATGATAAAAGCTTTGGAACAGATCTGAACTCACTCAAGTTATATGAACTTGAATTTAAGGTTAAAAGATTTCAACTAATGGTAACTGTACTAAGTTAAAGATCAACAAAATGTATATTATGGCTATCATTAATGTTTATCTGTACACAAGTTATTTTGAAGAACTAGAAGAAAATTTTTTTAATTCATTTGTTTTATTTATATACTTTCTTCTCAAATTAAACTTGATCTGTAAAAAAGCAAACTTGGTAAAAAATTATACAAAAGACTTGTGTTTAATCATTTTAACATTCTTTCATTTTAATGTATATCATTGGTAATTTAAATTTTCAGTTTACTTTGAAGTATCTTCCACAACCAGTATGATATTTTTAGCTTTCCATCTGAGGCTCCGATTTCGTACATTTTAAAAACACTGTTATGAGGAAGAATGAAAAGATTTGGTATTCAATGTATCATTATGCAACATTTCCTAAAGATACTGGCTCTTTTTTCTTTAGTCATGATGACTAACATGAAAGCTATGCATTCTTCATGTGTGGTTTAGAAGGCTTTACCTTAGAATATGCATTACATGACAACATTTGATGATCTAAAGATGTAGAAGGTGTTGGGGCTGTGCTCGCCATACTTTTATATTCTTTGTCCTAAAGAAAAAAGATGGAAAAAATGCTATAAACTTTAAAATTGAGGTATATCGTACCCACGCTAGTACAAGGGATATTTTTCTTCTGAAACATTTATGGTTAATTTGTCAAGCTATACTTATTTTAAATAATGAATCATTACCACATTCTGAAAATTCTAAACGTTTATATTCAACCTTATGTTGGTAAAGTCATTAATAAGATATTAGAACTCATTTTTTTAAAAACTACACTTTGTCTCCACAGCAACAAGAATTCTACTATTTGGGAAAATCTTAGAATGATATCTCTGACAATATTATACAACAAATCATATTCATAACATGCAGCAACCAATCATACAAAGGACCTTTTGGATATCCTATTATATTGGACTTTTACAAATTCAAATTTTGAGCTTAACAAAATATACTATTCAACAATCCTTAGGGAGTGAGATGTAAAAAAAATATACTCCAGCTGATCTAAATCTTAGTTTATTCAACTTTTTGTGTGTATGTTGACAGTCCCAGCTAACAGACTTTCAGAAATGCAAGCTTTCTTCATCAGCAAATATGCATTCAGCTGGAAGTGAAAAATCTTAAAACAAGGATTTCTATTTCACGAAATAAAGAGCTCTACTTTTATTATAATGCTTTATGTTTTATATCTAATTAAAGTAGGAATCAATGGTTATTTTTCAATGGGAAAGGAAAATAAATGGAAGATATACATGATAACAGATAGGAATAAAAACCATTGGAAATTAAGTACAATAAATAAGAGTTCTTTTTTTGTATTTTTACGAATTTTCTAACTTTTATTATAAGTAGCACTCTAAAGCCAAGAAGCTTGGAAACATTGTTATGTTACAAAGATTATGGCTTAGCTAGGTTTAGGGTATAAATTGAAACATCAGAGATGGCTACATTAATATTAAAGAGAATTTTTTTTGCATTGGAAGGTTTGATTCATATTAAAGCAACCCAATGACAAAGGGAAAAAATACCTCATTGAGTTCTTCAACGAATGATGTAAAAATCTTTGGGTTTACCGCTGTAAATGTTCAGGGTCACTTGGTATAGAAAGCGTGACACAACTCCACCAAGATGGTTTTGTTCAAGAAAGGCTTACTTTTTCACCCTCAGGACTGAACAGATTTCTTTCTTTAACATACTGGAGTATTTTAAGAAGTTGGGAATTCGTTTCCAGATCTCCTAGGGTATTTCTTTCGAGCGATTCGTTGGAAATATTTGAAGATTAAGGTCATTGTATAATGGAATATTCAACACTATCACGCTTGTTAATTTATGCATGAGAAAACAACATGACAAATAACACACGGACAGTTTTCTCGAAAAATTCCCCTTAAAATTTTAAATAAAGTGGAAACTTCGACCACCTATGATATCGTAGAATACAAGAAGAATCATTTATGGAAAAATAAAGAACAAGACTTGAAATTTCGAAGACATTTAGAGTGCTTTTGAAGCTCTCCTGAACAGAAATATTAAGGAGCAAATCGAATCGCCTGAAGGCATCATTAGCATGCGAATAAAGAATGGTTTTCCTCCGCGAATCTACTGGTTTTATGAAAGCATTGATAGCTTAACGTAAAAAACAACCAGAATCCAATACGAAAATCCTGAACTCAATCTTATATATTCCTAAATTTAGTGAAATTTTACCTCGTAAGGTACGGTATTCTCTTCGCTAGATATTTACTGCCTTAAAAATAAGACTTTTTGCTTTAAAAGAGTAGAATAAGAAAACTAGTTTTTACCAGCTAAAGAAAACAAAAGAAACTTAAAGAAAGAAAATATATTAAGTACTAAATCTAAAAGCTGTTCTATGCCTCGAGAATATCAAGAATCTTTAGGCGACAAAAAATATTTTTCAAATCATAGAAAGATTGAACTGAATTCTCTCAAAACACACACATGCGGATCGTAGGAGAAAAGAATTCTTATTGAAAATATAATGACATAGGAAACAAAAAAATACCTTACATAAAAAGCTTTAAACACAAAGGATTGTAGTAAGAAACGATGTGAAGTAGGGAAAAACTCTGGAACCACACAGAGAGAAAGACTAGTTCTACCACACAGAAAACATTCTTCCTAACTTTTCACGAAAATAACCGATTGCTTCAAAAAATTATTCTCTAGGACTGATAAAGTCTAAATAACCAAATATTCACGATCTAAAAACATATTTTTTATCTAAAGGTAATAAAAGGTTTAGAGAATTGCAAGGATGTTTTCTTCCGCGCGCGCAGATCTTGAAAAAGCGCGATTTTACCTTCAAATTTGAATTGAAATTGGTTTTTTAAAATTAAGATCTGGTCTTCAAGGATATTTTCCAAGCGCATCAAAGCGTTCGATCTCTCAAAATATACCCGTATTAGAGAAATTTTAGACCGAGTTTTGCGTATTCAAACATCTAAACAAGATGGTTCATATTTCAAGGTATGAAGCGATGGAGTTTCATGGCTGTTCGCCCGGTCATCAGTTCACCAGCAAGTAAGGGCGAACCTGCGCTTATTGCTTATTCTATCCTCCTATTCCTAAGCGTTCTTATAAAAGAGAGGTAATTTCTTATAAGACGAAGGTTAAATACAACCAAAATTGTATATAACCACATTCATTTTATGTTTATACCCCTCTGTTCTGGACTCGGGTAGAAACCAAATATGAAACTTACCTCGCTGTATGTTCAAGGCAGAGCTTCAAGCAGAATTTGAAGAAAGTTTTCCCGTCTAAAATCCTTTATTATTGTTCTCCGATCTTGAAATAAATGTCTCCGCGCTCAACAATTGGGTTTTAGGAGTCTTATTTTTGGCTAAAAGGAATACGAGCAACCAAAGGTAGGAGTTTGTACCGTGAACTGCACTACTGCATGTGGATGGCGGTTCCGCTTTGTAGAATCAATCAATGGAGACTCTTCCATCTCTTTTGTTGACACTTGACATCACGCTAATTGCATTGTGACGTCACGTGACATTCTCGAAAACCCTTCCCACAGAGCTACCAGAAGAATTATGTGTCAAAAAGACTATATCTCCGCTCTCTCTGATCAAATCGAATCCTTCTGGCCAATCCTCGAGGATTTTAAACAAGATATCAGAAGAAATTTTGAACTCAGATGAAGAGCCAAAAGAGGTTTACTGATAACTTTTCATCGAAAGCCAATGAGATGCTCCGTTTGAATATCAGATCTTGTGTCTCCAGGAAAGTAGAATACGAGCCAAGCAAAAAAAAATTATCTTTCGTTTTTCATATACATTAATATCTTTGCTTTAAATCTCTTTAATTAAAACTTGGTGCTTAAAGGCTGCGTAGTCGATGAAAATTTCCCAGTTTTTTCTTAGCATTTTGGACATACTTTGAGGATTAAAAACACGAGCTGAAATTGACTTCCGGTTTGAGTTGATAGTTCAAAATAACACAAAGCAGTTTGGGCTTTTTCAGATGAAAATAATCCTAGGGGATATGACGTATAAAATAAGCCATCTTCTGCCTTGAATTTACATTCTAATTAACGAGAAACTCTTATTTTTATTTTGTAAAAATTAAAGTATTAGTTGAAGTAACGACGCTAATAGCAAGGCTTTCTTCCTGGGAGATGGATTATTGTATAGAATGGTCTTTTTTATTTTCGCTTAAGCTTTTTTGCCCAAAGTGGAAAGGACAATACACTGACTAAAAGGAAATGGGCCGAAGCACAATTCATAAAGCACCATTGTGCTTTCTAGGTAGTCATAACGCGTTTTGATTGGTCGAGCACATCTGGCGACTCACCGCCTCCAAATATCAACCAATCAGAGAAAACGACTATTATAAATAACTTACTGAAAAAGACAAACATTTTGAAGGTGAATTTTTAAAAAAACATGAATGCGGCTTTGAGAATCCGTAATTTGTTCCCCGAAACGCGAGAAGTAATCAACGCTAATGAGTTGTTAAAGCTTTGGGGCTTGGCGAGACATTTTTATCAAAAATCCAGATTTTGTTAGAGTCTAAAAGTCTGAAAAGAAACGAACGTGTCGTCTTTTAAGACAAATAATAAAATCATTTGCATATATTCTGAAGTCATTTCTATTAACTTGGTCCCCTTATTTTGATATGCAAGGATTCTTTTCAATGACAGAATCACCCAAAATCCGTCAAAGTCAGAGGCAAATATTTCACACAAAGGAAAAAGTTTGTAGTCTTTCGCTTTCGCTTTGAAAAGATTGAATACAATATTTGCCGAAAAGGCAAATATAGCTACGTGCCCCTAAGAAGGAAAAAACCCCTCGTTACTAAAAATACATCAAAGACTGTTGATTCAATTTCGTCACGATGGCGTCACAATCGACCAATCACATGCCTTCCACGTGCCTAGGTGTGACTATGATCTGTATTCTGATTGGGTGTTTCTAGGTTACGAATGACGTGGTTGGCACTTGAGTGGCTTTCCTAAGGAATCAAGACGAAGTGTTTGCGAAGTGCGATTTTATTTCTATACCTTTGATGGATTTAGTGAGTGTTCTACTTTAGTGTGGGCGAAAATAAAATCGCCATCAGTAGAGAGAAGTGTTTTTTGACTGTCTTTGCAGATGTACTGTATCCTTACTGAAGTTTTTGTAAAAAATAGTATCGAAAAAACCGCCTAGCGAAGTTTAAAATACGATTTTGCTCGACGTTCAGAAAGAAAGGACAAAGACGGAAAAAGACAAAGCTCTCGTAGCAGGCAAAGCGAAAAGATGACATTAGGATCCTTCAATTCGACAGAAAGCCCAGTTCGGGCCAAAACTTACCGCCGAAAGAGTTCCCCAAGGAAAAACAATCGTTTAAAAAACGATCGAAGCTTCAAAACGAAAGCTTTACACGACGCCACGACACTTTCGTCGCTGGATAGCCATTACAAAGAGAAAACGTCTGTTGCTATTCCAGTACCGCGACGAAGAAACAGCGAGGGAGTCGCTTCGTCTCCATCTGAGACCCATTATGCTGGACCTAAGTTCAGTAGTCCACCACCACCAAGTGTTCTTCCTAAACCACCGTCTCACTGGCTCTCATATTCCGACATGGGCTTACAAACGGATGTCGCCGCCATGTCGCAGCACCTCCGAAGTCTCCTCAAAGTGGCGTCGTAGAAAGCCTTATCAAAAGACGAAGCGGTTAGACCGCTTTATGGTGATTTTCGTGTAAAATAGGTTTACTCAAATTTGTATCTTTTGTACAAATTTGTATATTTGTAAATAAGATTTATTGAATAATTCGTTCGTGTTATAAGAAAATTCTATTCGTATTCGTCCGTTTAAGTTATCGAATCTGTGATGTATATTTCCAGCCCTAGATCTAGTCAGTTTAGGAAATTTACATACTAAGGTTAAGTTGATCGCTTTCGCTCTAAAATTTCTTTTTTCTGCATAGTCAAAATTTATCATTATTTTCTTGAACTTTAAAATGTTGTTTTTAAATTTAGGGAGGGTTTATCATACAGGATGTTTCCGTTTGCACTTTTTTATACCTAGATTTTTTGTTTTGCTTTTGTTTTCTGCTGTTTTTCATAGGTTAAAGAAAAAGTCGATGTAAAAGAGAATTTTTCATAGGTAAGAAGTAAATAGAAATTTTACATATTTTTTCAAACTAGGATAAGACCATTACGAGATACTGGAGTTGACATTATTAAGAATGGAGAAAGAGAACCATTAATAATGGCATATAATTCAAAGATTTAAAAAGGATTTGTCATAACTAAGACAGGACTAACAAAGGAACTTAACCAGACTAAAAGTTTATAGGAAATAACTGAGAATTAAACTTAACGAAGAACGACTTAAAGTGTCAGATGATAAGACCCCTGGTGCCATTCAAGACAAAGAGAAGATGGAAGCCAGGAATCAACCGAAAGACTTGGACTAATCAAAATGCAATTACCTTTGAGAAAACAGATTAGAAATTTAAAGACAAGGGGCAAGCATCTTGAAAGGACACAAGACAAAGACGACAACGTACAGCACAACCATGGATCAAGTACAATGCACACACAACTTCATACATGGCCCTTTTCAGGGCCAAACACATTTACGAAAGTGAATGATCTCATATGCTGATCAGCGTCATTCAAAATGACACAATAATAAAAAAAATATGTATATATACCCCTAAGATTAATTCCCAAAAATTATCAACCCAATTTCCCTTTTCGTAGTAAGTTTCCATGTTTTTGAATTTGAAAAATAATTTGACAAAAATTGTTCCACATTAATAGAAATTACTCCTAATGATCTAGCTTTTGGCCCAAGAAATGATTTCAAAAGATTCTTTCATGAAAATCAAATGTATATGATTATTTTGTTTCATTGTCTATATATATGAAGTTTTACAGAATTTATACAAAGATCTGCAGCCTTGGAAACTTTACTATAACTCTTGCTATTTATATATGTCTGCTTACTCTTTCATCTGCATAAACCATTTCTTTTTTGGATGGCAACGGAAAAGATAAGTTTTAAGTGCAGTCTTAAAGGATGAGACAGAAGGGGCTTGCTTGATATGCTCGGGTAAAGAGTTCCGGAGTTTGGGTGCAGCGAAGGAGAACACCCTCTCTCCATAACTGATTGTGTTTGGACAGCAAGAAATCTGTAATAAGGATTTTGCAGAGGAGCAAAGTGTGCAGGTAGGATGGCAAAGCTTTAGTAGATCAGAGCATAAACCTGCACTACTTAAGCAAGACCAAACTTCCTGCTTTGCAGATGTTCTAATTGCCTCATATAGTGAGATCAGGACCAACACTATAGTGATGTCATCAAACCAGTAAAATAGATAAACTAATACACTTTAAAAGACCCTAATTCCATTATTTCCTTTCATTTCTTTAATTCTCATGTCTATTTGAATCTTGTAGAGGTTGCATACCTTCACTCTAATAAGGCTTCCAATAAAGATATAAAATCATTTATTTTATGAAATCCTGGCTAAATCAAAAACTTATGGAATTAGAATTTAGTGCGAAGAAAACCCTAGAATCATGATCAAGCTCTACTCACTTTTTTCTATTTATATTTTATTTGTATAAAAATAATATCAAAGTTACAAGTACAAACAGATAGTTAAATTAGTACTGAATTTACTAAGAAGAAAGAAACAAGTAAAAACATAAGATACAAGGGGAGGGGGATGCAAAAGGCTGCTAAACAGAATCTGACAAAAACTTTAGAATCATGATCAAACTCTACTCGTATGGAATTCCGACGAGTCATAGAATGAAACAAGAGGCAAGTGCACTAGCTACACCACTCTTGATTCTGTAACAGACATAGCTTTCCTAAATTCATTTGAGAGACAAGAAAACGATGGCTCCATGTTGAAGTTGAACCTGACATAATACAGTAAGTGTTTGAACACAACTGACTTTCAGCCAGTCTTTTTATGGCAAACTGTATGCTTAATGTTGTCCTACTCTTGCCATGAACACTCAAGTTTGTCAACCAATTAGATTACGAATCAATAAAAGTAAAATTCAAGTTACATGTTTTGAAAGTCTATAAAAGCTATTCAAGAGGATAAAATGATGAGAGAGACAAAAAATTAAAATTATACTTTACACAAATAAAAAGTGAAACAAATGGAGTGCTGATGGCTTGAGTACAACAACAGTAAAATACCTTTAAGACATAACAATACCAAGACAAGGACATGGTTTTCAATCCCTTAATTACAGGTTTTTACTTAAAGGTAACCCAAGATGATGGACTTCTGAACTGTCACTGAAAGATGAAATGAAAGATTGGAACTTTGTGATTAGAACTTCTTAAGAGATAAGCCACCCTGGCTTCTAAGCAGGTTGTGCATTAGCTAGTACTTACCTTTTGTTATCATTGGTTATTTTTCCACCTAAGATATAAATCTTTTTTTTTTTTTTGCTTTGTACATGCAACATTTAAGATATTGGAAGGAGATGAGTATCGTCTTCACACCAATGCAAGGCTTGTGGCAAGAGGCCTGCATTTGAGTCCTGTCCAAACTAATAAATGAATTTAGTTTATTTGATGTATTGTTCTCTCCTTTGGAAACTCGGTAGTTGCGACCTGCACGATGAAATTTGGAAGTGTGATCTCATTCCAAACGTCTGACTAAATCTACTTTTGACTCTGTTATCTGGTATCTCGTTTGTATGGGTGTAAAGAATATTATTCAAATGTTAGTAAGGAGCTAGTACCAATAAAAGATTTTTTTTTTTTAATGTCTTAAAATCCAGACATATTAAGAGTACAATTTTAAATGGAAATAGTATTTTTCATTGACCCACAAAAAATGTATGCTGAACACAGTATAGCAAAAATTTACTAAACTTTGTCATATTTTCAAATCTCAGGGGCAGATCTAGGATTATGGATTCCAAGGGTCTGGATTCCGGATTCCAAAACTTTTGTATTGCCGGTTCCAGATTCCATATCTGATGACAGATATTCTTGGTGGAGAGATATTACACAGTGGGGGAGGGGCTACAGTACATTCATTCAGTCTAGGTCGAGGCGATAGCATTTGAGTGTATATTTTGAATTTCAAAGTAGCAGATCCCGCATTCCAAATGGGTGGATTCCAGATTCCAAGTCCTGGATTCCAAATTTCAAAGTGCTGGATTCCGGATTCCAAAACCGAAAATTTCATAGGTTCCAGATTCCCTTACATAGGGTGATAAAAATTTGAGCAAAACCGCTTGACTATTTACCCCCCTTACCACCCCTGAATCCAGCCCTGAATCTCGCTTCATCTGAGTAAAAATAGAAAAAAATAACACAGCCCTAATGACAGTCTAACAGTAAAGTTACATTTCCAATTTTTTAAACGAACAATAATTTATTGCCAATATTTCTTTCACAAGATCTATTTAATATGAATACTCCTCAACTTTGGAGCAATGAAGAATAACACTTACAGTACGAAAAAAATCACACAGACTTATTCATATTTCTCCATTTGTCCTTCAGATCAACAGCAGTGCGGCATCTAAAAGCAAACATCCTTAGGATAGTAGACCAGTTGCCTTCCCCAAATGAGTCAACACCTTTAGTAAGCCAGGTCATTTCTTCCTCACTCCAAGGGTTCTTCTTACGTCTCTTGGAAGGGGATGGGAGTTGGATTTTTAGTTTTCTCTTAGGAGTTGGTAAACCTATTTGAGTTAAAATAACAGTCTTAAATTTGGAGTTTTGCACTGACATGCTTGGTCATCACTTTTTTGTACAAATATCCACAAATAAAGACTTATGATATCAAAGAGTATGTACACAAATAACATGTATTTATTATATGGCAGTGGATCTTAGAGCCTGGACACTTGCAAATCAAGTAATCTGATTGGATAGATTGCATCGCAGTCTGGTCAAGATTCTCCGGTATTAACCGGTCAGATCGCATATTAATCTTATGGTGAAAACATTTTTTTCCAAATCGATACATTGGTCATATAATAAAACTCTTATCAACAAAGCTTGGTCGGGTACAGACCTCGCTGCACTCAGCCTGTACATTCCGACCTCGGTTAAGATTATCCCGTACAGACCTCCCGCTCGGTTAATAAGATCTAAATAATAGGGGGGCCTTGATTTGAGTCATCCATGAACAAGCATCCAGGAAGTACAAACCAGATAAGAGTGTCAGTAAAAAATAAATTGTGCCTGGTAAAATGTACATTGCTAATGCAAACTACCACACCTGGGGCTTTCAACTATGTTCATTTACAAGAGAAAAAAATTTATTATAAGGTTTCTGCTAATAAAAAATTATGAAATAATTCTAACTTATAGTGTCTTTTTTATTATTGTTTTTAATTGTCTTTTTGTTTTGCTTTTTCATTTTAGACCACATTTTACCAGAGTATCTTCATATTTGAATTTCACAGTCATCCACTTATTTTTGTGTTCAGAAAACAATTTTCATGGCTCACCCATCCAACATAGCTACTTCTGTGTTGCCCATTAATTTGGAGACTTTCTCACACCTTGCGACTCAACACCTTTTTAATGGTTGCAGTTTTGAAAGAGGTTTGTGTTTGAACATGTACTAGGAGAATGTTAGGATGACATCCACAGTAAATACTTTCACTATGTGTGGACAGAACAAAAAAAGAAGTTTTGTAGCTTCTAATTTTAGGAGCTTTGCACTTATCCTCCACTAGGGGGTTTAATTAAATCAAGAAGAAACTAATTAGGGTGTTTGTAGATGAACCCTCTAGACCTACCCATGGTTTACTTGAAGGTATTAATTCATTTTGAAACACTCAGCTTTCATTAAAATTTTCAATGTTCTACAACGTTTTGGACTGGCATTGCTTATATCTTGCAGCTCCCAAAACTATATAACCCTGCACACCCTCTACTCCCTTCAAAGGGACCAGGGCTTAAGATTTGTCTGGAGAAGTCTCAGTTCTGGACTTACATTGTGTAGTTCCAGAAATCATCCATAAGCACCCCACAGAGAAATTTGGAATGTCCGAAGAGTAGGGGGGTCAGAGAAAGAACAAAAGTTACAGAGTTTGTATGGAAGAAAATTGGAATTTCTGTGGTTGGAGGGGGGGGGGGGGGGGGATCTTAAAAAAATTCCTCCTTGAGGGGGGTACGTATGTTTGGAATTACACATTGTCACAGGTTCAGTCAACAATAAAACCTGTAACCCCAGGCATGAACTACATACTCATACAGTACTGTCACAATAGCAAGCAACATGTACAACTGAGACACAGCAGAACTACTTACAGATAGTTTGATGTTCTTCATCTTCAGATAGTGACCATTCAATGACTTCAGCATTTTTTTGATGGTCATTCCATCGTCTCTTCAAAGGGCTCCGCTTTATGGGACTTTTGTTCTTGGTGCTTTCCTTAGCAGGGGATTGTTCCCTTCAGATGAAAGAAAGAAATTTATGATAATTGTGTAGTCCCAAAAACTATCCATACCACCCTCACAGAGGAAATTTTTTAAAACACCCCTCCATGCCCCCCAGAAATTCCAATTTTCTTCCATACAAACTCTGTAATTTTTGTTCTTTCTCTGACCCCCCTACCCCTTGGAAATTCCAAATTCCTCTGTGGGGTGGGTATGGATGATTTCTGGAACCACACATTAACAATTATTTGCCAAAGGCGAAGTGATTATCGGTGTAAATAATCACCATAATCACTGAGCATGAGATGATTAATTGTTTTAGTATAATTTTAGACTTTTAGAAAAACGAAATTCAGGGTTTAAAAAATAAAATTTAATATATAATAATACTTTCAGATTGGCGATTTTACTTCAGCTCAAATACAGTGAATATCGTCTCATAATGGTTACTAAACCAATGACATTAAGCAAAACCCAATGGATCACTTGCAGTAAAACCATGAAATAAAAACAAAGTTGATACTTAAAGTGCTACTATGACGAAAATCGCTCAAACTTGGATTCAGCTAAACCTTCCTAAGAATACTCTTTAAAGGTCCAGTAATCACTGTATGAAGTGTTTTCTCGATATTCAGGACGAAAGTATGATATTTTTACGATTATTTTTTGGAATCTGTGACGTCATACACTCAATATCGAACATTGCTACATATATTTCTTTGTATATAAATCCTTTATTTATTTTATTCCTGTGAAGCCCAAAGGGTAGCTAATGTGCTTATTTCACATTACTTGTGACTATAATTTATCGTTTGGGGTGTTTGGGTATTTCTTTCTCCCTTTACTACTGATATTTTGATCATAAACTACAAAGAAATGTATGGAGCGATGTTCGATGTTGAGTATATGACGTCACAGACTCCAAAAAATAATCGTAAAAATATCATACTTTCGTCCTGAATATCGAGAAAACACTTCATACAGTGATTATTGGACCTTTAAAGAGTATTCTTAGGAAGTTTCAGCGGAATCCAAGTTTGAGCGATTTTCGTCGTAGTAGCACTTTAAAAATATTACTATTTAGTGGCTAATAATTGCTATCACTCAACCAGAACATTCATGAAACAAAGACAAATACACAAGAGACCATTTGTGTCATTGTTTCAGTGCTGCCAACCCCCAAGGTTTTCAAATCTGGAGAATTGATAGGGTAGGGACAAGACATCACAGCGAAAAAAAAGCGAGCGGAAAGACGTCATTTGCTTTGTAATATTTGATGTGATTGGTTTATTTCTGACCAATCAGATTATCACTTATATTACAATGGAATGCTTACAAGAACAGTTTATGAGGAATGTTTTGATTTTGTTAGCGATGTAAAATAACACAAAATAATTGGGACTTTATGATTGTGAAAGTCGAGTCTCACAAGAAATGGTCAGCTTCAGCGATTATCCGGGAGATTTGAGACTCTAATCTGGAGACGGGGAGATACAGTCCAAAATCTGGAGACTCACGATTTATCCGGTTTATTTTTAATGAAAAGTGACATCATAAATTGCACATGAGTAATAACGTCATCTCATAAACCCCTTAGAAAACAATCCATTTCACATATTGGTTTCATGTTTGAGCTAAAAACAAAAAAAAAATTTAAATTATTCCTTTCTTTATCAACCATGGCTGGTGAATAGCTTAAGACCCCCTTATTACAGGAAAAAAAAAAGATTTCCATTGGGAATTTCGTTGAAATCCCAACAAATTCATATCCAATTCCCATCCAATTCCCAGAGAGAATGAAATTGGGAACGTGGCACTGATTCCTAATGTTAGTTTGTTGGTAATCTTGTTTTTCTATTGGGTATTAGAAGGAAATTCACAACAATAAATCCTAACGTTGGTGTTTGAATTGGGAATTCAAGGAAATTCCCAACAATTCCCAATTTGGAAATCCTGTTTTCCTCTGCGTATACAAATCTGACAGTACTCTCAAAAGTGCTGCTATGCAGGCTATGATCTAGCCTCCGTCGCAGCCGTTCTTAGGGTCGTCAAGCAACGTTTTCCTTGTGGGGAGTGAAACATTGCGTGACGACCCTAAGAATGGCTGCGAAGGAGGCTTGCTATGAACACAATACCTAATATTATCGTTATCATCAGTAACATCATCATCATCTTCATCGTCACTATTGTCACTACTGTCTTCATTGGCAGCAGATCTTTTGTTTCTTTTCTTTACGAACTCACTGAAAGACAAGAATCATGAGTGTTTGTGTCATACAGAAACATAAAATTAGGGACCTGGGACTGGACACCGTCTACCCATACACCACTTTCATTAATGGCTGCACTAATTAACATATCATCAATAAGATAGATAAGGCAATGCGCCATGTGGAATGGGCTCGGATATCAAATAAGAACATACGTAATAGGTAAATTACGAGCCTTAGATGAAACAACTAAAGAAGAGCTTCATTTAAGGCTCGTAATTTACCAGATTATGTGTGTTCTTATATCATCAATAAATTCATCATTTTGGCAAAAATAAGCTATCCAATAATTGATATTAGTGTTAATAATGCATTTTATTAAAGTTTGAAAGAAAAAGATCAAATCCTTAGGAAGTTATAAGAATTTAAAACAATAGGACTCGGAGAAAAATTACATAAAAATGTCTACATTTATAAATTTTGCCATAACTTCTTTTGCATTTTGCTTGGAACTTCCAAACTTTCCAAAAATGTTTGATTCTAATAGTTCCTTCATGTATAGCAGGACTTAAATTCTCAAATATATTTCCTTTTTGATAAATTGTCTATGGCCTTTTTGAAAATGTGCTCACGTCATTGTTTGCTTAAAGGTCAAGACTAGTAACGACATGCGCCTTTGTAGGATGACACATGCAGGTCTGAAATGGGGAGCTTTTACTACTAAGCTAAACCAAATAATTATACAAAAAATTAACTTACTATAATTAATAATTAATAAATTATATATATTTATAATTTATAACCATACGAATATTAATCCAGAACAAAAACACAAGCCATCTTACTTGAGCTGCTTAGATGATTTGGTCAGCTTAATGATTACTTGTTTGGATTTCTTGATCTCCTCGACGACATCAGAAGATAGCGTCCTATCGTGATCCATTGCATCCTGTTTCAAACAAACAAAATATATTTATCCTCAATGTTACTTACAGTGTGACGTGCCCAACCAAGGTCACCTAACTAATTCTTTTACTAGTTACCAATCAGACTCAACAGACCCTTTTTGAGTTCCAAATTACCGCTGTGTTTCTTGATTACAGACTCATTTACTCAAGCTAAGCCTCGAAGCAGTGTCTAATTACTCACATATACCAATGGTAAAGTAAATTTATTTGTTTATTTATTCATAATAACTTTATTTATTAAACAAAATAATATTAAATAAATAGAAAAAAGTTGCAAAAAGGGTGCTGCCAGGGAAGAACTGAATCCTCATATATGGCAGCCCCCACTAACTAATGACAATGATATCTGATTAAAAAAATACAAATCATAAAAAAGATTAAGAAACTATAAAATATATATTATAAAATCGTTAAAAATTATTGGAACTAAAAATATGGAAATAATGTAATGTTACGAAGAAAGAAAATGAGTAGGATAAAAATCTACTTGTTCTCCTTGAACAATTAATCTCTAAGACCTTTCTTGAATTTAATAAGAGAATTACAATGAACCAAATGTTCTGGCAGATTGTTCCGTATATTAACATACCCAATCCAGGAGTATTTATAGATGTTAGTTCGAGCATATGGTGTCCAAATTTTTTGGTCATGAGTAGGCCTAGTACGACCTTTAGAAAATACCAAGTAATCTTGTAATTTGTCTTAAGAAAAGACATTTATAAACTTAAATAATTGAACTAAGCTAAGAAAGTCACAAGGAAAGTAAAGAATGCACCAGTTCAACAATATGAACACTTTGAAACTTGACGGACCTTGACTGGAACATGTAGAAAATTAACTATAGGTTTTTCCCTATCCGGACCGACTATAGGACGGTAAATAACTTATTTATTTTTTTCCCGTATTTTTTTTACTTGTTTTGGTAATCGTTTTGTGTTGTCGTTTAGCGGCAAAGGATACCGGACCGCGCGCGCGGGCAGATACTTACAAAATACCGCCCGCTCAAACAGCCAATCAGAACGCACGATTCTTTAGGATACCGGACCGGAAAAAAATAAATGTGGATATTCTTCACAAAATCAAGGCTAAGCCTGAGTAAATGAGTCTGTAATCAAGAAACACAGCATTAATTTGGAACTTGAAAAGGGTGTAGCTTTTGTAGCTTTTACCTTCCTGTTTTCACTTGCACTGTCTGTAGTAGTTTCTTTTCTGTTCTTAAGTTTCGTTTTAAATGCTTTTATATCTGGGTGAGTTTCATTAACGATAGATTGCCAGGAGGCCTCACAATCTTCGTTCTCAAAGACACTACAGTCATGATATGCTTTGAGGAAAAACCCTGGGATCCTAAATAGAGAAAAACAAACAAGAGGAAATGCTATAACTATTTCATCAACATCACTATCACTATTCTGATCATCACCATCATCATTATTTTATTTTATTTTATTTTTTTTTAATTTAAAGAAAGCAGGTTAATAAAATTGGAATTAATTTATTAATTTAATGAAATTATTCATCGCAATCATTGTTTATTACCATCATCATCAATTATCAACTTTATCAACTTCATTATCATTCATAATAATTATCTATAATCCTTAATTTACCATGTTTCCCCTCGCATGATAATACTATTATTGTCATCATTATTATCATCAAGTAATGATAAAAAGGTAAATTATACACCATGAAAAGATGAAAAAACTTACTGACATTTCAGACCCTAGTCCTTCGTCCGACTGTTTCATTAGAAAGACCGACACAGCTCACACTAGTTTTTAGATGTAATGTTTCAAAGCCGACAATGAGGACTGGACAAGATTTCAAAGTCCGCGCAATTAGGTCCAGTCCGAGGCGTAGCCTCGGACTGGAACCAATTGCAAGGACTTTGAACTCTTGTCCAGTCCAATTTGGAGGCTTTGAAATGACTTCTCATCTCATTAATTATTCGACTTAGAGTAACTGGAACAAAATTAATTCAGTCCTAGGAACCAATTGCAAGGACTTTGAACTCTTGTCCAGTCCAATTTGGAGGCTTTGAAATGACTTCTCATCTCATTAATTATTCGACTTAGAGTAACTGGAACAAAATTAATTCAGTCCTAGGACTGAATTAATTTTGTTCCAGTTACTAGGACTGAATTAATTTTGTTCCAGTTACTCCAGATTGAATGCATTCCTTTCACAGCACTTTACCAGGTTTCAAGTAACATCATGTGGCCCAAAAATAGCCCATTGATTGGATGGTTTACTCGTGAATTATTAATGAGTATGAGAAAGTTATATCTCATTATTATCATCGTTAACATCATCATCATCACCATCATTATCACAATCACCCTCATTATCACAATCATCATCACCATCACCATCACCATCACCATCATCAACATCATTATAACAATCATCATCAACATCATAATCATCATCATCACAATCACTATCATTATCACAATCATCATCACCATCACCATCATAAACATCATTATAACAATCATCATCAACATCATAATCATCATCATCACAATCACCCTCATTATCACAATCATCATCACCATCACCATGACCATCACCATCATCATCATCATCAACATCATCATCACCATCATTATAACAATCACCCTCATTATCACAATCATCATCACCATCACCATCACCATCATCAACATCATTATAACAATCATCATCAACATCATAATCATCATTATAACAATCACCCTCACCGTCATTATCACAATCATCATCACCATCATCATTATAACCATTATAATAATCATCATCACCTCATCACCATCATCATCACCATCACCCTCATCATCACCATCATTAGATACAGTATATTCTTCTTATCATCTTATAGTAATCATCATCTCATATCCACAATATTACATCATAAATTTGCTAAAAAGAGAAACTGCACCTATACCTTCCATCATCCACTTTACTCAATTCATCTTTAAACTAGACAGAAAGAAAAGGGAGAATGAAAAAATGAATGAATGGGTTGAGTGGGTGAATGATTAGGTTTGTGAAAGAATGGACTCACGGAGGGCAGATTAAAATACTGGTACATAGAAGAATGAATGGATATTTTAGGAGCATTCATTTCTTAAATTGGGCTGGAGGAGTTTTATATTGTCATATGACCCTTACGGCCCTGTGCGATTTAATAAAACCTAAGAAAACATCATGTGATGGGGGTCAGACGGGTTGATGTTAGTAGGCCAGAAAAGCCTGTCCTGCCCTTCTCATTTATGCTCGCTGTATTTATCGATTTTAGCAGGATTTTTCAGCTTTGGTGGCTGTGCTTGATTTGTACAACATGAGCTCAAGACAAATATTTTCCCTCGCGGACCTCCCACGCAGTCAATAAGTACATATTCTTACCTACTTTTCCTTACCTTTTCAAGAAGAGGTATGTCATATTTTTCCCACAAAGGAGTGAGAAAATCACAAACATTTCTCAGAAATTTCTCATAAGAGAATCGAAGCAAAATTTTCTGTTTCAAGGTTTCATTTTCAGAATCAAGAAGCTCTTGGATCTCATCTTGATATTCCTATGTCAGAAAAGAAAAAATATGAATGATACATGTATCTTTTAAGTTTTAACTCAAGGTGACTGCCTACTTTTGGAAATTGATTTAAACTTTTATTTTTAAACTTCGATTTTCCGAATTGAAATTTAATGCTGATTCCAAATCTGGAAAGAAAAATAGGGTGTCCCAAGCTTGTTTTCGAGATAATCAGCATTTAATGGAAGCCTACGCACAAACTTTTGGAGTAAAAATTACGCCACCAGAAGTGATAAGAAAAACATTAAGATTCATAAGATAATTGTTACTTGCGAATATTTTACGAATGAAGGCTAGTCAATCATTCTACAATAATACATGGGTATTTTTGACAAAAAGACAAAGAGACACATTGATTTATCATATTCTGTAGTTTTGGTGCTCTTAAGAGATCTCATAAAGTCGAGCAAAAATCCCTACAAAAATCTATTTTTTCATGTGTTGCTGATTTAAACTTTTTCTAAAATGTTGTTAAAACCTAGATTTTTAGGAGTTTTTTTAGAATGAGCTATTAAAAAATTGAGTCCCGTGCAAAATTTGAGGGTTTTGCCCTGTTGAAGGTCAAAACGCGTATGTTTCTTAAATAAAATCTCGAACGTTCAAAAGTAGGCAGCCACCTTAAAAAAGAGTATGAAACTATGGGCTTCCTGTGTTACAAGATACACAGGGAACCCAAACAAGTCCTCACAATGAGTCTTTTCGTTAGCAATGTCAGAAAAGAAATAAAATATATAAATGATATCTTTTGAGTGGCAACTTTTTTTGAATAGAATATGAAATTATGGGCTTCCTGTGTTACAAAATACACAGGGAACCCAAACAAGTCCTCACAATGAGTTCAGTTTTTTTTTACTTTAACCTTTAGCTAGTGACAAATAATAAATTATTATTCTATTCTTGACTTTCACATCCCCATAATCCTTTGGGGGGTAACCACAGGGTAAAACCCACTTATTTTGCTGAAGGCTTATCAGACAATATTGAAAATACCTCGTTGGTATCCAAAAATAAAATGAAGAAGTTAAAGCAGAACAAGATAGAAGCTTGAAATTTTATACATTTTTTCGTAAGTCAATACATTTTCTGTAAGACCAAAACTCTTGATGATCTGTACACGCAATAATAACTTGGAATAAACTGATAATCAGTATTGTACAGATAAAAGCAGGTATAGTATAAATTCAATTAAGAAACCTTTTAATTTGGGACAGTTTTTTGATTGGTTACTCCCCCCCCCCCCCCCACCCAAATGCAAGGCATTACGGGGATGTTGAAGCAGAGAATAAGTCCCTACATTCTTACATAAATTAAGGTTCACAAATCTAGCTTACTTCATCAGCTTCAGTTGTTTCAGGGTACAGCTGTAGGAAAATCTTCTTTGCTCTGCTTAGTTTGCCAGCTCTGTATGATGATACGATGAGCTAAAAAATCAAAATACAATAGAAATCACTAGAGTGGAAAATGTCAGTTAGAATGAGAGTCTAATGGAACAGTCATTTATGTACCACATGATGAGAATTTTGTTGAGTAAAGCTCCATTTACGCTGGCGATTTTTGCGGTGATTTTTGCTGCAATATTTGCTGCAATTTTCGGAAATATAAAATTTTTTTCCTCTTCCTTCAAAAGAGACATTCGTCTAGGAAAATCTTGGTATCCTGAAAAAAACTTTACAAGGAAATTCTTTACCATTATTTATCATGGACAATATTGCAAAAACAAATTGCAGCACAAACTGCTGCAAAAGGCGCTAGTGTTAACAGGGCTTACATGGCAAAACGTAATGAATAGGTGGGGAGCAGCTAGCAAATCTTTTTGACATTCTCCCTTTCATTTTTGAGAACTTTATTCACAATAGGTGGTTCATAGAGTTCATGTCAAATGCCCGGCGATATTTGCCAGCTGCTAGCTTCTATTGAAAAGCCTGCAAGTGGTCATGCTTGAGTAGCATTCACATTTATTTGTAGAGTTCATTTCAAAATTTAATGAAACCACTGGCTGTAGTTACAGTTGCTTTAGAATGAAGCCATGAACTGAATAATAGGCCCTTTGATAGGCAGTTAACAGTCAGGTGTCTGTACTGGTGAGCATAATTTATTTTTTATTTTAATTTGGTGATTCTTTTTAGCTGCTACTTATAAAGAACTGAATGAAACGATGTGTAACTAGTGTGTCACAAAATGCAGTTTTATTACGATCTCTCTAAACAGGTTGTAGAAAGTATGTTTGCTCACCAGTATATTTCACCCATGGGAATTAAGATGTTCATTCATTTGCTCTCAGTGAATTAATCATTACGTGATTACTGAGCTGCAAAGGGCCTATTAACAATTTATTAGTATAAATATGATAATTTGGTATCCATCGGAGAAGGGAGGTTGTAGTAATCACAGATAAGCTTACAATGCATGATTATATCACACAAATATCACATATCATCATGTGTATGAATTAGTCTCAATGAATGACTATGCAAAGAACATGACGTCTTCCTAGGCTAGCCCTGACTCATCACTACACTAGCCACAGTTCTTTTACCCGTTGACTGTTAAATGCCATCCCTGTCAAAAACAATTCTCTCACCTGTAATTTCATCATGTTCCTAAAATGAGATTGCTCGGATGCCGAGAAGGGATACATCTTCAACACATCCTCTGCATGCGTCAGACAGTTTGGATGTAGATCTTTATATTTAACATTGCCGTCATCTGTAACGACTCTGGCCTCAGACAAACCACATATAAATCTTGTGCAGCTTAACTTATTCTTGAGTTCTTCATCAAACATATTATTTTGCTTGCATATATAAACATCTATGGATTTGAAGCTTAATTATATTCTCATAAAATCAACATACATCAATAAGCCTGAAGCAAGATGACGTTTTACCCCCGTCTCTAGACCATAATCCTTTTCACACTGCTTTTGTTCTTTAATTATGAGTATTGTTCTTGTATTCTCTAAGGTATCAAAAATTTTAATATGAAAGAATTTTAAAAACTATTATGGTCTAGAGACAGGGGTAAAACGTCATCTCGCTTCAGGCTTATTAGCTTAATTAATATTTCCAGTAGAGCGGGGTTTATAGGAGTTTAAAACATATGGTACTGATTCTTAATTAAAACACAGATATTATAATGTGTAGTTCCAGAAATTATCCAGATCCCTTTCATAGAGAATTTTTTTAAAACACCTCTCTACCCCCAGAAATTCCAATTTCCTTCTACAGGTATATGAACTCTGTCATTTTTGTTCTTTCTCTGACCCCTCCACCCCTCTCCCACTAAAATGGTTTCCAATGTGTATGGTTATCATATGTAAAATATCTATGGTACTGACTGACAGTACATACACTGTACGACATGCTGTTATATTGAAATGGCTTCCCATAAGAATGGATATCATGAGTTGGTAACATTATGGTAATGACTTACAGCATGCACACGTTACAACATGCCGTAACACCCAAGTGTCTTCTCATAAGAATGGTTATTGTATGAGTGAGAAACGTTAGGTAATGACTCATAACAAGTACGCAGTATGACATGCCATAACATTGAACATGGCTTCCTATAAGAATGATGAGTGGGAAACGTATGGTACCGACTTAAAGCAGGTACACGATACGACATCGCGTGAGATTGGTCATCGCATGGGTAGGAAATGTATGGCACTAACTTACAGCACATACAATCTGTTCGACAAGCTGTAACATTCCTTTGTCTTCCAGTAATTCAACAAATCATAATGTGCAAGTTAGGTTCATGGTAAGATTTGCTACGTGTATATCGTCTTACACTCAAACAAGTTCCATTCTAATTCTTGAGAGAGCAAGAACAATGCTGCATGCACTAAAAACCGGACCTTTTTTACAAGGGTAGCACTTACCGCCGCCATTTGCATTGCTACGCGATGTGCAATAGACTTCTGTCGTTCACACATGTTTGGATCGGCCCGGATAAGTTTTGGGGCCTTTTGAATCACAGAAGCATGTAAATGATGCCAACACGATTTTGTGAATGAAGAACGATAGATCAAGCACAAATCGTTGGTCTGTCAACACATCGCTTTGAATTTGGCGCTAAAAACATTCCCCATTTTACTAAAACAAACTGAAAAATTTGTCTATATTTTCTAACCTTTAAGGATTTTTAACAAGCCTTTGGTCATCTGTGAACTTCTCTTGAACTCATTCCATAGTTTATAGGAGCAGTAGTCTAGTATTAGCTCTGATTTTACATTCTCCAAGATATCGACTTCAGATGATGAATCGTCCTTGTCCGCCATTTTGAAACCTTCCCTGTCTGGGACGAGAGGGACTGGGACCTATGGTCAGCAGTTAGCATCGCGGGCTTGAACTACTTCAGGCATTCGTTTTTTCATTCATTCATTCATTTATATTCCTCTTCATCTATATTCGCTGGACGTTTTTTTATAGATAAACCCCTTTCATTAAGATTAGAAGAGATGACTAGCTAAAAACTAGTGTTAGCTGCGTCGGTGTTTCTAATGAAACAGTAATGATAAAAGGGTAAATTTAACACCGTTAAAAGATGAAAGAACTCGCTGACGTAGTGAAACAGTAATGATAAAGGGGTAAATTTAACACCGTTAAAAGATGAAAGAACTCGCTGACGTAGTGAAACAGTAATCATAAAGGGGGTAAATTTAACACCGTTAAAAGATGAAAGAACTCGGAGTAAAATACGAAAGACTAGCGAACGAAACGACAGTAAGTTTTTTCATCTTTTCACGGTGTTAAATTTACCCTTTTATCATTGTTTCATTAAGATTATAATAGGACTTTGTCATTGACCTCAACTATCAGACTTTCTTGCGCACTTTCTTTTGTTTAGTTAATTAGCACCAATTGTATTACTATTCCCATGAGGGAATACAAATTTAAATAAGAAAGAAAAATCGCTAAGCATTTTTGTAATGGGAGTCAAATGACGCAAACGTCGAATTCATTTTAGTTGAGAAATCGTCAAAAAAACTGATGTATTTAATCCGTGCCCGGCAGTCTGTGCTTTACAACCACCACTCCCCATAAGGGGCTCTTTCGTGAGATTCCCTTCACACGCACTACCACTACATTCTATATTTACAACATACAACACTCAACTCACGTGCTGCTTTCTACGGAGGGAGTAAAACCGGAAAAACGGGAGAAAGCCCTCGTGGTAAGGGAGAGAACACTACATTAAATGAACTCAACTCATATATGATACAGTCTGAACCAGGGCTCGAACCCGGACCACACTGGTGAGAGGCGAGCAGTAAACCACTACGAAGAATGCCACGAAGAATGTCGTTCGTATTCTGTGCCCAGGGAAGACAGCGCGCATGTTTCCCGATGTTTCCTGACAGTTTTGCCACCTTAGGAAACATTTAGGGAAACATGTTTCCTCGTTTAGCCATGGCCTTACAACAAACGAATGTAAATTATATTATCTTCTTACAACCAAATAGTTTTGTCATTAATAGTTGTTCCTCGTCATCTTGAAGCAGAAAATTAAAATTAGAGAGTTTTAGATTGACCTTTTTTCTCCCCGCAAACGGCAAACTAACACGTTTTCATGGTTTTCCTGTATTTTAATTTACCTTTTACAAACCTTCTCACCAAGCGCAAACATTCTTTCGTTTTTCTACTGCTTGAACTTTTTTGTGATTCTTTTTCAGTAATTTAAAAGAATTTGTTTCTGGTCAACTGACGTTTCACGTTTGCCTTGAACGTAAATCTAAAACTCGTGCTGAGAATAATAAAAACATTAAAATTGTCCGTGTGCAAAACTCAACATTGTCTAAAAAAAATGAAAAAGAAACATTTAGACTGAGCAGCAATCTCCTGGCTCTTCGGCTTTTCAAGGAAGCCAGTTCAATGTCAGCGCTACTGCAAACGTGCTGTACGCCAACATATATATTCTCTACAATAGTTCAGCCGAAAATGCTGCCAAAAAGTTCTTAAAAACATTCCTTAGCCGTGAGATTCCTTGAGCATTGTTATTGAGCCTCCAATTTTATTTTCTCAATTTTCTCCAGTGTTTGAACCAGTTTTATTCCCTTTCCTACATAGTCTCCTTCTTCGTTTTTCCCAACACTTTCCCTCAGAGCCATGGAATACATTCGCTTTGCTTTTTCCAGTTCGTGAATGTTTAACTCTTTGTTTTTTCCCTTCTTAGTGTTCCAAAACTTCACTATTTCTTTCAGTACATAGTTAAGTCTTCCCTCTAGGATTGGAATAAGGATTTTCAGCTCATTTAGATATTCCGTACTCAATCCTTGAGAGTTTTTATCGGTATTTAAAACCATTGTATTTTCTTCGCCAAGCTTTCGTCTTTCGTCAACGTCGGTCGTAATCTTCTCTGCTTTAGTATTTCTCCTAATTTCTCTTTGTACTTCTTTTATTACAATGTTTGCCGCTTCGTCTTCAGAATTTTTTATTTTTTCGATACATTTGTTTTCTTTTAATCGAGCTTCACTCTCAATCATTGCTGAATTTTCTTCGTCATTTTCACTGACGTTCACAAATTCCTTCCTTTCAATATTCTTCTCAGAAGTCTCTCCCTTCCTGGCAGTCAAAACTTCTAGCGCTTTCCTAGATTCGAGAACAAAATCAAGAGCAGTTTGTAGAATTTTGATGGAAGCAGCAGAGCCACTACCGTGAAGAGAGACTTGATGTTCACAAAGTGCTACGCGTTCAAGGTGAATTCTAATCCATTCGCATGGGAAAGTACTGGCTTTAAAATAAGTGCAAGCTTTGGAGTAGTGTAGTTCTGCCAGAGAGCGCACTTTCTTTCTGTCTTGGTCTAGGGTCTAAATGAAACATAAAGACAAGATTTCAAAAATTCAGTCCATGACCTAGTCTTGGCAAGTGATAAAGATTAGAAAGATGTCAGAACACTGTGGACGTAATGTTGAACCATTTTCCTAGACTTTTGAGGATGAGAAATGAGATCATTTTCCCAGCAGTTATATAAAACACAGCCCCCTTCCCTTAGGAAATCACCTGGATATTTCAGTAAACCAAGGAAAGGATGGCAGGGGTGGATCTAGGATTTTTCCTGACCAGTGCCACTTCTCAAATCCATCTATTCCAAATCTTCAATAGTGTAATTTTTACTTCTTGTGTATAATGGAAGTAGCTAATAATGACTGTGAAATCATATGGAGAATAATCCCCCTTTCGAAAGGTTGGTTCTCCACGAGTAATACAAGCCATGCTTTGTAATTCATCTGCCTGTGAATAACGTGTATACTTGTAAGATGAGAGTATATGGACCGCGTGGCACTAATGAAATAGTCAAAGAAAAGATCATAGTCTTCATCATCATCATCGTCATCACCATCCTTATCATCACCGCCATCATCATCATAACCATCATAATCATCACTAAGATCCTCATAATCATCGTCATTATTATCATTACCATCACCATTATCATCATCATCATCTCCGTCATCATCATCACTATCGTCATTTCATTCAGTAAATCTTAAGTTAAGCTTACTGAATACGTATCCAAATAATGAATAGAAAACTAAAACCTCACCTCGTTTCTATAAGCATTATGATAAAGAGAAGCCAATCTATGATGAATGGAACCAAGCCTTCTGCCAAGATCTTCAGGAGACTGAGGACGAATGTTTACCACTGACCCTTTGCCTGTGGACTCGCATAACTTCAAAGCCTTCATCATCATTTCTGTTATCTCTTTTTCAACCTTTAATCCAAGAAAATAACGGTCTATGAATTTTTTCTAAAATATATGTCAGGAGGGGAGGGGTGGGTCGGATAAAATGTCAACAATAGGGGAGCGAACTCACAATAGGTGATTTTCAGTGAGGCCCTGTTATACACACACACGGAAATCAGTAAAAGATGATGATAAACGATGATAATAATTTTTAAAAAAAGAATATAAAATGCGTATATATATAAACAAAGAAGTATACTATAGAGTATAAAAGTCAGCCCCAGTTTCGGCGTCGAACTCCGCATGCGCCGTATCCAGCGCAAACAAACAGACTCATTGTTAAGTTATATCTACCCCCAGCCCCCAATATAAAGATTAAAATGAGACGTCTTTACCTCTTGCTGAGATAGGACCGACAAAGGCGGATAATCTTGCAGTAATGTTGCCATGGTGAAGTACGCGCCAGATAATTCCCACGTGACTGCGTCCCAGACCTCCGCACATACTTTCCTCTCGGCTAAACTCTGCAGAGCTCGGTTGTAAAACTCGATAGCCTGTGAAGTAATATCAAGTTATCCGTAAACTGGTAAGACTTTCCTGAGGGGGGAGGGGAGGGGTGCGAGATCTGCACACATGACACTCAACATGTTACTACACAGAGTGGAGGGGGGGCACTTATCTTCCATTGTTATATTATTTACCGCTGTTCATAGTATGAGTAAGCTTGAGCCGTCAGATACCGCGCGGTTCAACTCGCGCGCAGTGCCTTATACCTAACGATTGCTCGACGGCCACGCAAGAGGGAAAAAGGAGCTCGCTCTGTCTAAGACCTAACGGTTCCAGTTGCTTGGCGTAACATGTCTGCAATTCATCGTGAAAAATCAAACCAAAAGAGATATTCACGTTTTAAAACATCAAGTGACTGGAGTTTTTCCTCTTTCTCAAACAAATAACACATTGCAGCGCGCGTTTTCTGACGGGTTGAAGCTTATTCATATTATGTACAGCGGTAAATAATATTATAATAGAAGATAAGTTCCCCCCCCCCTCCTCTGTCTCCAGTGACTATCAATCTTCAGAAAATAACTGTTATAAATCTAGCGTTCTGATTGCTTGGGATCGCGTGCTATATGAGAGCACGCAGCACGCGCGCTTATTTCAGTTATTTCATGAGAACTTCTCAATGAACACGCACGTTACCAAGACCTGTAAGGCGGCGTTCTCCTAACTTCACAACATCTGCAGCATAAGGAAGTTCTTAACACAGGAAATCACAGAGAAATTGGTCCATGCATTTGTCATCAGTCGCCTGGATTATTGCAATTCCCTCCTTTACGGCCTACCGAGCAACCTGCTCGCCAAGCTCCAGCGAGTGCAAAATGCTGCTGCCAGACTGGTACATTAAGCCCCGCGGTTTTGTTATATCACCCCTTTACTGATCGACCTGCACTGGCTAAAGATCAACAGCAGAATCGACTTCAAGATTATTTTACTGACTTTCAAAGCCATTCCTGGACTTGCACCTGAATACATTTCCGAGCTCGTTCAGCTGAGATCTAACACTCGATATGGACTTAGGTCTAATAATAAGATGCTGCTCGCAGCTCTTAAAGTCCGAACACTGCCCACCTTGGGAGACCGTGCCTTTGCAGCAGCGGCTCCCAAACTGTGGAACTCTCTCCCACAAATGATAAGGGCTGAGCATAAACTTAATAATTTTAAACGAAAACTAAAGACTTATCTTTTGAAGGCGACTGCCTACTTTTGGAAATTGATTTAAACTTTTTTTTAAACATCGATTTTCCGAATTGAAATTTAATGCTGATTCCAAATCTGGAAATAAAAATAGGGTGTCCCGAGCTTGTTTTCGAGATAATCAGCATTTAATGGAAGCCTACGCACGAGCTTTTGGAGTAAAAATTGCGCCACCGGAAGTGATTAGAAAAAAATCAAGATTCATAAGATAATAGTTATTTGCAGACTACATGATTGCACGAACGAAGGCTGGTCAATCATTCTACAATAATACGTGGATATTTTCGACAAAACGACAGAGAGATACATTGATTTGTCATATTTTGTAGTTTCGGTGCTCTTAAAAAATCTCATAAAGTCGAACAAAAATCCCTCCAAAAATCTATTTTTTCATGTGTTACAGATATAAACTTTTTCTAAAATGTTGATATAACCTAGATTTTTAGGAGTTTTTTCGAATGAGCTATCACAAAATATAGAGTCCCGTGCAAAATTTGAGGGTTTTGCCCTGTTGAAGCTCAAAACACGTATGGTTCTTCAATAAAATCTTGTAGATTTTTCAGCGGTTTTTGAGTTTGCGCACATCGTGGGCTCAAATTGAACGTTCAAAAGTAGGCAGCCACCTTAAAGAAACATATAGCCTTTGAATAATATCAATTAATAGTATAGTTCTACAATATATATATACGTATATAGTTTCACATTACACTTAGTTTTCTTTTTTACTTCATTGATTGTACATATTTATTTTTTTATTTTAATTTACTTATATTTATATTTTAAGATTATTGTAAAGCGCGCTTGAAAACGCATGTTGAACCCGCGCTATATAAATAAATTATATTATTATATTATTATTAGTTGCGTCATTCCTATTCAAAAAAACGGTCGTTGAAATTTGTATTTTATGAAAGAAATAAAATACTTGATTGCTGTGCTGTGTGCAGTTATAAAGCGCTTGGGGATTGGCAGAACACTTGAGAAGTGTCGAGAAGCATTCCGTCGTATGCCATGCTTCTCCTGGCTAAGGATTCTCTCGTGGTCTGCGCGTTTTCTATTTCTTCAATATAAAAGTAAGATAGTCAAAATTGTTTAAAGGATCGTACGATTCGTAAAAATAGTTCATATATCAATCGGCACAAATTGATGACCTTTCAACTCCTTTTTTTTATTTAAACGATGTATAAATTTACAAATTTTTCACCTGTTTATAGAAGGTCTTTTCTTCTGAAGAGAATTCGGCCTGTGAAGGTCTGTCTGTCCGTACCGCTTGCGCGCATAACCTCATTAAGCGTCCGGTATTTGAATGCAACAGTGCTAGGTTGGCCCTAATTGAAGAAAAGACAACTTTAATATTATGTTGGGGACTGGATGAATTCATAATATTGGACTGGGTGAAGGTGTTGTCTTTTGGCCGACTTAAATGACCTCCATAAGTCAATTTGATTAGCATAAGTGAACATGATGCATTCTGGTCTAGCTTGGGTAAAAACTTCTTTGGCTTAGCATGCCTTATGTAGTGTTCATCAAATTTAGTCCTGGGATAGGGAACAAGGTGTATTCTGGTCTAGCTTGGGTACAAACACCTTTGTTATATCATGCCTTATATGGTATTCATCAAAGCTAGACCTGGGATAAGAAACGAGGTGCATTCTGGTCTAGCTTGGGTACAGTTTCTTTAGTTCATCATGCCTTATATGGTATTGATAAAATCTAGACCTTGAATTGGGAACAAGGTGCATTCTGGTCTAGCTTAGGTACAACATCTTTTGCTTATAATGCCTTATATGGTGTTGTTTGTACCCAAGCTAGACCAGGATGCATCGGGCCTATAACATGAAGATAATCCTATTTTATCGCAAGAATGAGTGACCGTTATGCAAATCACTTACTTGTCATCAATAGTTTCAAAAGCTTTAATGCCCCTCTCAAAGAAGAGGAAACTCTTCTTCCACATGTCTCTCTGCTTGGCAAGTCCTTTGCCATTTCCTACCATCATCGCGGCGCGATTCATAAAGAAAACACCCAACTCGTTCTTGACGTTGCCAACGCGACGAGCCAAACTGATGTACTCTTCTTCTTTGGTTTGTTTGCCCGTCATGCCTAGCGCAGCTGTGTAGAAGTCAGCACTGTTGAATAAATCAGACGTAGAAAATAAGAACTCCAGGTTTGAATTTTTTTTGCCCAAGTTAGTTTTAAAGTTCAAAGAGTCAAAGGTTTTTATTTTCCAAGCAAAATAAGAAGTAGAAAAAATTACATAATTTGAATAAAGTATGTGTAACAGCAGATGTAATAGCAAAGTTAACAACATTTGAACAAAAAGTATCAATACTTTGTAGAATATTCATGTGTTCCATTGAAGAAAATTCATTAAAAGGACCAGAAATAACCTCTGGTCTGATCAAAGTCAGGGCATGGCTAACTCACAGATAGAACCATGAAACAACCTCTGGGCAGATCTAAGTCAGGGCATGGCTAACTCACAGATTGAACCCTGAAACAACCTCTGGGCTGATCTAAGTCAGGGCATGGCTAACTCACAGATAGAACCATGAAACAACCTCTGGGCTGATCTAAGTCAGGGCATGGCTAACTCACAGATAGAACCCTGAAACAACCTCTGGGCAGATCTAAGTCAGGGCATGGCTAACTCACAGATAGAACCATGAAACAACCTCTGGGCAGATCTAAGTCAGGGCATGGCTAACTCACAGATTGAACCCTGAAACAACCTCTGGGCTGATCTAAGTCAGGGCATGGCTAACTCACAGATAGAACCATGAAACAACCTCTGGGCTGATCTAAATCAGGGCATGGCTAACTCACAGATTGAACACTAAAACAATCTCTGGGCTGATCTAAGTCAGGGCACGGCTAACTTACAGATCAAACCCTGAAACAACCTCTGGGCTGAAGTTAGTCAGGGCATTTCTAACTCACAGATCGAACGCTGAAACAACCTCTGGGCTGATCTACGTCAGGGCATGGCTAACTCACAGATAGAACACTAAAACAATCTCTGGGCTGATCTACGTCAGGGCACGACTAACTCACAGATAGAACCCTGAAACAACCTCTGGGCTGATCAAAGTCAGGGCATGGCTAACTCACAGATAGAACACTAAAACAATCTCTGGGCTGATCTACGTCAGGGCACGACTAACTCACAGATAGAACCCTGAAACAACCTCTGGGCTGATCTACGTCAGGGCATGGCTAACTCACAGATAGAACACTAAAACAATCTCTGGGCTGATCTACGTCAGGGCACGACTAACTCACAGATAGAACCCTGAAACAACCTCTGGGCTGATCAAAGTCAGGGCATGGCTAACTCACAGATCACACCCTGAAACAAGCTCTGGGCTGATCAAAAGCACGGATATCTTACAGATTGAATTGGAAAGCTTCTAGAAACATGGGAGAGACATAACAAACTCTACGTGATGCCGTGTCAAAGAGTTGAACCCAAAACCCCGGAGGTGAGAGACAATGAATGCAAACCACTATACCTGGTGATGAGATTGTCTTCAACCACAGATTTAAATTCCACTTTAGAAATCCCTGTTTCGTCACAAACGAACTCCTTCGTCGCGGCAGAAATAGCCTTATCATCGCGCGACCTTTGCAGGAATTCATCATGATGGACCTCTAAATTCTCCCCACTTTTCGCCAGCATCAAATACGAGTCTGCACATGCGCAAAGTATTGACCGCATCAACTCGTTGTCTTCTTCACTTTTGTTGGTCCCACATGGCTTGCTAGCTTCGAGACACTCAAGAGAAAGCTTGCCAAATCTTAATGCTCGTCCGAATTTCCCCTTCGTGTTGGCTAAGCAGGCCATTGAGTGGTAAACAGAAGTTGCTTTTCTTATTAAAAGACCTTTGGATTGCGCCCTCCAGTGAACCGGTTTGACGAGAAGTAACGGGTTTTGATTACACTCGTCCGAACTACGTGACGAGGATGGACGTGAGGAACCGGGTTCTAGAGCAGTCAGCCGACGAACTGAGAAAGACTGGGGTCCTGGTCGGCCATGGGAGCTCTGTGGTAGATTGTTACCATGACTACGATCGTCCTTGCTGGCTGTGCTGTCCATTTCAACTGCTTCTTCGTCCGTAGCCACACCAAGTTTCAGACAACGAAGTCCCTAGTCATAAATATCAATATCCATTAATAAAATGATAATAAATATTCAGTTGTTAATTCTTCTACTGAAGAAATAAAAAACGCGCTGTGTGCAGTTATAAAGCACGCGGGGATAAGTGTTCATCCAATTCCCAAGTGCTTTATAACTCAACACAACACAGCAAGCAAGTTTTTTAGGGCGTTGCGTGCTGTGTGCTCTTTAAAGCACGCGCTCCCAACCAACCGGAACGCGAGATCTATAATTGCAGTTATTTTATAAATATATTTATTATTTTCCGAGCTTTCGGATCTTAGATCCATCATCAGGGAATAAACTAAACGACTAAGGCCTAGAGCAAACGTCGAACTTTCCATGCACCGAACTCATTAAAAACAATGGATATCAGGTGATAACGAGGCGACATTCTATGATGTAGTTAAGTTTGGTTCATGGAAGGTTCGACGTTTGCCCTAGGCCTAAACGACAAAACTTCAAAGCGCACGTGCTATCATAGTTACGTAGAGTTCTTTCTTAGTACATCTTACCTCCACAATGTACGTGAGCGCCCTTTTACACCTTATTTCCACATTATTGGTGATGGTCTTGGCAATCTAAAGGAATAAATGTCAGACAAGATCAATAAAGTGATTCTATATTTCTGTAACCTCCAGACTTCTGGGTTATGGCTTCGGTCGTTGGTCGTTGACTCATATCGCTGAAGTTTTGGATGGATGATAGCCAAGATACGAAACTACGTGCCCGCGTGGTCGCAGAAGAATGAAGGGCGATCTAATGGATTATGAAGGCTGTTCTTCTTTGCGTATAATACACACGAGTCCTAATCAAATACTAAATAAGAACTAGACCTGATTCGTTGTGGTGCTGGCAATGTTTACCTATTTCAGGCCACGTGTCATTCCCTTGATGATAAGTTGTTTAAATTGTACATATTCATTCGTTGTTTGTACGTATTAGATTTGGCCCGGTCCGGGGTCCCTGCGTAGAATAAGTAGGTAGGGCCTGGAGCGAGGGCTAGAAGGTTATTCGTCGCTTATCGTGCCATTCTCGTTCCTAGATCCTCCTCAGTTGAGGCTCTGGGAAACCCTACAAATTCTCGCACTTGGATTGGCTTTTAAGAAGAAGAATATAGACCTACGTTTTGATTGGATAATCGAAAGTGGAAGAATAGATGTTTTTGTTCGCCATTTGTAGATTTAACAAAGCCAAAGGCTTGTCCATGCTTGTCTTAAAAAGAGTTCGAGCATGCGCCGAGAGTAAGTGGTCGCAATATTCCTTGCTTCTGGTTGTAGGGTTCCCCAGAGCCTCTGACGAGGAGGAGCAACAAACAAGGAGGATCTGGGAACAAAAATGTTATCGTGCAAGAAGAGTGCTGTTGTTCAAAATGAAGGAAGGAAAATCACTCGTATCATTTTCGTTCCAACATGTGTCTTCTCAGATACAAAGAAATAATACTCTAGGGAATGACACGTGGTCTTTAATAAAAAACATTGCATCGCCAAGAATAAGGTTTATTAACGAGTGTTAATACCTGTCTGATGTCATCTTGGTACATCCCTGGGGTTGAAAGCTCACCCACCTCAAGCGTCTGAAACAAACAAGGAGAGACACCTTCCATCAGTTGCATTCTAAAGTGGTGGTGGTGGTAGTGGTAGTGGTAGTGGTAGTGGTAGTGGTAGTGGTAGTGGTAGTGGTAGTGGTAGTGGTAGTGGTAGTGGTAGTGGTAGTGGTAGTTGTAGTGGTAGTGGTAGTGGTAGTGGTAGTGGTGGTGGTAGTGGAAGCAGTAGTGGTAGTGGTAGTGGTAGTGGTAGTGGTAGTGGTAGTGGTAGTGGTAGTGGTAGTGGTAGTGGTAGTGGTAGTGGTAGTGGTAGTGGTAGTGGTAGTGGTAGTGGTAGTGGTAGTGGTAGTGGTAGTGGTGTTTGTGGTGGTGGTTGTGTTGGTAGAGGCAGCAGAAGCAGTAATTGAAATGATAGTTATTAATATTGCATGGTATTATACCACATATTATACCAATACTCGTGTTATCATACCCCTCTATGAGCCATAACATCTACAGGTGTGGTCTGTATCTCATGTCGCTCTGGTGAAAGATCTTCCTGCGAAGCGTGCTTTGAATCGCTTGTCTTATCCAATGATGACATGGTGTGTATATTATCGGGACTAAACAAGCTTGATAAAAGAATATTCGCTGATGTCATGATCTGAAAATAAAAGGCGATGACATGTTATGATGGGTAGCAAGGTTGGCGTAATGGTTAAACGCTCGCCTTCTACCACTGTGAGTACTAAAGGTTGGGTTGCGGGTTTGATGTCGTACCATGTACATGGTTTAAAGATAGTACCATATTCTTATCACTCATACGGAAACTGCTCTAGTGAGTGAAATGGTAGTGTGTGTGAGTTAATGTTTTCCTATTACAGACCACGTGTCATTCCCTAGAGTATCATTTCTTTGTTTAACGGTTGCAAATGAAATGACATGAATATGGAAACAACTCAAACGAATAATCTTTTTCTCAAGAGAATGACACGTTGTCTGTAATAGGAAAACAATACGCCCAAGGTAAAAGTGGACGGGGGCCAGCATTTGTTTGCCTACTTTATTGAAGAAAAAAAATCTTATTTGAATGTGACGCTTATTAGCTGACTTATACCCAGCTTTTTGTATGATATTGGGCCATATTTACCACATGCAGCCCAATAGTTACCTCTGGGAATTGCTGATCATCTAGCAGCCCCATACAGCTATCTAGAAGAAGCTTGACAATAGACTGATCTCTGTTAACAAAAACAAACGAATAAAAAGGTAAGATTCAATGCATATTCCTGCTAACAACAAGGAGGATCATATAGTTCTCTGTACAACATTGTGCGCAATATTTCATGCAATGTTACTGATGTTGGATCGTTTTTTTTACTTCAGTAACATTGCCTGCATCAAATGGCGTCGTGTGACGTACAAAACAATTGGGGACACTTTTCATTCACACACTACTACTACATTCAATGATCTATGCACACAACGCTCAACTCCTCGTAGCAAGGGAGAGAACAACACATTAAAAACACAAACGTCGTTGTCGTCTTTCACCTTAATATAAGGCCGGTACTGACTAACGATAAATGCCACTGACATCATCAGCCTAAGAGTATAAATACTGATAAGCCATACTCACGTACCCTGCATCTAGTGAGTCTTGCTTCATCATGTTCTTAGCGACTCTGTAACAGACAAATCGACCGTTATTCTAAATAGGATATGTTATCAAGCAAGAAAGCAACTTATAAAAGGTATATCAGGCTTGTAAATTATTTTAAAAACGGCCACATTCGAAATATTAAACTTCAAAATTCTGAGGCTCCCCGGATTAAATTGTTCAAAATTGCATCAAATCTCCAAAGAATCAATAGATACAGTGTTATACAGCAGAGCCGATTCAATAAGGGACCGTTCAATTTTGTAGGAATGGGGTGGAGGGGTGCTGGTGGGACTAGGGGGGTGCCACCCAAAAGAATGGCTTTTAAGGGGGGACCCCCCAAAAATAATAAGCTAAATAAAAAATTTAAAAATTTAAAAAATCATCCTGGTTAAATAGGAGGCCACTTAAAAACATTGGTTTACCAGCCCCTTATAACCGTGAAAAATGAACTTTCCCTTATAACGTTGTTGAGTAGTGAACTGACTAACGTTGTATAACGTATGACGTCATATATGGTACATATTTTGAATTTTGAATTTTGAATTTTGAATTTTGAATTTTGAATTTTGAATTTTGAATTTTGATTTTTGAATTTTGAATTTTGAATTTTGAATTTTGAATTTTGAATTTTGAATTTTGAATTTTGAATTTTGAATTTTGAATTTGAATTTTGAATTTTGAATTTTGAATTTTGAATTTTGAATTTTGAATTTTTTATGTATTTGGTGATCCACATGTTTGCACCATACATGAAGTACCATACAACTTAAGCCTCACTGTCAAGCCTGAATTCAAAGATTCCTGAAGATATCAAAGGTTTCCTATTTGCATCAAAAGATATGATTTACCTATAGAATAACATGCCCACAGGAACAGTAAAGGGATTCTGGTATTTCTCGGCATTCTACACAAAAACAGAATGAGATTGACATACTGAAAAGATACATTGGCAGAGCATCACAAAACAACATCCTCATCAATGTCATTGCCATACAACGACCACGGGAAAACCTAAAAACAGGGTAAGATTGGAAAATATAAGGGACTAGTATGGGATAAGGAAAAAGTGGGGGGTGGGGAGTATGGCACCTCCCTACTTCATTCCCCCATCTCCGCAGTCACTGCCATAATGATAATCATTATTTTCAGCATTATTATTATCATCACCTATCTATGCCTATTTTTATTATCTATGCCTATTATTATTAGGGAAGCACTGGTGGCAAGCACTGCTAATGCAAAACCCCCGGGCACCGCCTCCCACCAACGTCGATGTTGTATGTGAGTAGAGTTGTTTGTTGGTACTCTCCTGTGCTTCAAGGGTTTTCCGGTTTCTCCAGTTTTCCTCCCTCTTCAAAGATCAACTACTAAATTCTAATTCAATCTTTGGGCTTTCACCTAGTTTGGAGACTAGCTCTGTTATGATTGTCCCACACTGTGATACGACAGCTAAAGCTAGTAGATTTAGTCTTTCCAAGGTTAATGGTTAAAACTGGGTAAATTTGCCTTTGCATGGGATGTTTTAGGGGACAAAATAAATCTTGGAAAAACAGAACCAAAATGCACTGCAATGCCAACTAGACCCATCCCCCTCCCCAAATGCACTGCAATGCCAACTTGACCCATCCCTCTCCCCAAATGCAATGCAATGCCAACTTGACCCATCTCCCTACCCAAATGCACTGCAATGCCAACTAGACCCATCCCCCTCCCCAAATGTAATGCAATGCCAACTTGACCCATCCCCCTACCCAAATGCACTGCAATGCCAACTAGACCCATCCCCCTCCCCAAATGCACTGCAATGCCAACTTGACCCATCCCCCCTGACCTTGGAATGGCTAATTAGAGCATTTAGAGAGCGGGGTCCACGATTTGTGTAATAAAAATAACCTCATAATCTCCCATCTCTTATATATTATGTTAACTTTACAAACCATTCTTCATAACCTATTCAGTAGCATCTCACCTGGTCACAGATAGATGTTAGGTCATACAGTTTCACTACTTCACTGTCACTTGCTGAAAATTTAACCCAACAGATAGAGAAAAATTATTACTAGTTTCAACTAAACAGACTGAGTTTTGGACTGACTAAAACCAAGCAATACCTTTGAAGAGCCAGTACGTGTGTCCTTCCTGGGTGCAGTTGGACTTCATGAACGACAATACATTCTGAGCAATGTCCTTCACGACCTGAAAAAGTAGTAAAACACCTAAACATCCAATTCACCAATAAAGCAAAATAATGAAATGTTTAAATGGAACCTTCTCAAAATTGTCTTGACTGCAATAGTCGGGATTTGGATCCCTGACTAGAAGGCTAACATCAAAATACAGAAGAAATGCCCCAAAATCCATCAAGAAAAAGTGTGATTTCTTTTGTAATTTCTTTTTAGCCTGGCATCCAAATTCTTTTTGAAAAAAGTCCATTATAAGCATTATAAATTTTTCATTTACCTTGGGTGAAAAACTACTTCCCTCAAGCTGAGGAAGTTCCTCTGTCTTGAACAAATCATAATACTGGAATGAGAAAAACAAAACCATTCATGTGAGTGAGCTGATACAGGTTATCCATCCCTCCCTCCCTCATCAGTCCGTCCATCCATTTATAAGGTGATGTTACCTGGACAAGTCCATCTAGATGATAACACATTGCTACTTCAGGGACATTACACATCAGGTTATCTAGCCAGTAGTCCAGTCCTGTCAGTACATTGATTGGCTTTCCACAGTCCCTACAAGTTGATCATTAAATTGGACATCATATACTACCTTCCTAAGGGTAGGCTACATAGCGCTAGGGTGGGGAGGGATGGGGTTGGATTAAAGTGGGGTGGCATGAGGTGGGGTGGGATGGGATTGAGATGGATGGATAAATACGATAGGAAAGAGGTATGAATAGATGGATAGGATGAGACCTCACAATAAGATAGATGATATCAATGAATTGGATGAGTGGATAAATGAATGAATGGATTGATGAATTTATTGATAAGTGAATGGATGGATGGATGGATGTAATGGAATGAAAGGTATGGGTGTATGAATGAATTGGTAGGTGGGTGAAAGATAGACAGACAGACAGAAACAAAAGGTGGATACATATATACTATTCCATACCTACCTAAGTCTCAAACTAACTGCAGGATACTTTCCACCACCAAATATAGGCACATTAGACCCCACTAACATGTGAAGATCTTCAAAAGTCCACAGTATGTTTCTTTGAAATGATGAAATCTGATGAGGCTTTAGTAATGAAAATGAATGGAAAATAAGTACCTAGATGGTAAGGTCTATACCCTCCCCAGCCCCTCCCCACCCCATGGACATTCTAAGGGGGGGAGGTATGGATATTTTCTAGAACTACAGAATATACCCTCCTCAGACCCTCCCAACCCCTTGGACATTCTAATCCTCCTCCATGGGGGAGCTATGGATATTTTCTAGAACTACAGAATATACCCTCCTCAGACCCTCCCCACCCCATGGACATCCCCCTCCATGGGGGAGGTATGGGTATTTTTTAGAACTACAGAATATACTCTTCTCATACCCTCCTCACCCCACGGACATTCTATTCCCCCTCCATGGGGGAGGTATGGATATTTTCTAGAACTACAGGATATACCCTCCTCAATCCCTCCCCACTCCTTGGACATTCTAATCCTCCTCCATGGGGGAAGTATGGATATTTTCTGGTACTACATAACATACCCTCCCTAAACCCTCCCCACCCCTTGGACATTTCTAATCCCCCTTCATGGGGGAGGTATGGATATTTTTTAGAACTACAGGATATACCCTCCTCAGACCCTCCTCACCCCATGGACATTCTAATCCCCCTCCATGGGGGAGATATGGATATTTTCTAGAACTACAGGATATACCCTCCTCAGACCCTCCTCACCCCATGGACATTCTAATCCCCCTCCATGGGGGAGATATGGATATTTTCTGGTACTACAGAATATACCCTCCTCAGTCCCTCCCCACTCCTTGGACATCCTAATCCTCCTCCATGGGGGAAGTATGGATATTTTCTGGTACTACATAACATACCCTCCCTAAACCCTCCCCACCCCTTGGACATTTCTAATCCCCCTTCATGGGGGAGTTATGGATATTTTTCTGGTACTACATAATATACCCTCCTCAGACCCTTCCAACCCTCCATGAGGGATATGGTGGTTTACGGAAATCTCAAATTTGCCAGACTTACTAATGATACTTTCTTAAAAGGCAAAAGGATTTTTTAAAATAAGATTAAAATTCAAATCCTGTCCCAGTCTCTTGCTCATTTCTAAAGTGGCCTATTCTCCCATGTTGAAAGGTATGGATTATTTTCTGTTACCACAGGCTGTGTGGCGGCGCTTTGAAGGGGGTGGAGGAAAAGGGAACCACTACACAGGCTACTTGTACTACACAATACTCCTCAGAATCTCCTTATCCCTTAGGAATTCAGGAAGCATGGGTGGGGCAGCGGTGAGAGCGCTCACCTCCAAACAATGCCATCTGGTTTGAGTCCCACAGTGCTCGGTGTCATATGTGAGTAGAGTTGTTTGTTGGTTCTCTCCTGTGCTTCGAGGGTTTTTTTCCTGGCTCTCTTGTTTTCCTCCCTCCTCAAAAATCAACTTCTAAATTCCAATTGGAATTACAGTGGATGAAGAGCCACTGTGGAAATGCCACTGCTAAGTCCTTTTTAGTTTTATTTATTTTATTTATTCATTCCCTATCAACTTCTATGGGGGAAGTAGAACTTTCTGGTTCTACAACATCCCTGTGGGAAGTAGATGGTTTTGGATGCATTTCTTTACCTCTGGTAAAACATCTTCTTCATTTGCCGGAAACACATTCAACCTTTCCTTGCATGATGGAGGAATAGGTTCTCTGTCTGGCTTTGACTCAGATTCTTTTCCACAGCTTTTCTCATTTCCTTTCAGTGTCGTCTTTTCCCCTGTTCTTGTTGGATGTTCCTCTTTTCCAGGCTGTCTTGCTGGACGTTCCTCTTTTCCAGGTTGTCTTGCTGGTATAGGGCTCGGATTGGAATCATTTCTTGGTGAAGAATCACTGAAGGAGCTATTAACCCCATGTTCTTCTTCATTTCGTTGAATACTGTTGAAAAAAGCCGGAAATACTCCAGTTTCAAGTTGTGTGTTGCTCGGAATTAGCCCAATTTTGTGAGGAATGTTTAAAATTTCGTGCAGACTTTTAAATCAAGTTCAAAAATTCATGAATAATTATTGAGCATTTAGACCTATCAGGTCCTTCAAATCTATCATGCGCATGGATCTTTATACCTGATAATAGCTCAACATGGATATCTTTATAAAAAGATTTTGAAATCTTTATAAAGGACCAAAATAGTGCAAAAATATGTGACAATTAAGGACCTTAAATGCTCATTAGTTACTTATGAATTTTTGAAGTTGTTCAATAGACTCACAGATCGTGTTTCATCAGGTCTAAAACCACATGCAAATATTCCATTATCCTCTTCCATCCTGTACAATAGCAGAAATCTATCTACTTGTTCAGGAAGCCAGAGCTTCAATGTTGTTAAAACGTTTTAATCGGAGTTCGCAGCTTACGTACAGGCGGTTTTAAACCTGATAGAACACTCCTATCATTTGTTAAACTATACTCCCTTGTAAAAAAATGTTTACCTGTAATGGAGAAACTTGGAAAAAATGTTTTTCTGCTTTGCTTCATCCTTGTTCTTCTTTCTTTTAAAATCGCTATCCTACAATACGATGTATTCAACTGAAAAGTTAAACTTAAGTGTTGTCTAGAAGGACCAAAATTTAAAACTCTCAAGTCTTAATTTTTGGATTTGCAAGTATTGATATGTTTATTGATTCATATGTTTTATTATTTATTATCTTATTATATGAAGGTATAACTAGCTAAAACTAGTGTGAGCTGCGTCGGTGTTTCTAATGAAACAGTAATGATGAAAACTAAGGTAAATTATACACCGTAAAAAGATGAAAAAACTTACTGACGTTTCGGACGCTAGTCCTTCGTCGGAGTAAAAGAGAAAGAAGTGGTAGAAAGGAGTGTATATATGATAGAATAAGACAAAAGAAACCAATGAGAGCAAGGTAGGCAAGGAAACAAAAACAAACAATCAAAAGACAAAAGGAAAGGTTAGTTGAAAATAAAGCGTTCATTAATCCCGTTGGGACTAAGAGTGCCCAATAGGTGAATAAGCCGCATTTCTTTGGTCTTGCGACAATCATTGTTTTTTCACAGTTTTTTCATCTTTTTACGGTGTATAATTTACCTTTTCATCATTACTATCTTATTATATGCTTACCTTTGGTATTCCACTTTGTTCACAGTAGAAGTCATAAAGCCATCTCAAACCTGAGGAGTTCTTAGTCTGGAAAAATTCAAACATGCTGTTAAAAAGGCTTCTCTCAAAAATCCTCCTAGAAACTATTGTTATGAACTAAGTAGCTACTGAGGAGTTTTTAGTCTGGAAAAATTCAAACATGCTGTCGAAAAGGCTCCTTTCAAAAATCCTCCCAGAAACTATTGTCCTGAACTAAGTAGCTACTGAGGAGTTTTTAGACTGGAAAAATTCAAACATGCTGTTGAAAAGGCTTCTCTCAAAAATCCCCCCAGAAGCTATTGTTCTGAACGAAGTCACTACTGAGGAGTTTTTAGTCTGGAAAAATTCAAACATGCTGTTGAAAGGCTCCTCTCCTCTTGCTTTTCGAGTGCTCTAAAGCTCCCACAGTGTTTCAATCACAGTACAGAGACACAAGCAACCGTTTTATATTGCTTTATGAAATATTTTTCAACAACTTTATGCAGGTGTGCCTCTCCTTTGACATAAACACAGTAGCCTACAGCCAGTCAGTGAGCGTTATGTCTCCAAAATTTTATAAACAAGACATATGAAAAGAAAAGACAAACTGACCTGTGAGACATAAGTAAATATTGCAGGTAAATCCAAGTCATCCAATAACAGGGTCTTGCCTATTCTGTGCACAACAAGGCTCAGCTCTGCTTTGCTAAAACACATAACAAACTTAACTTCAGCAAAGTGGCCACTATAGGTCAATCAATTAATCAATCAATAAACTTTATTTAAAGAGGGTAAACACATAACAGTACTAAAAACTGACAAACCTATGGCCCTCTATAAAAGAAAAATCAATATCTAACACACACTCTCTCTCTCACACACACACACACTCTTACTCTAACTCACTCTCTATATATTAAATATTTATTTACATATATATGTATAAAAGTATATGAATATGTTAATAGAATCTAAATCTTAAAAAATAAAACCTAATAAAATAGACCAAATGCAAAACCTACACCAATACAAGGGTGTGTATACTATAGGGACGAACCAATCACAGGAATGAGGTATGACTAGCCTAAAACTAATTTGGCCAGTAATCCTGACCGGCGTCTGATTGGCTATTATCTTAAACCCTATAATAACTACATTGAGCAGGTTAATTGGGGATTTAATTGTACTCTTCTTGTCCAATCAGAATCGAGTAAGTTTGTCGAGTGTATTATACGTGGGTTTATACTCAGACAAGTCCATTACCAATTTGGCCTTTCACCTCTTATGGGCTATTGATGCATAAAAATTTCGAGCTGTGGGTCTAGTTGCTTAAATAGATAGATAAAATTTCTCATTCACCTGTAAGCCATCTTCAATAATTTTTTAATGTTCTGAAATAAAAAAAAACGGTAATTTTAATGGCAAGTTAAATTTTCCTAAAGACTGGTTACATCCATTCTCAATCATACTCTCCTTCTTTCTGTGGTGACAAAGAAGGCTCTGCTGGATGTCAATCAAAAGGTGTTTCCATTGATTGTCAGAAAACACAAAGCTATGAGGGCACGTGCCCTAGAATATCATGGAAATGCCATGATTGACGTCCACCAAAAGCTTCTTCTTCATGACAGAAACAATTGCCTATGACATCACATCAAAGCAATCTATTGTTTAAAAGGCAAAGGATCATCGACATCGGACAGGGTCAAATTAAATTCACCCAAAATTGTTCTAAAACCCGTGTCAATCCATGAAGAGAAGTAGAATGGCCAGCAAATGCTCAGAATCTTTTAGTACATATTAACACATATTATATCTGAAAACCAGGCCATTTTAGATTAAACTGTTTCGCTAGGAGCAAATTTTGTTGAATATTCTATTGGATTTTTGGCACAATAATGATGAAAAGGTAAATTATACACCGTGAAAAGATGAAAAAACTTACTGACGTTTCGGACGCTAGTCCTTCGTCGGAGTAAAAGAGAAAGAAGTGGTAGAAAGGAGTGTATATATGATAGAATAAGACAAAAGAAACCAATGAGAGCAAGGTAGGCAAGGAAACAAAAACAAACAATCAAAAGACAAAAGGAAAGGTTAGTTGAAAATAAAGCGTTCATTAATCCCGTTGGGACTAAGAGTGCCCAATAGGTGAATAAGCCGCATTTCTTTGGTCTTGCGACAATCATTGTTGCCGTTAAGCAAAGAAAGACCGAAAACAATGAAGTCAGAAAGAGAATGGTTAGTTAGATTAAAATGGCGGGAAACTGGTTTGGTAGGATCGTTATTGCGAATATCATAAAGATGATTGCAAATGCGATCACCAAGACGGCGGCCAGTCTCACCCACAGTATACTGTTATTCCTAATGATGATGGCCTTCGTGCTCTTCAGCATTTTTTCGATCTTCGTCCTGTCCTCGAGCCCAGCACTCCCACTTTGTTACGCTTAGCTGAACTCGTTCTTACTCTTAATTGTTTTTCTTTCGGTGATCGGTATTATCGGCAAATAAACGGTGTTGCTATGGGTACTAAGATGGGCCCTAGTTATGCCAATTTGTTTGTTGGTTATATCGAAAACCTTGTTTTTCAACAATATACTGGACCTAAACCTGAGTTTTTTGGACGGTATATTGATGATTGTATTGGTGCTACTTCTTGTTCGCGTAATGACTTAGATTCTTTCATCTCTTTTGTTAACTCTTTTCACCCTGCCTTAGACTTTACGTGGGAGGTTAGTGAAACATCAGTCACTTTCCTTGACATCTTGCTTAGTGTTAATGACGACCGTCTTAGCACTAGTGTCCATTACAAACCTACTGACTCTCATTCTTATTTACTCTACTCGTCTTCTCATCCTAAGCATACTCTTAACGCTATTCCGTTCTCGCAATTTCTTCGTCTTCGTCGTCTGTGTAGTGATAATCTTGATTTTTCTGTTAAATGTTCTGAGATGCGTTCCTTCTTCCTTAAGCGTAATTATCCTGCTCATGTTATTGATCGCGCTATTCGTAAAGTTTCTACTATTGATCGTACCACCGCTCTCACATCTCACACCCGTCCCTCTAATGACCGCATTCCTTTCACTCTTACGTATCATCCTATTAACATTTCCATTAAGCCCATTGTTAACCGCAACTTTTCTCTGCTTGACTCTGATACCCGCACTTCTGTTATTTTCAACAACCGCCCTCTCTTTTCCTATAAACGTGATCGTAATCTCCGTTCTTTCTTGGTCAAGGGAGTTCTTCCCTCTAACAAAGAACCTGGTACTTTTCGCTGTTCTCGTAAACGTTGTTATACTTGTCCTCACATAGCCTCTCACACTTCTGTTGTCGGTCCCAAATCTACTGTTAAAATCACTGACCATTTTGTTTGTACCACTTCTAATGTTGTATATTGTATTAAATGTACCCGCTGTAATCTTTTATATGTGGGTGAGACTGGCCGCCGTCTTGGTGATCGCATTTGCAATCATCTTTATGATATTCGCAATAACGATCCTACCAAACCAGTTTCCCGCCATTTTAATCTGACTAACCATTCTCTTTCTGACTTCATTGTTTTCGGTCTTTCTTTGCTTAACGGCAACAATGATTGTCGCAAGACCAAAGAAATGCGGCTTATTCACCTATTGGGCACTCTTAGTCCCAACGGGATTAATGAACGCTTTATTTTCAACTAACCTTTCCTTTTGTCTTTTGATTGTTTGTTTTTGTTTCCTTGCCTACCTTGCTCTCATTGGTTTCTTTTGTCTTATTCTATCATATATACACTCCTTTCTACCACTTCTTTCTCTTTTACTCCGACGAAGGACTAGCGTCCGAAACGTCAGTAAGTTTTTTCATCTTTTCACGGTGTATAATTTACCTTTTCATCATTATTGTTTCATTAGAAACACCGACGCAGCTCACACTAGTTTTAGCTAGTTATACCTTTGGATTTTTGGCAATTCTATCCCCCACTTAAACAAGCAGTGACCTCATAGTGAAATAGGGCAATTATTGCTAGAGTGGCGCCTGTGATTAAGAATGGCTGTAAAGATGTTGGACAATAAATTAAACCTACCTCTGCATCTGAGATGACATCAACATCACCAATATTATCCAGAAAGGTGTGTGCTATACCAAAACTGAGGGGTGAAATAATACACAGTTCAATGTTTTATTATTAATATAGCATGATATGACTGCATGTTTATTGAGCATAAGTAAATGTTTTCAAGTTGTATCCTTATCTTTTGGTACATTTCCATTGTATATGCTAATTTGATAATTGCCCTATTTCATAATGGCGTCACATCAAAACAAACTATTGTTTTAATGCTAGGGATCATGGTCGCTGGTGGGGGATGGAATGAAAACAACACACATCTTAAATCACAATGAAATTTGGTTTATGAGCTGATGAAGGCTCGAAAGAAGAGAATTAAGCTTAAAGTGCATATGACACGAAAAACATTTAATCTTAAAAATGTGTAGTTTATTGGCATTAACAAGAATATCACGGTTAAATTTGTTTCAAAAATCTATTTCTCTAGAAATTCAAGAAAATTTAGCACAAGTTGTGACGTCATTTTGTTTACAAGTCTCCAGATTTAGTTGCAAATACACGAAATATGTTTGAATGTAGAATCTTAATTTCAGGTAGTACACTTTTCAGTTTCCCAACATTTGAAGAATACTACGTAAGACATCAAATAAAGCTGAATAGAATATGCAATTTGTTGTTATTTTACACGAATTACAATTTATATTTAGTGCATTACTACCGAATCTAGAGTACGTGTCAACAAAATGACGTCACAAATTGAGCTTAATTTTCTCAAACATCTCAATAAATAAGCTTTTAAAACAAATTTTATTACGATAAATTTATTATTATTAACAAACTATACATTTTAAATCATGAGATATTTTCGTGTCATATACACTTTAAATTTAGACTCAAAAGAAGAGAATTAAGCTTAAATTTAGACTAAACTTCTGTCATTTTGGCCAATGTAAACAAACCGTGACGTCATTATGAAATAGGGCAATTCCATGTGTGGTTACATCTAATTAGCATATTCATAGTAAACTTTGTATGGTATGGCGTTTACAAGATATTCATGTGCCTAATTTCTTATATCAGAATGGATTGGATTCTCAATAATTATTCATGTATTTTTATGAGTCATTTTCGTAAAGTCAATAATTTTATAGCACGTATGAAAATTATTCTTCGGTTGCATGTTGCGTCATCGCGGCCATGTTGGTACCATTTAACAAAAGATTTTTCGTTAGCATCCGTTGTTAAGAGCACCACAATGGCCACCACTCTTTTGGGAATGCTTGCAACCCATCAATAGAAAAATATTTTTTCCATGGCAACTAGCTATAATCATTATTATTTTGGTCAGAGTCAGACAGAGAACGGCAAAGAGCTGAGGTTGGTAATGACATCACCAGAGTGACTACCAAGGAAAAAATTCTCTTGGGAACCTAGGATACCATGCCTTGAACCTGATGCGCTTATCATGACTAAATATATTTGTAATAATATCTATTAGCAAATAACTTCTTTTTATTACCTTGAAAATTCAAGTGGATTCCTGTTGGTGGGAAACGTATTTGAAAACCTGCCATCTCTAAGCCAGTTTGCAGGTGCAATATTCAGATCAGTATGCTACATAGAACAATAATAGATAGAAATATAGATAAAATCAATGATGAAAAGGTAAATTGTACACTTACTGACGTTTCGGATGCTAGTCCTTCGTCCGAGTAAAAGAGAAAGAGGTGGTAGAAAGGAGTGTATATAAGATAGAATAAGACAAAAGAAACCAATGAGAACAGGGTAGGCAAGGAAACAAAAACAAGCAATTAAAAGACAAAAGAAAAGGTTAGTTGAAAGTAAAGCGTTCATTAATCCTGTTGGGACTAAGAGTGCCCAATAAGTGAATAAGCCACATTTCTTTGGTCTTGCGACAATCATTGTTGCCGTTAATCAAAGAAAGACCAAAAACAATGAAGTCAGAAAGAGAATGGTTAGCTAGATTAAATTAGCGGGAAACTGGTTTGATGGGATCGTTATTGGGAATATCATAAAGATGATTGCAAATGCATAAAATTAAAAGGGCACTTGGGTGAAAATGCCCCAATTTTTGAAAGTCCAAATAATTGAAGTATTTGAGTATAATATGAATCAATTATGACAATGTAAACATGATTGGTGACAATTTTAGCCTAGGAGTCACTAGCAGGTGAGAAATTTTGGGTTAAAAGCAAAAAGAACAATAGAACAATGATGAATAAAATTGATAACTTTTTGTGCATCTTTTGACTGTGAAGGAAACATGTTACTTGGCTACTATCTGGGCCATATAGATAGGGTTAAGCAAGTTTCAAGTCATTTCCAATTTTCATCAATTTTCATCCAACTGCTACTTTAACTATTTCATACAAAAACATCTTAATAACTTCGAAAAGGAAAAATAAGTTAAATTTAATCAGAGTGCAAACAATATATCCGTGAAATATTAGTAATACTATTTTATGCTTATTCTATTGTTTTCTTTTGTTTAACTAGCACTATTTTGAATAATTTACTGATTAGTGATTCACGGATTTATTGATGGGTTGCAAGCATAATTCCCAAGAGAGTCAAAAGACAAAAGCATGGCGGCCATGGTGGTGCCGTTAACAATGGATGCTAATAAGAAATCTTTTGTTAAATGGCACCAACGCTAACCCGAGAGGCCGCAATGACGTAACGTGCAATCGTAGAATTTATTGTTTGCACTCTAAAAAAAAGTTTAATTTAAACTCGTTTTTATCTTGTTTTAAATTTCTCTCAATAATATATGTATTTTAAATATAATTTTTTCCTATGATTTTTGTTTCAAATACCTCGACTTTAAATTTCATAGCTTTGTAAGATTATTTGATGAATAAAATATTAATTTTATACGTAATTTTATAAAATACTTCATACGTACCTGTCGCAGTTTAGCGTATGGAAGAACTGGTAGCTGGGCTTCATACTTAACAATAGCCGTAGAACTAACATTGGTCTTTTCATCCTTCCATGAATACAAAAGAAATTTAATTTAAGAAAATTAATATACACGTTCAAAAACATTGCTTTAATATAAATTCAAGCGTTTAATATTCTAACCTTGTCTTTTTTTTTATGTTTTACAGTCGGTGTAAAACTGCTCTCGCGATTGTTTTCGGTCTTTTCCATCATATATTTGTTTCTCTTTGGCTTATGATACTTTTTGTGGGCTGTAGTAGAGCGTAACAGCCTTTTTTACTCGATAATCCGTGAAAAAATAACTGAGACACTTCAGGTTCTCCTGAATACAAGTCGTCCGCCATTTTGTTTTAATGTAGATACTGCTGTACAAAAAGTTTGTTTATCTAGGTGTAATAAATACCTTCCGATGCTAGCCTGCGTCTCTCGGCCAAACGTCGGCTCTGTGATAGTCTTCGGTTGGTTATGTCTTCGATTTATTTGTTTATCTTGACTTTATACTACATTGATCAGTACGCGAACTAATATATATCTGAGAGTATATGGACCGCGTGGCACTAATGAAATAGTCAAAGATATAGAAGTAAGTTGTAGTGTTTGGGAACGAGGTTATTCCGGGCGAAAGCCCTTGGAATTAAATTCGGAAAAATTAATTTCCGACCTCGCTGGGATTCGAACCCACGACCTTCGGAATTGTACTACCGATTTCATTAGTGCCACGCGGTCCATATACTCTCATCTTTGAATCATAATTGCCTGCTGGCCTGCTCTCAGTCTGACCTCTAGCTCAGCTGGAAGAGCATCATTAGTACAATTCCGCCCGGAATAACCTCGTTCCCAAGCACTACAACTTACTTCTATATCTTTGACTAATATATATCTGGCGTACACATGTATAGATATACGATTACTAGCTCGTCGAGACACGGCGTGTCTAAAATGCGGGTAACAGGTAACAGGTAACAGGTAACGGGTAACAGGTAACGGTAGCGGGTAACGGGTAACGGGTAGCGGGTAAAATATATAAATCAATAATTCATATGATAAATAACCATGAAAATATAAATATAATATAAAACAATAATAATAATAAAAACAGGAAAATTTAACTGGCCTAAGATTCCATAAGGTGTCACTGTCGTGCCCCGGAAATAAGGCAAAGTTATACTACGTAGCAAGATGGTTTTCTTCTTGACCGATCGGACCGTAAACAAACACCTCAAGGAATGTTACGGAACACCTGTTGTTATCAAGCTATTGGACACCTCCAAACACGACTCCTTGTTGTAGCTACAGAATTTTTCGCTGGAACACTGGACACTTGACCTCCAGAAAACAACTCGCTCGGGAAGGAGCATTACAATCAACAGAGCAATATATAACCTTGAATACATTAAGAACCACTCACTGAAATATCTTTCTGAAATTCGAAAGAAAAGTGCCTAGATCGTATGGGGACCCTGTTACACCTTAATCCTCAAAACATCTACAGGAGCATATTCATATAAGTATACAGAAGCACACGCATAAGTAATGCCCTACATTCGTCCTTGTTACTTATATCTAGACGGTTTTGGATATTTTGTCGTATGTGTGACTTATATCTTATTAACATTGGTATACATCATTTTACATCATTGTATGGCACTCGCAGCATTCCACTTTTGCATATTGCAAAGACTAGTATGATTTACTAACATGAATTGCTAATATTTTGACTTGAAGCGTTATGTTTTCTCGACGTCTAATCTTCTCAGCGCTTGCCGTTTATAAACAGCAAGTCAGTTTTTTCACTTTTATTCTTTTTTATTTTGACCGCTACCCGTTACCTGTTATCCGTTACCTGTTACCCACTACCCGTTACCCGTTACCCATTACCTGTTACCCGCTACCTGCATTTTAGACACTCTCTGACCCTTCAAACGCGCTTATAGGCCATTTGCATTATGGCGTCATTTACTACCAGTACCAGACTCCATTGCACACTGACTTTTGTTCTGTTAATTAGCACCAATTGTCTCACTATTCCTATGAGGAACTACAAATTTGAAGAAGAAAGAAAATTCTCGAAGCATTTTGGTAGTGGTAGTAAAAAGACGCCATAATGCAAATGGCCTATTAGCGAAGATATTCGGCGCGCGGTTAGTCTCCCTCGCATCTGTTTTACGTGTCGGTCGTCACGCGACGCTTGCTCAAGTGGAAATTTCCCCGAACACTGGGCACTAGTGTTTTGTGTTCCCCCTCCCCTCCCTATGAAACATCTTTTGACACGATTCTCTCCCACAGGTCAAGGATGCTCTGTAAATGATTGGTTTACAAATCGCTAAAACTTCAAAATTCAGTCAAATTTCAATCACGTGGTGTAAAAAACTTGTACTCGTGGCACAACATTGGCATCACGTGGTCGATTTGAAATGCACTTGCGGATAACATAACAGACGCTACGAAGGCTATTAAAAAATCATAACTTTCTCTGTCTACTGGGAAGAGTAGTAATACAGCAAAGAAATTTTGCATTTGAATATTACCACGAGACCAAGAAACAAACTTGAACATTTCATCGTGAACATTTCGTCGCTTCAATAATGGAAGGAACTTTCTCTATTCATGGTAAAGATCACTATGTTAGAAGCTTGGAAGCACATCGCCAAAAATCAGGAAACCTTAAGAATAATAACGAATTTCTTAACCTCCATCTTCCGTCCATGATTGAAGACATGGTCAAGAAACACAAGCCTGAAAACCAGTTTAATATCTTAAGTATTGGAAGCGGATCCGGAAAAACCGATTTTGAAATTATCAAAATTGTTCAAAACTTATTAGAGAAGTTGGGCTGCCGTGTGAAAATTTTTAACCGAGCGGTGGAACCAAGTGCAGCTTCGATGAGCCTATACAAAGAGGCAGTTATTCAAAATTCCAGCCATGGAGACACAGAATTCGATCTTTGCGAAATGACATTTGAACGGTACCAAGAAACAAAAAGCGATGCGATCAAGTTTGACCTGATTCATTTTATCCACTCTACTAGCTATGTAGATATCAAGAAAACCTTTGGTTTCTGCTTCGAGGAAGAATTGAAGCCAAACGGAATAATTACTTGCTTCGTGGTTGGCAAAGATTTACTGTATGACTGCTGCATGATCCAGGGCCACGTGTGGCATGGAGGGCACTCAACTAATAATAATGAATATAATAATGAATGCTGGTTAACTGCTGATGATATTGTAGCAATTGCTGACAAATGTGGCTGGAAGTACCAACTCTTTAACCAAGAATACAACGTCGATGTGACGGACGTTTTCGACGAGAATTCAATCGAGGGGAATCTTTTGCTAGATTTTCTTACTTATGTCCAAGAGTTCCGTAAGACGGCAGATACAAAGAAAATAAAAGAAACGCTAGAATTGATTCGAGAATCGTCTACGGTCAAAGATGGAAAGCGTTTTGGTACAAGAAAAGATCAGCTGTTGTTTCTTTACAAATAGACTAGAAGGAGAATAGAGAGGAAATGCCTGAGTCTAAATAAACCATATAGTTTCTTAGTTAGACACTAGTCATGTTTTGTATCAGTTTGATGTAGGCAATAAACACTAGGAGGAAAAAATTAAAAAATATACAAACAGTAGACAAACAACGAACAACAAAACGATCAAACGCAGATGGAGGGCCGCTTTGTATTCTCATATTATGCAATACGTAGATTTTATATAACAGAATTTCATGTTGAGCAAACATTTACTTATGTATGTTAATCAACTAACTACTCGCTTAAATTCCGTTCATGATAACAATCTTTATTGAGGTAAGCTCTTTCACCAAAGTGATTCTCAAAGATGCCCTAACATAATATTAAACAAAGTATTAAATAATTATGAAAATAGGTTAAAAAGTTGGAAAAAAATAGAGTGAAGTAACATTACCTATGTAGATATATATCTAACAAATATATTGAAAAGTCCTTTGTACATGTATATGTTATTCGATAAGAGTAATTTTCAAATAAATTCTTTTAAATTTGGGGCATTTCTTACAGAATTTTCTAGATTGTTCCATTCCTTCGCTGCATAAAAATTAAAACATTGTTTGCCCCAATTTGTATCATGCAAACAGTAGGAAGATGTATGTCTGAACGGCGGAAAGCATAATAATTATGTATAAATTTATTTGTTAAGAAATAGCGATCCTATGTCAATCAATAGCTAGCTAAAAGATAATTCATTTATTTTTCGCTTTCAGAGTAAAACAAAGAGAAAAACCACAAACTGTGGTAGGCTTGTGGTAGGCTGTGAGTTTTGCTTGGCGCCTGTGGCTGCCGCTACACAATCCATATCACAGGGGGGAAAATAAATAAATAAATGATACGAAAATATAACAAATAAACACACACGCACGATGAAACCACGACTAAGGGTCGGACTGTTGTATCGGGTAACAATCCCCTACTCTTACGAAAAATACAACAGGATCTTTTACGTCCACTTTATCGGGGATCAAGTGCAAGCAGACGGGACCTCCGGATTTACGTCATTATCCGAGAAGACGCTTGCTTGATGGCTGTTGGCTCCTACGAGCTCTTTCACCCTTTGACAGGTCTTGTTTTTAATCCTGTTGGGTGTCAAGCCACCCTCCTCACTGGATAGCCAGTGGGGGAGCCGGTTTAGACGCCGACGACCCGTCCATGTGGCAGGTAGTACTGGGTTACATGGTACCAGTAGCAAGTTAGAAAACCTGACCTGACCATAAGTAGTAGTCACACTGTAATATGTCGTGGACCTGGAATGATATCGTATTCCACCCGCAGCCTTTCTTAGTGTGGTCACGAAACGTGAACATTTCATCGTGAACATTTCGTCGCTTCAATAATGGAAGGAACGTTCTCTATTCGTGGTAAAGATCACTATGTTAGAAGCTTGGAAGTGCATAACCAAAAATCAGGAAACTTTAAGAATAATGTCGAATTCCTTAACCTCCATCTTCCGTCCATGATTGAAGACATGGTCAAGAAACACAAGCCTAAAAACCAGTTTAATATCTTAAGTATTGGAAGCGGAACTGGAAAAACCGATTATGAAATTACCAAAATTGTTCAAAACGTATTAGAAAAGTTGGGCTGCCGTGTGAAAATTTTTAACCGAGCGGTGGAACCAAGTGCAGCTTCGATGAGCCTATACAAAGAAGCAGTTATTCAAAATTCCAGCCATGGAGACACAGAATTCGATCTTTGCGAAATGACATTTGAACGGTACCAAGAAACTAAAAGCGATGCGATCAAGTTTGACGTGATTCATTTTATCCACTCTACTAGCTATGTAGATATCAAGAAAACCCTTGGTTTCTGCTTCGAGGAAGAATTGAAGCCAAACGGAATAATTACTTGCTTCGTGGTTGGCAAAGATTTACTGTATGACTGCTGCATGATCCAGGGCCACGTGTGGCATGGAGGGCACTCAACTAATGAATGCTGGTTAACTGCTGATGATATTGTAGCAATTGCTGACAAATGTGGCTGGAAGTACCAACTCTTTAACCAAGAATACAACGTCGATGTGACAGACGTTTTCGACGAGAATTCAATCGAGGGGAATCTTTCGCTAGATTTTCTTACTTATGTCCAAGAGTTCCGTAAGACGGCAGATACAAAGAAAATAAAAGAAACGCTAGAATTGATTCGAGAATCGTCTACGGTCAAAGATGGAAAGCGTTTTGGTACAAGAAAAGATCAGCTGTTGTTTCTTTACAAATAGACTGGTACATGGTCTCCTTCGCATCCACTTTTAGTGTCGGTCGTGGGAAGGAATCAATAAAATACAATACATCTTTATTCGCATTTCCTCTTATGTTACATTACATTAATTATATATTTAGATTATTGAAAATGAAATACTTATTTGGTCAAATAAATAAAGCTAAATATAGGTTGTAATGAGAGGAAATGCCTGAGTCTAAATGAACAATATAGTTTCTTAGTTAGACACTAGTCATGTTTTGTATCAGTTTGATGTAGGCAATAAACACTAGGAGGAAAAAATTAAAAAATATACAAACAGTAGACAAACAACGAACAACAAAACGATCAAACGCAGATGGAGGGCCGCTTTGTATTCTCATATTATGCAATACGTAGATTTTATATAACAGAATTCGATGTTGAGGAAACATTTACTTATGTATGTTAATCAACTAACTACTCGCTTAAATTCCGTTATGATAAAGTAGTATAGGGAATGGGGGTTCTAGCGCAGTGACAACCGGAGGATTACCCGCCTAAAGTGAATTCTCCGATTTTTACCGTTATTACCCGCATTCCCTGTTTTAAGTCTATGATATGTTAGTCTATATATGGAGTGCGAAGAATGTAAGAGAACTTTTAAGAAAGAAGCGGATTTGAAAAAGCATTTGAAAATGAAGACGAAGTGTATGAGCAGCTATGATTGCGGATGTGGTAAGAAGTTCAAGACGAAAGTTAAATTGTATTGGCATTGTCAGGACTGTGAGTACGACTACGACGATCTGAAAAGTGCTTGGTATTAGGTATAAAATATTTCCTATTATATAGATGGAATCCCAAAGCAACTTCGAAACGGTGTCGATACCCGGTAACGGTGAGATTGACGTTAGACAGTTTTGGCGAAAGTCAGAAAAGAAGGTTAAAAGGACGCTCCGAAAAGGTATAGAAGACTTAGGAGCCCTGAAAGCAAGTATAATGGTAGAAGTGAGTCTATCGAAAGACGAGGTGACGACGACAGCAATGCTGCGATCAAAGTCGTTAGTCATATTAGAATCTACGAATTTGGATAGGTCACCCAGTGAAGCCTTAGAAGCAATAATGGAGTCGCTGTCTAACTACACGAAAGATGGATCAGGTTGGACAGTGGAGGAGGTTGAAGGAATAGAGATAAGTATGGCTAGGTACGTACCCATACGTGGAGGAAGTTACGTACCACTACCAGTGTGGGTAGAAAGGAAGAAGGCTATTGTAAACGTGAAGAATGACGATAATAGATGCTTTATGTGGGCAATCAGGTCTGCACTGTATCCAGCAGAGAAGGATCCCTGCAGGATGAGTAAGTATCCCACAGATGATTTAGAGTGGGATGGTGTGGAATTTCCCATGCAGTTGATAGACATTCCCATATTTGAGGAGATAAACGATCTAGCAATTAACGTTTACGGAGTCAGAAAGCAGACGATAGTACCGTTAGTCCTGTCAAAGAGTAAAGGAGAGCGCGTACATCTCTTCTACCACGGCGGACATTACTCATGGGTTAAGCACATTAGCAGACTATTCTACAGACATACTAAGCATAAAGGTAAAAAGTACTTCTGCGACTGTTGTTTACTGTCATTTACCTCCCTAAAGTCCCTAAAGAACCACGACGAAATCTGCCGCGGAGTCGAAGAAGTGGCGCAACGGATCCAGATGCCCACCAACAAAGAGCTTTCGTACTCAGATCATCAAAAGCAGATGCAGGTGCCTTACGTGATATATGCAGACTTCGAAGCGTTGATAACTAAGGAACAGCAGAAAAGTGGTGCCACGAATAAGGTAGGATTACACGAGATCTGCTCCTTTGGTTACATAGTAGTCAGATCAGACGGCAAGGCCGACCCTCCTGTGATTTACCGAGGTAAAAACGCATCTAATAAGTTTCTAGAAGCATTGCGAGAAGAGGAGGAGGAGATAAGAGAACAATTAAGATGTCCAAAGAAGATGGAATTTACCAAAAAGAACCAGGAGGAATTTCACAAGGCAAAGAAATGCCACATTTGTCAACATACGCTTCTTCAGTTTGGAAGACAAGTAAAGAAAGCGTGGGACGAAGATGGAAAGTATCTAGGAGAAGCTCATTTCAAATGCGGGAAGTATGCTAAGAAAGGTGAGAAGCCAGGAAAGCCCTCCACGCACTGCATTCACTGTCATAAAGCATTCGTTGAAGACTTCTACGTGGATAAGGTTAGAGATCACTGCCACATCACGGGTAAATACAGAGGAGCGGCTCATTGGAAATGTAATATAAACTTCAAAGTAAATCCAGACATGGAGATTCCCGTGTTCTTTCACAACCTTCGCGGTTACGACTCCCATTTACTCCTTCAGGGAACAGACGGATCCGACGTCAAATGCATACCTAACAACAAAGAGCGTTACATGTCCGTAACTGTTGGTAAGCTAAAGTTCTTAGACTCACAGCAATTCATGGCAGACTCTTTAGCAAACCTCGTAAAGTACAACACCAACTTTCCTATTTCCAGTAAATACGGAGCGGAAAGGAAAGGAGTCTACCCATACGAATACATGGATTCCTGGGAGCGCTTCCAAGAATCTTTGCCCAGCAAAGATTGCTTCTACAGCACCCTAAACGAGTCCGGCATAAAGGACGAGGAGTACCAGCATGCGTTAGACGTGTGGGAAAAGTACTCCTGTGAGAATATGGGGGATTACCACGACATTTACCTAAGGTCTGACGTAGTGCTGCTGGCAGATGTTTTTCAAAGCTTTCGAAAGATGGCTATGGAGTACTACGAATTGGATCCCGCGAACTTCTACACAGCTCCTGGACTCAGCTGGAGTGCTTTGCTCAAGAAGACGAATGCGCAACTGGATCTCCTAACGGAGTACGACATGTATCGGTTTATGGAAGACGGTATTCGTGGTGGCGTTTGCGGGCCCAGCAGACGCTATGCCCGCGCAAACAATCCCTTAGTAGAGCACGACCCAGAGAAACCAACAACCTACATTTACTACCTGGACGCAAACAACCTTTACGGTTGGGCAATGTCACAGTACTTGCCTGTGAGAGACTTCGAATGGGACACCGTGCGACCCATAGACTTCTACATGAAGGTAGGAAAGGAGGAAGACAAAGGTTACGTCTTAGAAGTGGATCTGGAGTACCCAGAGCACCTGCACGACGAACACGACGAATTCCCCTTAGCACCAGAAGCAATAGAGATACCATTTAAGCAGCTGAGTCCGCTGCAGAAGCAAATGTGTCCTGGTTACAAGCCATACAGGAAGTTGACAATGAATCTGATGGATAAAACGAAGTATGTGGTACATTACCGCAACCTGCAGTTCTACGTACGCCACGGAATGCGCGTAAAGAAGATCCACAGAGTCCTAAAATTCACGCAGGAACCCTGGATGCGCCCCTACATTGACTTTAACACGCAAAAGCGCACCGCAGCTAAGAATGACTTCGAGAAAAACCTCTTTAAGCTGATGAACAACAGCGTATTTGGTAAGACGATGGAGAACATCCGCAAGCGCGTAAGCGTAAAAATAGTTAGCACCAAAGAGGAAGCAGAAGCATACGTGTCACAGCCTGGATTCGTTAGATACGTAGAAATGCTGAACTTCTATGTGATTCACATGAAGAAGGCGAACCTGCTCCTGAATAAACCCGTATACACGGGGTTTGCGGTGTTAGACCTATCGAAGCTGCTGATGTATGAGTTTTACTACGATAAACTAAAGCCAAAGTACGGAGACCGCTGTCACCTTTTGTACACAGACACCGACTCCCTAATTCTAGAAGTGCAAACGGAAGACGTCTACCAGGATTGCGTCGAAGACATAGACGAGTACGACACCAGCGGTTACCCAAAGGAGCACTTCCTTTACAGCGCCAAAAATAAGAAGGTAATTGGGAAGATGAAGGACGAGATGTTAGGTAAACCCATAGTAGAGTACGTGGGTCTGAAACCAAAGATGTACAGCGTGCTAAAGTTAGACGGTGTGGAGAAGAAAGCCAAAGGCGTAAAAAAATACGTCGTTAAGAAGGACATAACCCACGAGTCCTACTTGAACGTATTACGAACGCGCAAGGAACAGCGGCATAAGATGAACAGCCTGCGCAGCTATGGTCATCAGATACATAACGTCACGCAGGAGAAGGTGTCACTGTCTGCATTTGACGGTAAGCGATGGATGTGCGATGACGGAGTGCACACGATAGCATTCGGACATCACACAATAAGCAGTTCTTCTTTGACGAACCCGCGCGTGGGACCATCGTGAAGATAATACAAGATGGGCTGACCCTTCTTAGCTATTACGCTTCGGATCTGGTAAGTTTCCAAAGACCAATTAGGATCCGTAGCTCTTTTGGATCCTCCTTCTAATTCACCCGGTCCGTAGAGATATCGGACCGTGACATTACCCAATTTCTTTTCATGGGGGAAGACGGCCCTCGAACTTCTGACGTAGGACTTGTGTTCCACGTGTTTCTTTTTTATGGCGTCCTTGGGTTTCATTCCCGTAGCCCTGGCCGCCTCGTTATTCAAAGCCACAATGACCTGTTGGAGCCTCTGTGTCCATTCCTTGTTTCGCTTAGAGGGATCTTCCAACTCTTTCCAATACTGGTACCCAAAGAGACGCTCGGCCAGGGTCTTATTAAATCTTTCAACAATGCTCTGGCCTCTGTGGTACTCTGCTTCGGCTCTTCTTATCTTGGTGTCGTGGTCTTTCAGGGTCTTGGTAACCACGCCCATGAACTCCGTCCCCGCATCCACTTGCAGCAGCTTAGGCCATTTCAAAACGCGCTTATAAATCCTACCTAGGGCTTCTGCGACTTCTGCAGAATCCTTGCTGGTTATGGGTTCGGCGTCCTTATATCTGCTTGCGATATCAACCACGGTCAAAGCGTATCTATAGGTCTTTCTTCTCACCGTGTCATGTGGTAAGAAAAGCAAATCCGCCTGATGAACTTCATTAGGGGTATTTACGGTAAAGCTGGGTCTGGGAATGTACTTAGGCACGGGAAGATAAACCTGCCAGATGGTTTGTTTCTTTAACCAATTCTTAGCCGTTTCGTCGGATACCCTGGCTGCGGTCGCGAGTTTCTTGATAGCTGACGCTCCTCTCCAATAGCCTTCGGGACCGTAGTAAATCCTTTTGAGTTTGTCCTCAGTTCGACCCATTATATGAATAGAATCGCGCTTCGCTTGATTCAAGCGAAGGATAAGACGAGATTAATCTTGCGCCCGTTGAAATCCACAGTCTTTCCATCTACTTTAATGGTGATGTTTATGCTTTCTACCAAATCAGAAGGCAAGTCATAGTTTAAAGAAATGGGCGTATCTTTTTTAATTTTCATTTCATGGGGTAATCCTGTGGTTAGAGTATAACTGTGCTTAGCCAACTCTTTCGCTAACGTTATTGGAGTGTAATGCCCATCTGGGATTGCTGGAGTAGTATTACCGACCAAATTATACCAAGAATTGTATAAAGAGCAACTGACCAGCCGAACCGTATGGGCTCGAATGCTGGGATTAAGGTAAGTGGTAAAGTTATTCTTGTCGCTTTCCAAAAAGACGATCATTATATAAGGGTACTTACAGTACCCACGCTAAGGCGGCGCCTCCCGCCAGCCCTGCGACTCCTACGAAGACCAGCTCATTGTCTTTTTGTTTCTTAGAAGGCTGGTAGTAATTCTTAAATTGTGGCTTGCTAATCCTAAAGTCGGGGTGTGTTTGTGCATAAAGTTTAAAGGCGTAGTCCGTATTTTCGAAGTTTTTATCCGCCTGCATTTTGTCTTGGTAGTTCTTATCCAACCAGCCTCTGTAAGCTTGTCTTTTTTCATTCCAAGCCGCCACGTCCCTTTGATACTTTTCCAACGCCAAATCATGCCTTTTCCTTTCAGCATCGCCTTTGTTGCCTCTGACTAATCTATCCAAATATTGACCACCATAATTAGCTCCCGTGAATGCTAACGCTGCAATGACGCCACCTACCAATACGCTTGCCATATATAAGGGCCTCACGGCCTAGGCAGGTACTTTTCCTTCTGTAGGTAGTCCTTAAGGGCAATGCTACCTGCTACTGCAGCAGTCATCTTAGCAAAGCCCGTAATGCTCTTGCTTGGGTCTTCAGTAAAGTCTTCTTTGAGCACTTTCTTACCTACCCAACCAATACCTGCGACAATAGAAGTAATAATAGCTGCATCTTCGACGGTTTTCATAAACGACATTATATTACAAGGAGAGGAGGTTTTATTCCATCTCGGGTATTTTACTTCTCTTAGGAGGCTCCACATACCTCATTTCTGCCCTTGGTTCCACTTTTGGTTTAGCAGCCCGCCACTGTAAGTAGAGGCTGCCTGCTGCTATAGCAATTCCTAATGCTCCGATGACGTAGCCCGGATTCCAAAATGATTCCTCTTCTTTTTCCTCCGCCTTCTCTTCTTTTTTGGCTTTGTTCTTTCTATTCATTTCCGCGAGCTTCTTCCCCGCAGCGACTCTGCCCGGAGATTTAGGCTTGGTAATTTGCTGAGGGGTTTCCTCCGCCTTTGTTTCGGTGTCACTCATCTTATATCTAAGGACTTGAAGGACTTGATAAGTAACTTGACGACGACTTGATAATGACTTATAGTAACTTAAGGATGACTTGACTAAGTCCCGTGAATGACTTGACTAAGTACTTGATGACGACTTGACTAAGTCCCGTGGATGACTTGAGCATCACTTGGTGTGACTTGACTAGGTACCTCGGCAAGTGCTGCCTTAAAGATCTCCTCAACTTGTTTATCTTTCTTGTAGTCCTTCCAAGAGGTTAGTACCTCCTTCAAGTCGACATGCTGAGCTACGTGAAGTCCCAAAGATGCGACTGCCATTAACTTACCGCACTTCAAAGACAACCACCCGCAGGTTATCTTAAGTTCTTGGGATATGACATAGTCCTCACTTATGTCCCTCCGCAGCGCCTCCACGTCGTCTATGGGCAGCGCAAGTCCCAGAAGTTTGGTGGCCAGCTTAATAGCGGAGTCTGCTACGGCATTCGTGGTTTTACTTGCAAGGGCGGCTTCGTACCTCTTATGGAACTTTTTTACCTCCTCTTCAGACAACTTATTAACCTGCTCATGCGTTAACTCCTTTCCTATCATTTCTTTACATTTTCCCGATGACACCAGGACGTTAAGTTGTTCTTTAAGGTTACTTTCATCTACGGGGACTTCATCTAAGAGCTGCTCAATATCCATATACATTAGGAATCATAGATTCCAACCGTGTAGGGAAACCTCAAAGAGAAGATCATTTTGGAATGTTGGTGCGTTTTTAAATGCCGCATGTATTCGTGTAACTGTTCTTTGGATATCTCGCCTCCGTAGTCGGAGAGAATGGTTTCCAGGTCACTACGACTGGGTGTGTAGAAGACGACCAGGGAGCCTATGTTTTCCCTAAAAGGCTTAGAGACGCTTGTAAGCTGCTGGGAGAGCAACCAAACGCTGATGTTGTCATGTCTGCCGCTGAAGGCGAGCTTCACCAACTCGGAGGTGCGTCTTTTTACGTCGTCCCCACAGGCGATGTCATCCAGTATGAGGAGTGTCTGAGTGTCTTTAGGGAATTGCCGATGCCAGAACTTAAGGTGGTTGGATAACTCGTTAGGGTCTAAGATATCCACAAAGAAGTCGTTATCTTTCACGCCTATGCCTGTCCAGGTGCGGTTATTCACATAGGTAGGGCATAATAGCACTATGTAGTCGAAACGGTATCTAAAGGGTCCGAGGAGTTGCTCTACTACGAACTGGGTCTTTCCACAGCCGGTGGGTCCTACTATCAGAGCATTACAAGGCATGTGATTTGGCTCCATTATATATACGATGGACCCAGTGGAAGCAGTAAGAAGGATTGTCGGCGACATGAAAGATAAGAGAGACACCATCGAAATGCAAAGGGAGGAGATAGACCGTTTGAAAGCGCGCGTGCAGGAATTGTATGATGAAATGTGTGGTCTGAAGCGCGCGGAAAGGTTTGGTGCGCTGATAACGATGGCAACGTGGGCAAAAGAGTCCGTTGTGGATTTCATGCGATATCCATTGTAGGTTGAATATTTGTTAAGGAATGACATACCTCAAAATGAAGGTGTCTCAGAATGTTAACAATAAGGTTAAATATTTGTTAAGACTACGCTACTTCGAAAGAAAAGTACCTTAGAATGTTAACAATAAGGTTAAATATTTGTTAAGGAATGATACTATCTCTTAAGAAAGGTGTCTCAGAATGTTAACAATAAGGTTAAATATTTGTTAAGGAATGATACTATCTCTTAAGAAAGGTGTCTCAGAATGTTAACAATTAGGTTAAATATTTGTTAAGGAATGATACTATCTCTTAAAGGATGCGTTCGATAAGGAATGTCGAAATAAATGCATGTTAAACAGGGAATCATTTCTTTAGGCGCGTTATCCCTTAACAAATATTTAACCTAATTGTTAACATTCTAAGGCACGTTATCCCTTAAGATAAAGGTGCGTCGACATTCCTTAAGTAATAGCATACCTCGAAATAAAGGTGTCTAATAATGTTAACAATTAGGTTAAATATTTGTTAAGGGATAGCATACCTCGAAATAAAGGTGTCTAATAATGTTAACAATTAGGTTAAATATTTGTTAAAAAAAGGATGTTATATAGAGGTTAACGTACTGCTAAGTATAAATGAACTGTGCGGTGTGTAAGAAGAAGTTCAGCAGCAAGCAAAGGCTACAATACCATGTCCGTAATGGCGTTTGCACAAAGGAACTAAGTAAAGTTTGTAAGGATTGTGGTAAAGAATTCAGTACTGTTCAAAAGATGCAACAACATCAGGATAAACGCATTTGTATACTTTGCAAGGGCTGTAATAAGGAATTCCCTTTAGGAATGCGGCAACACTTAAAGAGAGGAGTTTGTGATCAGACCAGACAGTGTAGTTTCTGCAATAAGGTACTTAGTAGCCGACAACGTCTTCAAACGCACAGGAAAGCGCATGAAGTAAGTTATAAGTTCCTCTTTGGGGCGTATGACTTAGAAGGCGTGGATTGTTACCAATGTGCGGATTTGATGAGTCGCTGCCCGCATAAAGAGAATTACTTAAGGAATCGCATAGATTACCATAAGAAGATAGTCCGTACTTTCCCCTCTTTTGAACGCGCCGAAGGCGTTCCGTGGACTAAAAGGGAGTATTGGAGACAAGAGTGTGATCGTTGTGGTTGCGTCAGAGAAGAAGAACATATCTTCAACTGTTTAACAAAGATTTAACCTAAATGTCAACATCCTACAGGGCATTTCATAAGAGGTATTATCCTACTTAACAAATATTTAACCTTATTGTCAACATTCCTGAGACACTCCTTAGAGTGGTTCCCAGGTATCCTTAACAAATATTTAACCTTATTGTCAACATTCCTGAGACACTCCTTAGAGTGGTTCCTAGGTATCCTTAACAAATATTTAACCTTATTGTCAACATTCTGGTTAGATATATGATAGCACACGCAATGGCATTCCTTGGAGGATTCCTGATCGTCTTAGGTATATATGGACTGTATTACCTGCGAACCCCCAGCAGACTGCATAATCACCCCTCGGCCAAAACCGCGTAAAAAATACACCTGCCTTCATTGCGGCAAGGTATTTTCTGAAGGATCCTTCGTGGGGCATTGGTGCTCAGCCGACCCAAAGGCTCAAAGGACTATGTTAGACATCCTAACTACATAGAGGAGATGGAGTGACTCTTCTTTCAATGTCAAACTTCCATCGGCCACTTACCTTACCATAGCTGCGTAAGTGGGTGAATTCCTCGCCCTGAATTACGTACCGCACGCAATCTGGCGCCCAAAGGGAATATTCCTTGCCTTCTAAGTCTTTGAGGACTAACCGTAAACGGTCGATGTCTTCGAAGACGACGTAATTTTTTATTTCGTATGCTTTACCGCAAATCAGGTCACGCCAGTGTATTTGGTTGACGATCATTATACCTATGAAATATTCTTAAATGCGTTGCCCTCGTCTCCGTAGTCTTAAAACGTTTGCAGCAACCACCACAAGGAATACGGATGCCTTCCGCGTAGTTGCTAAGGGCACGACAGATGACGTCATAATCGTTGCTAACCATGGTCAGGTAACCATTCGCGTCATACCTAGATATCACTTGGCGTTGGTCTGCGGAGAGTATGCCATTTCCTTTCGGCGTCTTTAATTCGATGCAAAGCCCTTCATACCTTAAATGCGCGTTCAGTATTAAGAGGTCGGGTTGACCCCTTTGATAACCCTTCTGCCAGCATTTTATGCGTTTGCTGTCAGAATCCTGCAATTCCCCTAAGCCGGGCGCTATGAGCATCTGTGGGTAGAAGCGGCGTATGTAGTCCACGACTTTCTTATGCAGGTCAAACTCATTTTCCATTTTGAAGACTAACTTGTTAGGACTATCGAACCGCCTTTCTATTTCATACTTACCTGCTTTCCTTAGCGTAGGCAGCACCTCTTCAAAGACCCAATCACTGAACTTCTCTGCTTTTGGCATCTTGGAGCTAAATATCAATTGATACAACCCAGGCTCGGAGATAAACACGGAATGTGGGTGAATGGTAGAAGAGGAACGAATCGCTCCCCTTAATTCAGACCATCTTTTCTGGTGCTTCTCAGAAACGTGGTCTCTAATAGCCTTTTTCGTGTTCTCATATTCCAATGCAGCTGCCACTTCCTTTGCTTTAAAGTACAGTTTGTCGCCTTGCATTATGCATTGCAGTTTGGTATCGTTGTTTTCAAATACGCGAAGCATCGTATATCTGAGAAATATTTTAACTTTTTAATAGGCAACACTTTTAAGTTGGTTCATTTCCACGCTCAGTTGCGCGTCAGACACCACGAAGATGTAGCAGTTTATCTTATCCGCATCACTTGCACTGGCGTTCTTGGTGCGCTTGATCTCCAATGTTATACCATCCTGGGTGTTTACCAGCCGCAGACCTTGCCCGTGCATACTTTCGTCGTTCGTCGTGCGCATGTCAATCCACAACGCGTACTTGTCTTTGAAGAATTCCTCAGGAGACACCTGGTCGCCAAACTTGCGCTTTGCCTCCCTGTACGTATCTGCGGGCTTTATCCCCTGGGAGTAGACTTTGTTTGGTACTCCGTTGATATTTACCCCCACGTTAGTAATGTTGGGGTTATGGAAGGCCTCGGAGTCGCGCTTGCCGGCCTCATAGGGCTTAGCAAACACCAACATCAACCCCGTGAGACTTCTTCGAGGGAGGTTAATGCTTTGGTTAATAACCTCGTCCGTTTTGTCCAGGAAGCTGAAAGTCTTGTACATCACTACGTGGTCGTAAAGGAATGCCTTGCCTGAGCTGTATTCCATACCCGCACTTCGAGCCAACTCCTCAGAATATACCGTCTCGTACTGTAATTCTAAATTGGTGATAGAATAAGGATGAATACTACCAGTAAGTGCCGACTGTGCTGTGTCCATTTCTAGGATGTTGGTAGTGTCTGCTAGAGTTACTTCAAACTGTAGTTCGGATAATTGCCTGGGGTAATACACGCCGTGGTTAGAAATAACTTCAAAGTCTAAGGGAATGACGTACTTGCTGCCATAAGCCGTTTTTACTCTGGTAGCGTCTGCTACTGCGGTTGCTGCCCCGGAGTCCGTAGGTGCTGTCTTAGTATCACTTCGCAATTTCCTTAAGATAACGCCTCCGATTCCTTGTTCTATCCTTTGTGCACGGTCGAACGCGGTCAACCATACGTCTTTGTACGTGGTATACAGGTCGTACCTATTTAAGTCCAAAAGGGATTCCCCTGCGAACTTAATTCTCATCTTAGACACCAGGTTGCGACCTACGTTGTTCACTGTGTAAGTTTCTATCTTCGTATCTGGTTGTATTGCTAGGTCAAACCTTAACGCTAACGTTCCAGGAACCAATACTAAGTTATCCGTTAGACGGGGTACGCCTACGTACAGCGTCTCCCCTGGTTTGGCGCTAGAAGGAGTAAAGGTGACCCGGTGAAAGGTGCGTTCTGCTTTCAGTCCGCCAACCTGCTTAGGAAGGAGGTTAGGATTTAACTTTGAGCTTATCATATATAATGGATGGGGAAGAAATACCACTAGTAGATAGGGGCGGGGGTGCTGAAGGAGAAGACGATGGCACTGACGAAACATCCTTTACGAACTTAGACGAACGTCTTTGGGATGAATTCCAAGAAAACGCCGCGTCAGGTGAGTACAATAGGTTCACCGGTAATAGTGAAGAATACGAAACGGCGAGGACACGATACTTACGAGATCACCCGGACGAGACGATTCCCAGTTACGAAGAACTGGATACGACCACACAGGAGACCGTAGAGTGGGCAACGCAAGAGCTAAGGCAGCGCTATTCCCGCTTTGATACCGACGAAATAAAGCTCACAGAACGCGGAAACAAAGTCTTCATAAGCGTCAGTGACCTGAGATTTCCTGATAAAGACCGCTGGACCAAACCACAGGTCCTCTTTGATGCAGATGGCGAAGTTAGGGGTGACGTGGCGAGATTAAAAGGCTTCCAGAATGCCACCAGAAGCCTATTAGACCGGCTGGAGGTATTAAACGAGAAGACTGCGTTAGGAAAACGCGTTGAGGAACTACAAGAAACGTTAAAAGAAAAAGATGTAGAATATGCAAAGCAAGGTCAGCTACTTGCCGATGCTGAAACGAAGTCCACCCATCAAGATGAAAGAATAAAAGAAATAGGAAATCAGGTGGATCAGGCCCTGCGCGAATTAGACAAAGCACGGGAGGACTTAGGAGAAGCCCAAAGCTCTGGCGCCTCAGTGGAAGCACTGCGGGAAACGTTGGAAGAAAGGGAGGAGGAATACATGAAGCAAAACCAACGGCTTGCCGACGCACATAGGAGGGAGGTCGAATTTAAAAATCAAGAAATAAGTGAGCTGGTAGACCAAAGAACCCGAATTCGACGTGAAAGAAATCAAACTCAAAGGGCTCTTAACCTCGCCCTGCAGGAGTTAGACTTAATTAAAGACGATACCGATAACCTACAAACCACCATAGCCGGCTCTTTAGTGGAACGGCGACGGTTAATGGCTGAAATCAATACTAAGGAGGAACAAATCCGGCAAAGAGATCAGGCTATCGAAGACCTGGAGGGGCAAATAGAGCGGCAGCGAGAAGTAGTTGCGGACCAAACTCATACCGAAGAGGAAAGGGAGGCTGCCCAAAGGGAAACGGAAACACTTGAAATACGCCTTGCGGAATTACGGGCACAAAAGGAAAACCTGGAAAGAGAATTGGGGCTTACCACCAAGGAAAAAATAAAAAGAGCTTTGGTGAAATATGGCATTCCGCTGGCATTTGCGGTCGCCATTTCCTCCGTAGTAGGAGTGATCCTTAGCTCCCTTAAAGCTACGAGCGCAGGCGTAAAGGCAGCAGGCAAAGGGCTGACGGACTTAGGCAAAAAAATGGCAGCCTCTTTACCGGGGCTGCTCGGCAGCGTTCTTAGTTTGGTACTTAGAACCGGCGGAGAACTGTTAAAGTTCGTGGGGAATAACATTTGGATCCTCGTAGTAGCTATTGGGGTGGTACTCCTGAAGAAGATGAAGGTGTAGGCTTGTCCTTATGTATTACTGGAGGCTTATCATCGTCGGGTGTCCGAGGCATCCTCGACTGGGGATAAGTAAAGATAGTATTCGCGCCACCTTGATAATTTGGTGCCAAAGGTATGGCAGTCATAGTAGAAATGGTCTTATGATTCCAAGCAGCATCCGCCGTCGGGGGTGCAAACTTTTTCATGTTGGCATTTATCCGAAGGTTGCCAACATCGCTGGGAAGGATCTGTAACTTCGCATATTGGCAATTGGCTATCATATGAAAAGTTACCGGTATAATGTCTTCTGCGCTTGTCGCTCCGTGATCAAACGAGAAATGAACTGGGTTCCTAGTATTAGTAGTCGTTCTGTAAGGCAGCAATGGATGGTCGTTCTCATCGACGATCCTAAACCCGGCATTACAACTCCATCCTAACGAGGTGCTTATAGTGCATATGACCAATCCCAGGCCTCCGACCTCCACCCACAGCCCGGTGTCATACCATTGCTGTTGTAAGTAATCCTTTTCCTCTGAGTAATGGAGGAATGAATCTTCCTTTACATGTGGATTCATAGTATATTAGAAAATCGTAAACAATTTTCCCTAGAGGCTGATTACCATCAAAGTGCTAATGGTCGCATGATTATAATCATTATCTCTTTGATCCTCTATGCTATTTACGCAAACACTTCCAGTGTCATCCACGCGTATTTGCAGCTTTACTTTTCCGTGGCAATCGGCGACCATATGAAAAGTCCAAACCGATAGGTTTTCAACGCTTTGGGTGTTGGGCTCTACGGAGAAATGTACGGGCTCCCTGTTGTTCGTTTTCGCACGCATAGGCTGCAGTATGCCATTCTCATCCAGGAACCTGAAGCCGATGTTGGCGTGGCTGCTCGTGCCAATACAAATGCTGCAGAGGATTAACTTCTTTCCCGAGTAGTTCAAGTCCACAGACATCCCAGCGACATCAACCCAAGATGCTTGGGAGTATTTTTTCTCGCCTTGGTAAGTCGTATAGACACAATCTACTCCAGCTACATAGGGGTTGTTCATCGCCATATATAATAACTCAGACCAATGCTTGCGGCTGTTAAGCCGGCTTTTAGTAAGTTATGGTCATATTCCTCAGGTATCGTGGGCCGTATCTTCTTTTTTACGGTTTTTGATGGTACATGTACCTCCTTTGGCTTTTCTACGTGCTCCTTCTTTGGCTTCTCCACGAAATGGGGAATGTTCCTAAGAGTGTCAGAGTTCACGTCATTCACCCCAAACTTCATGTCTTTGGTTGCTCGCTGTAGTTTGTTGTTGTAACCCACAACAGAACTGGCGTTGATGACTAAATTACTTGGCATTAACCAACAACCGGGTGACAAGGCATAATCCAGTCTAACTTTTGATTGCTGCACCGCAAGTTGATACCTTTGAACTGACTTAGAGATCTCATTCTCAATAACGGCACTTTCAAAGAGAACAAGGAATACTTGTTGTGTTTCCTGCGACGCACCACTGGCATCTACGATGGGGCTGCGAGTGCTAACCTGGGCTCCTAGGACGCAGTAAACAAAGGCTTCGATGCTTCGATTAATCCTTGCTAGATTCTTTAACCCAATGCCCTTCGCTGCAAAGAATGGTGCCCAAGGATACTTCTTTTTGCTTTCTATGAAATAAATTAAATTTCCTTTTGTTCCGCTGCCTCCTAAGTCTGAGAATTCGAAGGAGCTGGGATATCCCATGCCTGGACTTTCTATGCTGGCTCCGACATACGAAGCATAAGTGTAAGTCTCTCCTAGACCGTGGGCGGCACCTTCATGGTTACGAAAGTCAGGGTTGGTAAGCTTAAATTCATTTCTTAATCGCTCCCATGCAACTTTGTCATATTTGTTATCCTTTGGGTTAAAGACAGTGTCACCCGGTAAAGGCGCGCCTAGCTCATACAATATTCTTCGAATAGTAAAAGCAACATGAAACCTCAGGAAAGGAATATGAAGCATGTCCGCGGCTATACCACATCCTTTAGTAGCAGCCCAGACAGCAAAGTTTAACTGCTGCGGCCAATATCGCATGCTGGGGCCTGATAACCATTCTCTGGATTCTTTTCCCGACGTGTGCTTCATCCGAGTCTCTCTGAAGATGTCTCTTACTTTTGTCTTAAAAGTCGTAGAATTCGTCACGGGTATTTTCAAAGAAGTAACCATCTTAGCAAAGTCATCCGCTCCGCCTTTGTTATCGTAAAATGGATAATTCTCTGTTGCCGGTAATAGATTCTTTGGGAAGTTAGGCTTAGGTTTCTGCTGTACCTCAACAGGCTTAGACTTAATGACGTCTGTATGCCGGGGTAAATGTCCCATATGATTCCCAAATGCGTCGTGGGGATAACGCCTTGACCTGCGGTATGAGCTTCCCATATCGTTTCCAAAAGCGTCGTACATTAGTATATATAATGGATGTTATACCATCAGCACCTCAGTTGTATCCAGATGTTCCTAACGAATTAAACGCTGAAAACTTCCGCTTAAATAAAGCAAATTTAATTTTGGCTTACTTGGAAGGGCAGGCAAAACACTACGAAAACGTCAGAAAGAAATACGTCAGAGCCCGAAGTACGCTACATAAAATTGCGATAACTACAGGATCCATGTCCGTAGCATTAACAGGCACTGGCGTTGCTACTTCGCTTACTGGGCCGGGAATAGTTGTTGGAGTTCCTTTAGCCGGCGTTGGGGCAGCCTGTGGTATCATTTCGGCTGTTGCTACGGGTATTATGAAACAGTTGTCAAGCAAAATATCCAAGCATGACACGACAATAGCTCTATCAAGGGCTAAAGTAAATACGATTACTGACCTTGTCTCAAAGGCTTTGCGTGATAGAAAGATAGACGATGTAGAATTCTCGCTTATCTTAGCCGAAGAGGAAAAATACGAGAAATTGAAGATGGACATCAGAAATAAAAAAACAGTCGTCAAAGATTTAACCGAGGAATCTCGCAAAAAGATCTACCAAGAAGCAAAGGAAGAGCTTCAAAGAAAACTCGCTTAGACATCAGTTTTGAAAAGAGCGTGACAGGATTCTATTTGCATATCGAACGACAGTCTGGAAATTACACGTAATCTTATGCCATAAGATTTATGCTAATTTCTCATCTTATGGCATAAGATCCACTATCTTCTTGGAATCCATCCTAACAGGTGGTGGTTGGGGTCTATTTTGTAAAATATTTCGTAAATTACATCAGGATAATAAGGAATATCCTTATTCAAACGACAAAACATCCACTCGGCTCTGCTCATATCAGAAACTTCGGGAATAGAATTACCGGTAATTTCAGACAAAAGATAGGGAATAGCTTTGTAATATTTCCCTAGCTTTAATTTTTTCAGCGTTTTCCGTAGACTTTGTGGGGTTGGCTCTTCTAAATGACCTATGATTCTTTCCATTACTTCGTCGTCTAAATATACCGGCCGATGACCTTGGATATGACTCATCCAGTCTCGGAAGTATTTTATTCTTTTGTATGGGGTCTTCTTACGACCTCCATTGGCGTAATACTGCTCTTTGGTAGCATTTGGTACGGCATTACGAACATTCTTACCACACTCGTAACACTGTGCTGACGTGTCATCTTCTATTTGCATTTTTTTACCACAACAAATATACTTATTTGGCTTAGTAGGTACGAACTTAGGTTCCAAGCACTTTACACAGAAGTCATAAACAAACTCTTTACAATCTTCACACTCCATATATAGACTAACATATTATAGACTTAAAACAGGGAATGCGGGTAATAACGGTAAAAATCGGAGAATTCACTTTAGGCGGGTAATCCTCCGGTTGTCACTGCGCTAGAACCCCCATTCCCTATACTACTTGATAACAATCTTTATTGAGGTAAGCTCTTTCACCAAAGTGATTCTCAAAGATGCCCTAACATAATATTAAACAAAGTTTTAAATGAATATGAAAATAGGTTAAAAAGTTAGAGTGAAGTAACATATAATTATACATTACCTATGTAGATATATATCTAACAAATATATTGAAAAGTCCTTTGTACATGTATATGTTATTTGATAAGAGTAATTTTCAAATAAATTCTTTTAACTTTGGGGCATTTCTTACAGAATTTTCTAGATTGTTCCATTCCTTCGCTGCATAAAAATTAAAACATTGTTTGCCCCAATTTGTATCATGCGAACAGTAGGAAGATGTATGTCTGAACGGCGGAAAGCATAATAATTATGTATAAATTTATTTGTTAAGAAATAGCGATCCTATGTCAATCAATAGCTAGCTAAAAGCAATAGATTTCTTTGTTCTTGCTATCCCACAATGCAAAATTGTTTTCTACCGCACAATGCCTTGCGCGTCTGCACTATAAAAACTCCAATTAATAATCAGTAATTTACAGACTTGAAGGAAGACAAATTTAATAGCATTTCTAAACGAATTTCTATAAAATATTCGCTTAGTTAAAACTTCAGGCACCAAATGTAGGAGCCGTGACCCTTGAAGGTAATACGCATAACGCAACGCTTTTTGTTGATCGTCCCCATTGTATTGTATTTCGATATGAAATTTGATATTTTTGAAATCAATATGTAATCAAAACCAGTATAACTATAGTTAAATATTTTGTAGATTTATTTGTGGTCATACCAACTGTTAGTTTCGCCATTCTTGCACAGTAATACTAATAAAATCACTCTAAAGGAATTAACTTTTAGTCCATTGTTCGCTTCCTTTTTTCTAAGACTGAGTGTTGCTATTCCAATCCAACAAATAGTCAAAAATAACAATCCCTAAAACAGATGGAATTATATTCTGGAAATGAAAAACTCCTTATATTCTCAAAGTATGCGCATCAAAACCAGAAACTGTTAGAGCTCTTTTCATTCTAATAACGGGTGAAATAGACTTAGAGTACTATTACACCCTATTCTAGTTATTTCCTTTGTCTGGTATCGTATTTACAGGCTAATTACAGGCTTAACTAAGCTCGATCCTAAAGCATTGCCATCTGTTCCAGTGACACCAAATTCTACCAACCTTTTTGTAATACATTAACTTATCACAACAAGTCATGCATGGTTTAGGGACACTAGAATTTGGAATATATTGCCGTCAGCCAACACTATCACGTTACTAAAAAAGGGAATATAGAATGGAACATTTTTAGTATGATTACGAACCACAGCCGTGGAATATTTGGCAATTTTTTCATTATAAAAAAAGCTAGATTGCAAGCGCCATGACACTTTTTAAGGGTAATACCGCTGATCGCTCGTCGTCGTCTCCATTCCCCATTCCAGTGGCTGATCTAGGGGTAGTGCGAATGGGTCCGCTGCAATCCGTGGGCGTTTCGTTCATTCTAATTTCGTTTGAATTTTTAAGAAGATTGTATGAAAAACAAGACCCTTTTCCTACTGATTCACTAGATTAGATCCCATATAAGTAAAATTTTACGAAACAGCAGTTTTTTGTTTTACATTCTTTGGTTTATCTTTATTCGCGTTGACACGAGATAAGATATATCGTAAATATAAATTTAAGATTCAAGAGTTTCCTGTTTTCCATTTTTCTTTTAATGTTATCGACAATTTTTATGTACCATACACAAAAATTGACGTCAATTCTCAATTATTAAAAACTTATGGCTTTGTTAGCCTTGCTGTGTTTTGTCGGCGTTGATTGCGATATTCCGGAGCAACTCTTTCAAGAGACTGAGCTATCCTTTTGTCATGAACCTTTATGTTTTCAGCTTCGAGTTTTCCTTGAATCATTTTGCGTCCATACGTTGGGCCTACCTGCCGAGAGCGTATGAATAAAATCCTATCAGTTTCGGTTGTATTGAATAGTACTTACAAATATGAATCAGGTAATAAAACAATAAGAAGTGTTTTACTGACCTTCTGAACAACATTACGAACGACAGTATCCAGCTGTCCACCTGTGAGTCGACTCGTCTTGAGAATATTATACGCCGAACAAAAACGCCTTACACTCATTTAACTGAGTCCACGAACGCCAGGCACCCGGTTTTTTTGTTTTTTGTTTTTTGTTTGTTGTTGTTGTTGTTGTTGTTGTTGTAAGGCTTGAATTTTTGGATATCAAGAAAAATATGTTTTGTAGATTCTAATTAAAAAGATTACAGAAGTTTTGGGTTGTGTCCTGTTGTTATAGCTTTTTTTTGGCGTCGTTCTGGTAATTTGCGAAGCTCAAGTATTCCAAACAGATCGAGCCATTGCCCTTCCCTATTAACTGCATGGACTACCTGTGTCGAAATGCACGCATGCGTATTCTAGATCTGGACCCTGTTTTGAAAAATCCTGGATCCGCCACTGCATTCCCGGTCATTCTCAATTCCCCATTCTATCTTTTTATTAACGTCCTACTAAAACGTTTTTTTAACCGCCATTTGCATTGCTACGCGGCCACCCCAGACAAAAATCGCGATATGCACTTTGCAATAGACTGCCGTCAATCAAACAAGATGACGTCATTTAAACGCATTTGGATCGGCCCGGATAGGCCCGGTGAGTGTGGCTCATATAATACTTGTAAACAATCGACAGGTTTTGGCGCCTTTTGAATCACACACGCGTGTAAATGGCGTCAACGTGTTTGATTGATCTAGGGAGTAAGCTTGAGCCGTTTTGACGCAACGTGCTGCTCCTAAATGTACTGCCAAGACACTGACTTTTTTATTTTAATAAGGGTCCGCAGTAATTGGCCTTAGCTGTTGCAGTTAACCTGCCTCAGAACAAGTATTCATACTTGTATCTTTTCTTTTCTTTCCCCGGAGCGACGGGATCTTTTTGTTGGGATCTTTTCAAACAACTTTAGCGCAAACATATGGTCTAATTAAACTCATAACAAGTCTCACATGAATAAAGATTTACGAGATGTTAAGTCATGTTACTTGATAAAAATCATTTGTAGCAAATCGTTTTGTTTTCATTTTAATCTATTCATAGTATTTTGGGGTTGAAATATGAATTGAATCTTTTTAATTTTGATTTTGATTTTGATTTTTTTTTTGAGTGTATGCACAAAAATATTTTTGCCAAGTTAGTCGTGAGAAGTCTTTCCAAGTTAAGAAAAGAAACTGAAAGGTGAAGAAATATAAATGCTTTTGCGGTTTTATCTTTATTAGTGATTTGAAAGAAACTTTAATGGAATCATTCTTATTTCTGATCTTAAAAGCTGGTGAACACTGACAACTTGATTGCTAAAGCTGCATGCAAGTTGTTTGCTGTCTCATTATTACGAGAGTAGCCAATGACTAGCAAGCAAAGACTTCAATTTACATCATGTTATACAAACTGCAATTGTGTTTCAGGTTTTTGTATTCGCATTTTTTTTATTACATGAAGCACTAGATATACTGACCTCAAAAATGTCAAATATAGAGAAAATGTTGAAAGAGAAGCCTGAAAGCTTGAGAGAATTAGCACACTGCACAACCCTCCACGGCGTTCGTTTTCTCGCCGAGAAGAATGTTTTCAGGAGGATATTTTGGGCTGCTTGTCTGCTGGGAGCGACCTGCGTTTGTGTGCTACAAGTGATGAAGGCGGTGGAATACTTTCGATCAAGACCTTTTTCGACCGTTATCACGATCAAAAAAGAAACCAAAATTTTCTTTCCAGAAGTTACTATCTGTAATGTGAATAGCATTCACACAGGCAAGTATTCAAGACAAGTGAAGCGACTTTTCCCGAACACGACGGATCGAGAAATCGAGGAAGATATTTCTTACTTGTCAAGGTCATATAGACTTAAATTCGACTCTACGATTAAGACAGTCAATGTTAGCCAACTCAATAGAATAAGAGTTGTATTAAAGAACGTGACAAGCATTTCTTATGGCATTGATGACATCCTTCTACCAAAGGAACTGCTTTCTTGCATATGGGCTGGAAAAACTTGTGGAGCTCAAAATTTTAAGGCTTTTTATGATTCAAAATTCATTCAGTGTTTTACCTTCCAGCCATCGGAATCAGAGGTGGGTATGGTTGGAATGTCTCAGGGTCTTCAGTTAAAAATGAATGTTGGAGTAGACTGGTATTTGCCAAATTCTTACGAGCCGTTTGTAGGGCAGAAAGTCGTTGTCCATCCAAGTGGGGAATATCCGCAACTCGATTCCTGCGCGTTTATGATCGCGCCTGGTATACATACATCGTGTGGTGTTCGCCGTACACAGGTTAGTCACATGATACTATCACGTAAACAAATTCTTATCATTTATTCGCATGATTTCTTTTGAAAGTTCTCATTTTCCCCCCAGATCGTCAATCTAGGCAAACCATACCAGACCAACTGTGGTGAAGAGGAATTGAAGTATGTTAAAGGAAAATATCCTTACAGCCGTGTGGTTTGCATTGAAGACTGTTTTTACAAGCTACTTGCGGACCGCTGCCATTGTAAAGCCATAGAAATGTCAGGTAAAAAGAGATTTGGATGAAAGGAATTTACGGAATGCAGTGTTATGTGACAATATTTGTGATAGTACGGCATGTCTATAAATTAATTTTAATTTCCGAAACTAGGTGTGAAGTCAGCCAAGAATACATTATAAGAGGGCACTTGACCGAATTTTGCTTATGATACTACAGAATTTAAAAATAACTTTTAAAAATATACTTTCCTGATCAAATAAAGCTACTTATTACTTACATTATATGACATGGTATTTTCACGCGCTGTGATTGGTCAATTTGCGGCCCATAACTTACGGTGCAGACCGAAAAATGAAATGGTTCACTGAGTGTACGTACTTACGATATTTTAAAACATTCAAATCTTCATTTAAAAAATATATTTCTGGATGAAAATCGTCGGGAAACCTTCAATAAATAATTAAAGATAACTGATAGTCACTGGTATTTAATGTAAAACTTATCAAACAAGCGACAACTCTTGCATCCAAGCGACAACACTTTGATGTTATTTTTAAAATCATTGATGCTATTTTTAACTCGTTACCATGCTCTCGCGATGATCATGCTTCTCTTCAAATGCCTCCTAACACACCTTATTTCGCTACGTCCACGACAAAAACACAGGCTTTTGCTTACTGCAAGACTGGAAGCCGCCTTCCCTCAAGAAATCACTGATTTAATCAGGTTCTTCGCTCAAAATATTTAAGCTAAAAATAGCATCAAACTGTGCACATGATGGTTACAAGGATACATAGGTAGGATTCCTTCTCTTAGTTCATATTCTCTTGTCTACATGGCACTGGTTGAGCGATTTTGTAAGACTATAAAAAACTAGAAAAACTAACTATGCTAAAACTAAAACCATGTCAAACTACGAACTAAAGGGTGATGAATAGCGGCTAGATAGTAGAATAAACGTAAATTTGTTATTTTAGGGAGCTTACAACGTCAAGTTTGAACTTATCTGAATCGATCAGGTGAAGAAGCCAGTAGTTTCTTTCGTTAACGTTTTAAGCTGTTTTCTAGGCTCATCCGCTCTTGAAGTATTTCCATATTTCAGTAATATTTCATCCATACTTGAACTTGAATGCATTTGTGGACAGGAGAGTCGGCAGTACCTTTTTTAATTGAGTCGAAAGTGTGCCGTCTTCATGACTTCAGCCAATGTGCATATGGCGGCCTGCTTCAAACAGTCAAAATGTGAAAATTGAGGAATACTATCCGTGTTCAGCGAGCCGTAGTTTTCTTCTCAATCTCATGTTGAGTTCTTGAGGTCTTCTTTTGATGGCTTTTTTGCTTTGCATTTACACGTTTTACAAAAAAAGCCTCACTTTTATTAACTGGTATTTCAGAAAACTTTAAACTATAGCTAAATTCTTTCAAAGTAAACTAAAGCTACTCAAACACTACATGACTTTTGCCATGTACAGGAAGCCCTTTCAATGCAGTTCTCGTTTGACATGCGCTGTCAACTTTACTTTTTGTTGCTTTTCGCCTCTTAATAAATATCTTATTAACCTCGCTTGCTTGGTCCGTACCGTATGTTATGGATCCTCGTTTTTTCCACTTTTTAATAAGAGGTATTTATTTATGAGGGACCGCCCATGACTCAAGACGTATTCTTGTAATATAAGAAGTCAGTTCGTAGGTAGCTTGAATTTTAGTTATTTCGTAAGATAAAACGTTCATTAAAGGAAAAGTTGCATTATTTTTTACTGCATTAGTTTTTGATTTGATTTTGTAATCTTCTTGTACCAGGTGACCTACCATTGTGTTTAGACGATGTACAATATAACTGTATTTTGGCACTTGGCAGTAAGTATGTTTTGACACCGCATGCATGCATCCATACATCCATACATCCAGCCATGCATCAATAATTAAAGCAAAATTCAATTTTATTCACAGAAAACATGACAAAAGTGGATTCGTATTTAAAGTGTATGAACAGGTGTAGAGAATCTTGTAAATATAGCTTGTACGAAACCAAACTATCTACAGCTAAACTGAATTCAAAAGTCATGGCAAACGAGTTAGATGACTTCTGCAAGCTAAAGAACCAAAGACTGAACGCAAGTGTTTGTCAAGAGATACAAAACAAATCCCACATGGAAAAGATTCAGTTCGTCAGGTAATTAGTGATATTCTCAGTTACTTTAAGCCTCTTGGGCTTCCTTTGTCAGAGGCCAGGTCTCTAAGCTAAACCGGCGGAGATGTGGGACAAATTCAAAATGGTTCTTCGCTATATCATGTTAAACATGTGGAAGTTTTGATTCAAATCAAATTTAGACATTGTAAAGCTTTAAATAACAGAAAAATCACTCTAACAAATATGTGTTTACTTCCAACTAAGGTAAGCTTACGAAATATGGATATGTGGTTTGTGGCTATACGAATTTGAATGACACTTTTTTGTTCGGGAAGAGTTTAACGATATACGGGAAGATATGCCACTGCCCTTGGTTTTATGTGCTCCAATTGACCAGTGGCGGTTCCAGGATTTTTCAAAGGGGGGTTCCGTTTCTTAAACTGTGTATAATTCTCTTTTGTTTAGTCGATGTCTGACAAAAAAATTGGCTCTTATCACCTAATTTACTATCTAGTAACGGAACTTAAAGGTAAGTTAAACGTTGACAGCAAATATCTATCATTTCGTGTTCAACATAATCCTTGTGGATACTTTTAAGCAAAATTTATAAAAGACATATTTCTATTACCTTCAAACCTTCAAGGGGGGTTCCGTGAAACCCTTCGAACCCCCCTGGACCCTGGATCCGCCACTGTTGACAGATTGACGTAACCTTCTTCTTGTTTCCGTCAGTTATATATTGAGTCAGAGACTATCTTTACTTAACTTTTTACAGAGACAACATCGTTTCATTTGAGGTCTATCTTGAAAGCGATTATTTCCAAGAAGTAAAGCAGATACCAGCTTTTGAATGGTTTGAAATATTCAGTAAGTATTTACAAAACTGATATGTGGTATGTGATAATACTTGGTAATATGAATAGGGCTTTGAGGCAAATCATAGATGAATACATTCTGTAGTGTCTTGAAACAATTTCTTGATAACTCACAGGACAGACCCTCAAACAACCTCTGGGCTGATCTAAGTCAGGGCATGGCTAACTCACAGTTCAAACCCTAAAACAACCTCTGGGCTGGTCTAAGTTAGGGCATGGCTAACTCACAAATCAAACCCTGAAACAACCTCTGGGCTGATCTAAGTCAGGGCACAGCTTATTCAAAGATCAAACCCTGAAAACATCTCTGGGCTGATCTAACTCAGGGATATGGCTAACTCAAAGATCGAGCCCTGAAACAACCTGTGGGCTGATCTAGGTCAGGGCATGACTATCTCACAGATCAAACCCTGAAACAACCTCTGGGCTGATATAAGTCAGGGCATGGCTAACTCACGGATAGAACCCTGAAACAACCTGTGGGCTAATCTAGGTCAAGGCATGGCTAACTCACAGATCAAACCCTGAAACAACCTCTGGGCTGATCTAAGTCAGGGCATGGCTAACTCACGGATAGAACCCTGAAACAACCTGTGGGCTAATCTAGGTCAAGGCATGGCTAACTCACAGATAGAACCCTGAAACAACCTCTGGGCTGATCTAAGTCAGGGCATGCCTAACTCACAGACCTTTACTATCTTATGAATTTCAGGCGACATTGGTGGTAACCTTGGGTTGTTCCTTGGCGTCAGTATTCTGACCTTAGTGGAATACATCGATTACGTCATCAGAATACTATGGTACAAAATGCGCATGACGCTAAAATCTAAAAATGTTGAGTTAAAGCAACGCAATACGCCATAAACCTCTTGCTTGTATCAAATACCATCAGTATAATTTTATACTTGAATATAGAGTTTCTCGAGCTTTGATTGGTCGAGCGACTGGCAATTCTGAGCAACAGTCACCGCTTGAGCGGTGATCATAAGGTGTTTCAAAGTTTTTCAGATCGGAAGTAATACTAAGACGTCTTTTTATCCTGAATTTCGACTTTTCTATTATATTCAAGTCTGAAATTATATTAAAGATGTATTACTCGCGGCTCTGCAAACATTCCATAACCGATAATCACTTCGCCTTCTGCGAATAATTGTCATGTATAATTAGTATAGTTTTCCGTGCAGTTATCAACCTAGAGTAATAGCAATGATAAGGATAAGTGATGCAAAAGACTGGATAATTATTTCTCTGTTCCTTTTGCCTTTTTACCAACAAAATTTAATTTCTGATTGGATAATATTTTATAAGAGAATAGACCAGTGAGCTGACGTCAACGAGCGCGCGCTCTTTCCGTTGGTTGTTTTTAAAACTAAAAGCGTCGAAAAAATGCGTTTTAGTGAAATTTTTTGTGGTAAATTTAGCAAATCGTTGTTCCTTTTCTATGGTCTGTAATATTATCGAACATGGAAAGGCGTCAGCATATGATCCAAACTCAAGTGGAACCACGAGCGCAGCGAGTTTGGTTTATACGTTGACACCATTCCATGTTCGATAAGAGTACAGACCATATAGAAAAGGGACCTCGATTTAACAAATCTGTTATTTTTACTTTAGAGATAAAACTTTAGAATATACTAGATTTTAAGTTGCATAAGCTGGGATTTGCAAAACTCAGTTATATCTACTCAAGAGTTTTTGCTATTTTACGACTCGTACTTTTCTTTTTTTTCCCGATACTTAAATAGATTTAGAACTTTGATATATGTTTCCTTTAAATTATAACCCGTAAGTAACCGATACGAATTCTTGTCTTTCTGGAATTTCTAAATTCTCCGGACCTCGGCAACTTTTATTTTTACTTTTATTTTTACTTTTACTTAAATAATAACTTAACGCGTTCAGTTAAATTTTGTTTCCCAACCTTCTCTACTGAACACAGTGGAGGACCTCAGGAATAAACCCTCGCTGGATCAGACTCGATTGGGAAATTTAAATGGAAAAGGGTGCAGTGTAAAGATAAGTTTAAATAAAAGGCTAAGTCAGTGTTTCATAAAGAATTTATAAGTTTAAAGTATCAATACAAGTGATTGTAAGATCTATCCAATGTTAACTTAAACTTCCTTCCGCAAGATGTAATTGTAACTGCTAAAAAGATTCTTGTACAGTGACTATTGATAGATCTAAAATGATTCCATGGAGAAGGTTTTTAATGATGTTCGGTAATATGAATCAACACTAGTCGTTTAGTTGTTTGGTTCGAATGCTTCGATGTTTTTGGATGAGTCAACGCTGTCGTCATTCGAGTCCTCTACAACATCCCAGCCTTGCCTGTCTCCTTCAAGAAAAGAGCAGAATAATCCTGTTCCTATACACATGAGAATGGCGTTGATCCAAAATACCGTTTGCCATTCCTCTACGGTCTGTGGAAGAATGAAAGAGAAAATCTATGTTGATGTAAGCGTATACAAAGAATTAAAAAGCAAAGAGTATACGGAGAGAAAGGAGAAGGTCATGAAAAAATGAGAAGGGGAAATGGAAGGAAAAGAAGACGGAAAAGACAAAGAAGTTAGAAGAAGAAGAAGAAGAAGAAGCAGCAGCAGCAGCAGCAGCAGCAGCAGAGAGATGAAGGATTGTAATATCACACAATATGATACAAATACAAGATAAAGGCGCCATACTTGATTCGGAGTGACAAATCCAACTAAAATAGGACTAATGAACCCAGCTGTTGTCCCCAAGGTGTTACACAACCCCATAATGACTCCTGCACATCGAGGTGCAATGTCAAGCATATTGACCGTGTAGGCAGGATACGATAAGGATGTCGATGCTCCTGATATTGCCATAAACACTACAACAACTGCAACACTATTCGTATATCCAGCAATGAGTATGAACGTTCCTGTACTTAACGTTCCTGTTAAAACAAATGGCTGTCAATTAGAGACCGTTTGCATGAAGGTATGGTAGCTTTAGTTCAGGGCTCACCAACTGCTTATCCGGTGGATTCTAGGGAGCATGTGACCTCGGCTCCTCACTCATTGTAGCAGGGTAGCTAATGTTATAACGAGGCTGGCATAGAAGGGTGCTCTGTAAGCCTATTACATTTAGTCAACCATCCTTCTTCCAAATACATGCATTTAAGGCAGATTTGGTTTTAAAAGATAAAATGATATTTTTGACACTTTTCTTGCAGCAATTCCTCTTCCCTGGATATCCTGCATCCCCCTCCCCCCGAAGTAAAGCCTTTTATTATATTATTCATACCTACGGCATAGAAGAATCGTCGTACAGTTTTGGTGCTCCAGGTATTTTTTCTTAGTAAGTCAGCAGAGAGACCTGCGACGGGTGTGCAGATTCCTTTTACCAGGAACGGTGCAGCGGCCATAAAACCCATCTGTTGGAAACATACATCAAAACAAAAAAGAAAGTTGATAAACAGCAGACGAGTCACGTTCGAAAACACTCGAAAATGGATTAGAACAGGAACTTTGGCCTCTATATCAGTTTATTGACGGAATTCTAATTCTTATTCTAATAATTATCCTTGTTTTGTGAGAGGAAAAAAACTTAACACCTAGCCTGCCTGTGGTCCTTGTTCCATAAACGCAATTTTTGCTAGTAAAGAAAAACCGGAGAACCCGAAAAAAACCCTTGACGAACAGCAGAGAATCAATAAACAGCTCTAATTAGATGTGATTGCGAGTCACGCGATGTAACGTTGAAGGGCGGCGCATTAGCAACACAGGTATCATACGTGGCCCATACAATCTGGTTTTTGAAGTTCAAAGCCTCAGTGTAAGCGGAATTACCAATTGTGTGTACCCTTGTGCATGCCTAATCCTAATTCATTACTTTTTACTTAAAATATTCAAGAGGTGGTTGTTTATTTATATACCTTGTGAATTTCGGTGTCAAAAACTTCAACCAGAAATTTCGGGATGGAAATGAGTAAAACATAGAAAGCCCAATCCAACGAGAAGTTAGCTGCAACAATTGCCCAGACCGGAAGTGACTTCAGAATACTCATCCATGGAACGTTTACTTTGCCAACCTGAAAAGGAAGTCTGAATAAATTAAGGAGGCTCGAAACGCCTTTGGCTTTAGATTTAAAGGTCGTAGTTTGCATTGTAATTTGCAATCTAAGATTGAATGGCGGGCAGCCATGTTATATGGCATAACAGCTGAGAGTTTCGTTTTTGGAGAATGAAATGATATCTTTTGGTGCAATAATAACGCATCGCATCGTGGCTAATCAACCCTAACTAATTCAAACTGGTTAGAGCTGTGCTCCGGGGTCATACATGAACTGTAAGCGGCTGCCAGAGGCGCCTTCACATGCTTTTCAGTTGGACCCCGTTGAGCTGCCCCGCTACTGTACTTGAGACGTTGGTGAATAGCGATAATACGTTTTTATTGTACACTGCCATGACTGTCTATGTTAAGTGATGCTAAGTGCTATGAAAAGTGATCGAGTATTTTTGACGAGCGTAAGTTTTAATGTGCCTTAAGATTGAGTCCTTTTTTTAGGTCTATGAATTATTTTATTATCATTCTCAAGAGAATGACATGCTAAAATAATGGAAACAGTGGTGTAGAAGATGCCTGCCTTGGTCAAATCCTTGTCGTTGTGTGAAAGCAGCTCTCGTTCCTCAGCAGACATGCTAGGGTGTTGTTCTGGTGTCTCATGAACAAAAAGAAGCCATACCATATACCATAGCAGACCAAAAACGCCTGCAAAGTAATATAAACAACTTTCAACCACGGCCCGGTTGTACAAAGGTTAAATAGCGCTTTCCGACGGATATTGGATATTAGCATCGACTTATCCACTGGATAAGGTTTTATCCATCGAATAGCGCTTACCAGCCTTTGCACAACCAGGCCCAGTACGTTTTTAATGCATAAAGAACCAGAGTCATTTGCTGGTTTTCTTGTGATATTACGCAAAGTTCCCTGCAACATGTCTGTCAATTTTTCTGCAGGACAAATAGCACAAGAGATTACCTGGTTCGACACAAACGTGTCTCGTACATTGATTTGCCGAGGTATTGCAATCGTTCAGTGATGTAGGTCGAGATTTGCATTTTTCAACGGTTGTAGCAACAATTTCAAAACATTGTCTAGAGCAACAAAAACACACTTCTAATACGTACAGCTTGGTTGCAACTACAACTATTTTTTTCGGCAATTGCCAGATGTAACATCTCTATTCGATGCAACTGCAACAATTTCTTATTGCAACTAATTAATTGCATGTCAAAAGACCATTTCCTAATGTGGCAACCCATTTGCAGAATTACTCACCAAAGCAGTAAAAAACAGAGCCCCATCCTCCATCGAAGCCATATTTTGTCAAGAGACCAGTTATTGGCATGGTCATCAAATAACCAACACTTGTTCCTAAGCAACAAGAATCCCAACAGATTAAACAAGGACAACGAAGAATAGTCCCTTCAACAGTTAACGTTTCCTGCGCCATCTTGAAAGTTTGCCGTGTTGAAGTCGGAGAGCTTGCAACTGTGAGCTTGCAATGATATAGATATATTTTTTCAATATTGCAATATCATTGCAAGCTCACTGTTCGTCTGGCTTCAATCTAAAGGCACGGCTACCTTTCAAGTAGGCCCAGGGAATTGTGAAGGAGACTCATATTGAGCCCTGGAACAATCGTTTGGTTTACGTCTATTCATGGCTGATAGCATTTATTTACTAAAGACAGTAATTTAGAAGAAAGCATTTATGTTTTGTCACCTGCAACTGAAACTGTAACGAGAGTGGTCCTTTCTGCCGGAGGCGCCCAGTGGCTCCATATTGCATGATTACAGGGAAATAATACACCCTACAAAAACATAGAATCCATGATTGTGATTAGTAAGGTAAAGAGTAGGAAAAGAGGTGGGTGGGAAAATAACAGCAGTAAAGAGGAGTAAAGAGGTAAAGAGGAGGAAAGAAATGAAGAGAGGGTGAGAAGGGGGGAGAGACGGAGACGGAGACGGAGACGGAGACGGAGACGGAGACGGAGACGGAGACGGAGACGGAGACGGAGACGGAGATAGAGATAGGCCAAAGAGGGACAGAGAGAGAGACAGAGCGACAGAGAGGGACAGAGAAACCATAATTTATTGGAGCTCGATCGAGGTACTTTTCTTACCAGTGCAAGCCCCTCTCCAACTCTCATTATGATCAAACCAATAGGCGAACATCGCGCAGCGAATGGAGAGAGAAGAGTAAGGATAGAAGCGATACCAATGCCAAATCCAAACAGCCTGGCACCTCCTACACGCATCGCTAGCAGACCACCTGGAATCTGGAAGACCATGTATCCCCAGTAGAACGATCCTAACACTATGCCTGTGAGATAGGGGTTAGTGAGGGGTTATAGTACATCACCTAGGTATAAGCTTGATGATCTAGGCCGGCTCCAAACAAAGAAATGCATTTTTCTCGAATTGTTTTTGCAGCTAAAACCATAACTTCAAAAAGCTAAAAGTCCTTTGGATTTCATTCGATTTTTCTAAAATTTGGAGAGTTTAAAAAGTAACTCATGATCCAAAAAATGGTATCTCCGATTTTTGAAATTAAATTTCTTTCCAAAGTTATGATGCTTTTTAATCTAGACAACACTCCAAAAGCAATCGCCGAACTTTTATCATAAATAGCGAGAGATATAAAACAGATATCAAAAATCTGGGACACGCTTTTTGAGCTTATTACCGGCGGCGATGACGTGCAAATAGGACATGATTGAATGAATATAAAAACATACCTTGCATTTTAGAATCCCAGTCAAATTCTGCAGGCTAAAAAAAAAGAAGCTTTAAATGGTAAAAATTTATCAACTTCAAATGCATTAAACTTCACTAAGGAATACGACGTGTGCAGATTTAGATCAGCTCAGAGGTTGTTTCAGGGTTCTTTCTGTGAGTTAGCCATGCCCTTACTTAGATCAGCCCAGAGGTTGTTTCAGGGTTCGATCTGTGAGTTAACCGTGCCCTGACTTAGATCAGCCCTGATGTTGTTTCAGGGTTCGATCTGTGAGTTAGCCAAACACTGACTTAGATCAGCCCAGAGGTTGTTCCAGGGTTAAATATGTTAGTTAGCCATGCCCTGACTTAGATCAGCCCAGAGGTTGTTTCAGGGTTTAATGTGTGAGTTAGCCGTGCCCTGACTTAGATCAGCCCAGAGGTTGTTTCAGGGTTCTATTTGTGAGTTAGCCATGCCCTGACTTAGATCAGACCAGAGGTTGTTTCAGGGTTCTATCCGTGAGTTAGCCATGCCCTGACTTAGATCAGCCCAGAGGTTGTTTCCGGGTTCTATCTTTGAGTTAGCCATGCTCTGACTTAAATCAGCACAGAGGTTGTTTCGGGGTATTCATATTCTGGTATCACGAATCTTTTAATAGCAGCTCAAAGAAGAGGTTAAACAAACACTAGACAATTCTCCGACTATCCTCACCTTTAAAATGTACCAATCATTGGTGACAATAATTTATTCAAAATCTGAGTAAATTTAATTAGATAAATTTATACGACGCTTTGTGCGATACTACTGCTCCTTTTCGTCAATATTCCAAGCACTCAGTGTTATTGAAGGACACTTATTATAAATGCAATACAACAGTACTTGTTGACAAATCTCGACCTTACTGAGCCCTTTTTCTATCCTTCACTTAATTTTGCAAGTTTATTGGAGCTCTTTTTCAGGCCCCAACTTTATATTTTTAATTAGTTGGTATAAGCTTGAAAAAGGCAAATATACCATGGTATAATTTTGCTATCGATTTATAAGTACTATCCATTTTGTCTTACCTGGGTAACGTCCGTACCATTGACGTTCACCGTGTGGCTATTTACCATTGCTCCAATAGCTACATTCAAGTTAACTCTCAGTCCAGACATAATGAAAAATCCGGCGAAAATTAGCCCAGAAAGAAGATACCTTTTTGGAAGGCCAAGCATCTCTTTTTGTAGCAATTTTCTTCGAAGTACGAAATACGAATTTTTTCCCAAAAATTTTAAGACATAAAAGCTATCGTTTTCTAGTATATTAGCGTTTGAATTTATAAATTTATAAATAAGTCTTGCTGGTTTGAGAAAATTTATGAAAGTTTTCTCGGCCTGCTTTAATTTTCTGCATCTTTCCTTGTTAAAAAATAAGAATTTTGATTTGAAAATTTAAATATAAATATCAATCATGCGTTCAATACATCGAACGAATGCATTCTGGTGTCTGGTGTATATATGACCCTACCTGTTCGATAGGCAGGTTTTCAGTTTATGACGTATGATCTCTGATGTGTTTTAACGTTTTGATTTACATGCATCGGTCAGTTTTTTGATAGTCTCACTAAGCGTAACAAATATGGATAGAAAAGATGAAGAATTTGATTGTTGATGACATAAGAGTGTTCAAGGTCATCATTGGATAACAACTGTGCCACGTGATAACCACTTTAGTACGAAAAAGTGGAGTTTTGCAAGATCGTGATTTTATGGCTGTGTCGAGATATTTATATTTTCTGAACCAGCATTCTAGAGAAATGTAATTCTAATGTAATTCTAATTCTCACATAAGTGTACTACGTATTTCATTCCTGCCCTTCCTGCCCTGCCTGCCTATCTTCCTAACCATGGCCATTGATGTCAATATATCTTCATTGATCCATGCAGTGAAGGCTATGAAGACTAGCGTTTTCATTGATCATTTCACTTGTCACGTGTCTGTTGTCCATATAAACATGCAAAACATTCAAAACTAACTAACAAGCAACAGAAAATATAGAGAGAATTTCGACTTAAGCGAAGTAAGAGCTTTTCCCGGTTTTCAGGCAGCAGGCAGTCGTTTTAAACCAAGAAAGCACCACGTCTTCTTTTCTAATCGAGATTACGTAACTTTAATATAATTTAACCATTTCAAGTAGTTTTTCTGAAAGTATTTTTTACAGATGTTCAAGTGCCGAGGGTTAGTCAATGAAAATCTCTTGGAAACATAAAAAAAACGTTCATTCGGTGGGGTTCTACCCACGTCCTACTACGAAAAAAATAAAAAATCGATCCCACTTTGCCATACCCCCGAGACATCCGCAGAGCTGAGGCGGCGTATGGACTTCGGACCTGACGGCGATTAAATCCTTCCGCCCTTGGGTGTACGAATTACGCAAGAAAATGTTCTAGCCGAAGCATCAGGGAAGAGACCAGCCGGCCCCCAGATCATATTGGCTAATCCCTTGCATCTCTGCCACGCACGGAATCGGTTGAAAATATAATGTTAAAAAGTCTAGTATATTTGGTGCATTGTTTTCACGGCTATTGTTATGCTGATTTGCCCGTAATCGTGGTCCAGTTATAAAAACTTGGGCATTCAAGATATCATGTTAAGGCAAGCCCGCTTGAGGAGGGTTAGTATCTGGATGGGTGACCTAAAAGCAACACGTACCTAAGATTTTGTTTCTATTTTCTTTTCCCTTTTTTCTTTTTTTTTCTTTTTTCTTTTTTTAGATGAAATATGTTTTGAACTTTGCTGTAGTATACCCTCCTCCTCCCCCCCCCCCCTCCCCTCTCCAAAAAAACCGTCAAAATGCAATCTGCTACTAGATGAAAATGAATAAAGGTAGTAATAAAAAGAGTATGTATTCTGTAAAGATTAATTTTATTTATCATATTATATTTAAGTATAAATCAAAAAACTAATATATATACTCTATTTAACCATGACGCTATTTAAAAAATTACATAAACATTGATCGAGCTTTTAGTTGGAATTGTTTTAATTTATTTTGAACTTCCAAAGAGAACGACACAGAAACTAAAACGAAACGAAACGAAACGAAACGAATGGAATGGAAAGGAATAGAAAGGAAAGGAAAGGAAAGGAAAGGAAAGGAAAGGAAAGGGAAAGGGAAAGGGAAAGGGAAAGGAAGGGAAGGACGATCGAGAAAAATAATACGCCGAATCGAAATATGGAGAATAATTTGAATAAATTTTGTTCTGGACTGACTAGCGACTGACTAGTCTCGTGTTTATCGTCTTCACACGTAAGGGAGGCTAGACAGTCCAGCACAAGAGTACCGGTTGCCATATTTTGATTAGGTGTATATCTGTACTGTTTCTACATCATAAGAATTTGCATTCTTTAAAAACTAAGGTTTTATTTTGTTGTGGTTTGTTCATGAGCTGCACGTGATGAAATGGATTAAAAAGTGACTTAAATTTCATTGTGAAATATCCATGGAAACAGTATTGAATCACACTTCCTTAATAACTAAGACACTTCCTTGGTCGTTGGCCTTTCTTCGTCGGTCTCGGCGGCTTCATAATCTTTTTCCTCATCAGGTAGTGTTACTTCTTGTTTTTTCGCTGCGGATTCTTTTAGTTCACCTCCAGCCCAGGGTTGTACTTCACCAGACATGAAAGCACAGAATAAAACCGCTCCCACAATGTATACTGCTAATGTGATCCAGAAGACAGTCCGCCATTCATTTGCTCTCTGACCGGGATACAAAAAGAAGAATAAGTAAAGTACTGCCAACCCACCACCAACTATCAATCCACTAACCCACCCACCAACCCACACACCCACCCACCAAACCAGCCACCAAACCACCCACCAACCCACCCACCAAACCACCCACCAACCCACTCACCAAACCACCCACCTAACCCACCCACCAGCCCACCCACCTAACCCATCCACCCACCAACCCACCCACCAAACCACCCACCAACCCACCCATCAAACCACCCATCCACCCACCAAACCACCCACTAACCCACTAACCCACCAAACCACCCACCAACCCACACACCAAACCACCCACCAACTATCAATCTACTAACCCACCCACCAACCCACCCACCAACTATCAACCCACCCACCAACTATCAATCCACTTACCCACCAAACTATCAACCCACTAACCCACCCACCAACCCACCCACCAACTATCAACCCACCCACCAAACCACCAACTATCGACCCACTAACCCACCCACCAAAACACCAACTATCAATCCACTAACTCACCCACCAACCCAACCACCAACTATCAACCCACTAACCCACCCACCAACTATCAACCCACCCACCAAAACACCAACTATCAATCCACTAACCCACCCACCAACCCACCCACCAAAACGCCAACTATCAATCCACTAACTCACCCACCAACCCACCCACCAACCTACTAACCAACCAATAACCCCATCAACCTACCCACCAGCCGACCAACCAACCAACCAACCAACCAAACCACCAACCCACCCACCAATCAACCCAACAACCCACCAAACGACTAATGTGATCTGAAATGGTCAATTTGCATACAAAGATAAAGAGGTATATCGGAAAGCTTTATAAAATTAACCACTGAATGTTTTTAAATTACCTTCTCAGAAGTGATATACCCTACTAACATTGGGCTCAGAAAGCCAGCTGTTGTCCCTAGAGTATTACACATCCCCATGATGATACACGCATAGGTAGGCGCCACGTCCAACATGTTCACGTTGTACCCAGAATGCAATAACCCAGAGGAAGCTACTCCCACACACATCAAAGCTATGGCAACTGTTGCTTTTGTTGCATAACCGGCTGCAACTATGAATGTACCGGCAAAAATGGCTCCTGGTGAAGGTGAAGATAGTCCGACAGAATGTTGGATCAGAGTACGGACGCACAGATGTAAGGATGGATGGAGGGAGGGAGGGAGGGAGGGAGGGAGGGATAGATAGATAGATAGATGGGTGGATGGATGCATAGATGGATGGATGGACTTGAATTCACCCTTCCTATTTCAAACAATCATTTCATTCATAATCTTACCAACGGAATAATAAAGACGTCTAACGGATCGTGTTGAAAGCCATCGTCTTCTTAATAGGTCAGCGGTAATACCACCAAATGGACCAGACAAAGACTTGACCAAAAATGGCGCAGCAGCCAGAAAACCCATCTGCAAAAGATAAAAAAGGTAACAGCGTTTAACATTTAAAAAATTTCAGTAAAGACATTTTATCCTTGCAGTCTGTTGTCATGCGAATATTTTTAAGTGTCACGAAGCCGGAGAGTGTATCCTGTGCCGTGGAAAGACAAACACGTCAACTTAAAACCTATTAAGCAGAAGACTATCACTTTTAAAAAATTTATCTACAAAAACAGAATAAATATTCTGGTATTTCAAATAATTTATTTGAGAAATCGTCAAGAATGAAAGTAATTTCAACTAGAACTCCTCACAATCGGTAAACTGGGCGTGAAATGCTTTTATCATCTAACATGCATCAACTTGTTTCTTATTTGCACCAAATCGCCTAACGTGCAGTAAATCGTCAAAGGGTCACCGTGCTTAATCTACCTTATCATATGACCCGTACGGCCCTGCTCGCGCGCTCTAATAAAACCATTGGAAAAAGTCACGTGATGGGGGCCGGACGGGTTGACGTAAGCGGGCCGGAAAAACCCGTCCGGCCCTGCTCGAATCCGCGCGCTTTCTTTTTTTAATTATTTTTATTTTCGTGAGGGTCATATGATAAAATGCTTATTGACTGAGTTAGGTCGGGCCGTACAGGAAATATTTGGCTCTCGGTCATTTGTACGGACCTCGCTGCGCTCGTTCCGTACGGCGTCACCTCGAGCCAAATATTTTCCCGTACGGCCCTCCCACTCAGTCAATAAGTACATAGTATTTCAATTGGAATTCAGCGGCCGATTTTTGCTCACCTATATGGATGACACCGACCCGGGAACGAACCAAGGTCGCATAGGTGAGATGTGAGCGAGGCTACGTCAACCCATGCTTCCCAAGACACGAAGAAATTAATTTATGAAGACGTAACGAGGTCGGCTACTTACAGTTTGGATGTCTGTATGCAAGATATCGATCAGGTACATTGGTAATGAGATAAGTATCGTATATAGGCCCCAGTCCGCTGCTAAATTCCCAGCCATAATAGCCCACACAGGAACTGACGTCAGAAGCGCTTTCCAAGGGACTGGATCTGAGTTCTATATAACGAATTTAATATATTTGAAATGTAACTCGCGCGATGATAGGCTGACTAATGTGTTTATATCAGAGGACAGAGAAACTCGCGCAAAATCGTTCAATAAATTCAACGCTTACGACACTAAGCACTGTCTCTGTGATACTAACGCGCGCGCGTTTTATGTATCCCTTAAACTCCTCATACTTCCTTAGATTCAAGTTAAGTTCAACCCACTGTCACTCACACAACTATCACTACATTTAGTTTAGTTTAGTTTAGTTTAGTTTAGTTTAGTTTAGTTTAGTTTAGTTTAGTTTAGTTTAGTTTAGTTTAGTTTAGTTTAGTTTAGTTTAGTTTAGTTTAGTTTATTTGTCACTATATAACCATATACATTTTATAAAACTTGAGACTGGCGAAGAAAACAGAACTCTCGTCCCAATTGATATTCCCTCTCCATACAATTTACATACAGTACGAACATGATTGACATTAAATGATGGATCAAATTTGATCAAAATTCAAATTTAAAAGATTTTGGTAAGTAATATTCTAAGCTCACAACACTCAACATGTTGTTTTTTTGTTTGTTGATATTTTGATTGGCAGCTGTTTAGTTTACTTACATGAATAGATTCTGTTTCTTTCAAGATTAGTTGCTTCTCTTGTTCTGAGATGGTCGGGTGGTCCTCGGGTGACTCGTGCACGATCAGCTGCCAAGCTGCGAACCAAAGTATCCCAGCAGCACCTGGCAGCAAAAGAAGACAAAATTTCAATCCAATGAAAAGGCCTCTTTTGTCTCTGTACTGTACATGTGATATCAACACGCTGGGAGTCTCCAGTTAGAGCACGGCAGAAGCAAGTCTAGTATAGATATACGAGCCAATGCGGTCGCTTTTTTCAGTATCACTCCATAACCAACTTGCTTCCCTAAATAATTACTGATCTTATCAAAATCTATTGTTTTCAGGCTGCATTATCCCAACGAATGCATAGAGGAAAATCAGACATATTTTGTGTGCTTGAAAAACGGGGTCGGTCTATGATAAACAAGCTAGAAAGAAAACAATTGGATTTTGATAAGATCAATAATCATACTAGATAATTACTGAGGCACGCAGCATTCGTAGGTATAATGCAGGCAGCTGAGGGCTACGCCCGCGAAAAACACATTCAAAAATACATTAAAAAAATATACAATTAGATATTACTGCTGCTTTCATACACATGCCAACTCGGTAGCTGTGAGCTGCACGCTGAATTTTTTCTTCAGTCACTGAACTTTTGCTTTGCTGCAGTCAATCAAAACCAATTAGTCGGTACTCACAACCAAAACGTTTGCATGTTGATGAAAATAGCAGTTAGGAAACCAAGGGGATTTCCACTACCAACCAAAGCAGTAGAAGACCGAGGCCCATCCACCATCGAAGCCATATTTTGTTAGTAAACCAGAGAGTGGCATAGTGATGATAGTTCCAACATGACAACCTGTTAGTATAACAAGATTAACTGTTATAATACATTTTACTCACTATCTTGCTTCTCATTGGTTCAAATGGACTAAGAAGCTGCAAATGTAAAAGCATTTTAAAGTGCCTATGACCCCTAACTCAATATTTTCAGCATTGATTCTACATGAAGTGAATAGTCGAATGGTGAAATATTTTTATATGATTTGAGTGATGCCTCTTGAAGATATCAAGGTTTATACTTCCAGTATGCTGATGAGTGTGATGTCATAGCAGGATTTATTTATGGGTAACATACAACAGGCAGAACGAAGCCTTGGAGTAGATGAACAAACAATGAATGGTGAGATGAAACAAAGAACGCAGCTCACATGTAGAATAAAACACATTGTTCACCATAATCCATGCTGTCTTTGTTTTTGTTATTTTATCCAATCCCAAGCTTCGTTCTACACCGACCCTTATTTGTTATCATTTTAAAATCAAAACACTGATTACTATGAGAAAACAAATTTGCAATAACCTTTCTATAAACTCTGAGTAAACCCAAAATCCTACTATGACACCTCACTCATTAGCACACTGGAAGTATAAACCTTCATATCTCCAAGATTCATCACTCCAATCGTATAAAAATATTTCACTATTCGACTATTCACTTCGTGTAGAATCAGTGCTAAAAATATTAAGTTAGGGGTCATAGGCATCTTAAGGAACGAAATGAAACTTTAAAAAAACATATTTCGACATTTCGCAAGTCATATTCAGTATGACTTTATAAGCGAGACATCTTCGGGAACCAAGGGTAAAATTCTGTCGCTCGTTTCAAGCTTACAGAGTGAATCCCTGGGTTCCCGGGGATGCAAGGAGAGTGCGGTTGATTATAGATGGATCGCTTGTAAAAAACTAAAAGGTTCATAGTGCGTGCTTACCTGATATTGCTAGAGTTACTAACGTTGTTCTTTCTAAAGGAGGTGCCCATTTGCTCCAGATAGCATGATTACATGGAAACACTGCTCCCTGAAACAGAAAATAGCTATGTTGCTATGCATTCATCCAATCTAATTCAGGTACATTCTTATTCCTATGCGTTCATTAAATTCATTTCAGGTACATTCTTATGTCTATGCCTTTATTCAATTTAGTTAAAGAATATATGTATGTATATATCTTACCAGTACCAGGCCCTCCGCGGCTCGTACCCCTATAAGACCATAAACACTAGCGCGAGTTGCTATTGGAGTCAGCAAAGTAAACATCGATGCCATGAATATAGCGTAGCCAAATACTCGAGTACCACCATATCGAAGAGCCAGCCATGCACCGGGGACTTGTAGGAATGCATAACCGTAATAGAATGACCCTAAAACTATCCCTGAAACAGTAATGATAATAATGTTGAATAGCGATGGCAATGATTGTGATGATGTTGATGTTGATGTTAATGTTGATGATGATGATGATGATAATGATGCTGATGATGATGGTGATGATAGTGATGATGATGATAGTGATGATGATGGTGGTGATGATGGTGATGTTGATGATGGTGATGATGAAGGTGGTGGTGGTGGTGATGATGGTGGTTGTGGTGGTGATGGTGGTGGTGGTGTTGATGGTGATGGTGATGTCGATGATGATGATGGTGGTGATGATGGTGATGATGATGACGGTGATGATGATATAGTGATGATGTTGATGATGATGATGGTGGTGATTATGATAGTGATTATGATTACGATAGTGATGATGGTGTTGATGATAATAATGCTGATATCCTTAACTGCCTTCTTAATGAGAAAACCATAAGAGCTAAGACATTAGAGACCTAACCAGTAGTCTTGAGTAGTCCTGAAACCGTACCCTGACTAACTCAGTGCAGAGTTGATAAACGAGTGTAACACCTATGACTAACAAACATTTGGTGTGTTCCATACAATGTATGGTATTGTCTTCCGATACATCCTCTCTCTCTCTCTCTCTCTCTCTCTCTCTCTCTCTCTCTCTCTCTCTCTCTCTCTCTCTCTCTCTCTCTCTCTCTCTCTCTCTCTCTCTCTCTCTCTCTCTCTCTCTCTCTCTCTCTCTCTCTCTCTCAATAAAGGAAGGTGCTCCAATTATTATTAATCCCTTAGTTAAGATTTTTAATCAATCTATAGACAGTGGTATTTTTCCAAATGACCTTAAACTCGCCAAGGTAACTCCTATTCATAAAGCAAATGATAGAGATGATTTAAACAATTATCGCCCTATCTCAGTACTTCCTGCCATTGCTAAACTTTTCGAAAGAATTGTCTTCAACCAGTTATATACTTATCTTAGTTCAAATAACCTGCTCTCTGAAAAACAATCAGGTTTTAGACCACAGCACTCAACGACTACTGCTCTGCTGGAACTTACAACTGAATGGCTTACAAATATAGATGAAGGGAAGATTAACTGTATCACCTTCCTTGATTTTACGAAAGCGTTTGATACAGTTAATCACTCTATCCTTCTCCATAAATTAGCTAATTACGGCATTGCAGAAAATTCATTGAAGTGGTTTAAATCCTATTTAACTGAGCGAAGACAGAGATGCAACGTGAATAATACATTATCTACTATAAAACAAACCCTTTGTGGAATTCCCCAAGGGTCAATCCTAGGTCCATTATTATTCATATTGTATATTAATGATTTACCAAATAGTGTACATTTTTCAAGTACAAGAATGTACGCGGACGACACAAGCCTCACGGCTTGTAATGCTTCCGTAAAATCTTTATCTGAGCAGATCAATTCTGATATTATTAGCATATCCAACTGGTTGATGGCAAATAGATTAAGCCTTAATTCAACAAAGACTGAATATATGTTTATTGGGTCTGACGACAAATTACGTCAAATAAGTTCCAAACCACATGTTTACCTTGAAGGTAAACAAATCGCACGTGTCCAAACAGCCAAAACCCTGGGGGTTGTAATCGACCAACGCCTGTCCTGGGCTGACCATGTCGATCATATATGTAAAAAAGTTTCATCAGGCCTGGCTGGCCTTAGACAGGTTCGTGATTACGTCCCCCAGGAGACGGCGATTGCAATATATAATTCGCTGATAACTCCTTGGTTTGACTACTGCGATGTGGTTTGGGATAATTTACCAAAAACATCAGCTGACAGACTCCAAAAAATGCAAAATCGCGCAGGCCGAATTATAACTAAGAGTAATTATGAAACTAGGTCGCGCGACATTTTAATGTCTCTAGGATGGGAAAATCTTCAAAACAGGCGGAAGAAACATAAAGCCACAATAATGTACAAGACTTTGAATGCTCTTGCACCTCAAAGTTTAAGAGACCGCTTTGAGTATCAAACTACAAAATATAATTTGCGGAAGGGAGAAAAGTGTTTAAAATTATCGAAACCAAACACTGAGTACCTCAAACGTGCGTTCTCCTATGAAGGTGCAAAAGCATGGAACTCTTTGCCTTCAGATATTAAGTCAGCTAGAAGTATAAGGGAATTTAAAAGAAAGCTTTCTTCTGTTGGACTCTCATAAACTTTTTTAGCTGTCTAAATTGTATTCTTATTTAACTCGACATTCTTGTAAAGCAATTTTTATATTGATAGAATTTTTTTTCGAGTATAAATAAAGTATCACTCACTCACTCACTCACTCTCTCTCTCTATTAACCTACCTTGCATTTTCGAATCCCAATTGAATTCTGCAGTCTAAACAAACAAAAAGAAAATGTTGAGTTAACTATTCCTAATCATCCCGTGTTGCTTACTGCCATTACTGTATAAACCACAAATAGTAAATACTCTAGTTTGTGCCTTATGAATATTTATGATTAATAGCTTACTCCAAATTTTGAAGTAAAAAGCTCGTTATAATTACACATAAGAACGAGCGAAACTTAGAACGTACCCTTAAGAACGTCATTCCTCCGACTTGTACCGTGTGATTATTGACCATTGCTCCTAATGCTACATTCAGGTTAACTCTCAATGCATACATATTCATAAAACCTAGAAAGGTCATTATGGCTAAAATATAGCGTTTTGGGAAAGTAAAACTATCTTGTGAGTCCATAGAACATACTGTACAGCGATCTTCAGTTGTAGCGCCTGCAGTTTTGCCTTTCCGAGTCAAATTTCCATTTTTCCTTCGTTTTGTTTTGCATTTACACTCACAAAATTGACAACAAATTAGAAATTTGGAAATGATTCGAAAACATCGATACATGGCGTTGAGGAACTTGGTAAGCCCTGACTCAAAACCTCGCTCATTCGCCGCCATCTTCTAACAAGATAACACAAAACAAATAACATAGATTTGAAATGTCCTTAGTCGAAGTTCACCGGCTGTTTGGTTTTCAAAAAGCAGTTTTAAGGAAACAAATGGCCAGCAGCCATGTTGAAATCATCTATAGTGATGCTACAAGTTGAACTCAACGAAGCGTTCGACATACCTGCTGTTTGCTCTATATATTCCTAATTTTCTGATACTTGATAGTTCAGTTTTCAGGTGAGTTTTGACTTGTTGTACGTTTAACTGGTACTTTGACTGAGAAAATAAAGAGGGTCTACTAGTGAATTGCTTAACTAAAATCTTGTCGAGTACACGAATGTCAAAGTCAAAATAATGTTTCAAGACTATGGAGTTTTTTTTCTGGCAATAAATGTGAACCTTTCTCCTCGAGACTACAGTAATCTAATTGGAGCAATTAAAGCTTGATGACAGAAGTATAAAGGACAGACTTAACAAAATTACTTTTAAAATATAATAACAATAAAGTTTAATCCTATTGTTTATGCCGTTAAATTCGTAATAATTAAATGCCGCGAGGCGGCCCGAGGTCTTGAATTCTAATGCTAAACCGAGCCCGTGCGTTTGAACTGGTTTAAAATATCAACTAAGCCCTAAATTCCATTGTTTCGATGCAAAACACGAAATGCTAAATTATATTGAATTCAGAGAGGTAGATTACTGTTGCTTTGTTCTTTTGGAAATAGAGTGCTTACGATATATCCGTGTAATTAAAAACCTATCCTGGGTTCATAGTTCAGCCTTGTGCTCTCCTGTTGATATCAATTCCGCCCCAGGCTTTAAGAATCTGGGTTTTCCGAAGAATTTCAGAACCTACATCAAACAATGGAGTTAGTAGGGTGTGGTTGATTTTTAATTAACAGTATTGGAGCAGTCAAAAGGTAATCTTCACTTCAATGTTTAAATCAATTTATAAAATAAGTGTTGTGAATGTCGCGTTCTGAATTTTTTTGGAGCGCGTGCTTTATGCATAGTTAACTTAACTATGCTTTACGAGAGCACATTGCACGCGAGCGCACTCTCTGTTGCGTCATTCCTATCTTTTATCGTAATTTGTATTTTATAAAAGAAATAAAAAACTTGCTTGCTGTGCTGTGTGTAGTCATAAAGCACTTGGGGATTGGCAGAACACTCGAGAAGTATCCAGAAGCACTCCGCTACGCGTCGTGCTTCTCCTAACACTTCTCTCGTGTTCTGCCAACCAGCGCGTACTTTATGACAGCACACAGCACGCGCGCGCGTTTTCTATTTCTTTGTTTAGACCAGACACTTAAATATGATCGATGATTTGATTTAATTTAATTTGAATTGATTTGAAACGTTTATCAAACCTACTAAAATATCTATTCTTGGTGTGCAACCACGTGACTCAAAACCCCTTGAGATATAAATAACAATGAAACGGCCGCCATGTTGGTTGATCTTCTTTTGAAAACTTTGTAATTGTCAACCAATATTGTGGCTACGACATAACATACACCCCAAAAATACACTGTTTACATGAAAACTAAAATAGGACTAAGGAAATCTGGACTGCACATAGTTTATTAATTATTTGTGGGTGGCAAAACAAACATTCGTCCTCATGCAAAACGATTTAATTCAGTTTTCCTGTCGTCCAACATGACGGCCTATCACGTTACCATGGACAATCCTGTATGGATGCATACATCGTCAAACTTGGTGGAGTTTCATTGGAGTATGTGTATTTTAAGGCTGTTTGAGGGGACCAAATAGACGCCATCTTGAAAATATGTCCCCTTAAGGCCTATTTACACGGCACGATTTGCCGCGCGCGACTTGACGTATACGACAAATTTTGGTACCATTTACACGAGCACAACTTGTCGCACGGACACGAAAAAAACGCGAGCAATTTACTCGTCATTACAGCAAATGTTTCTTGTAAAAATGCCACTATACACAGTTGTGAAGTGCAGTAAATAATCATGTCTACCTTGTTATTTGATGAGATCATTCAGTATTTTTGCACTTCATGTTTAATTACCGGTAAAGACGTTTTCATGGAAATCCGCCATTTGGAATCTGTTTTGGAATCAACTAGTTTCAGTCCCAATCTCGGTCAAAATCGTCATATTTACGTCATTTTCCTACGGCATGTCGTAGGGTTTTAAGCCAAAGTTTAAAATGCTACGACAAGACTTGAGGCCGCGTACGTCTGTCGTAGGACCATTTACACGACCCGGTTTTGAGCTGATTTTGCCGTATACGTCAAGTCGCGCGCGGCAAATCGTGCCGTGTAAATAGGCCTTAAAACAGCCTCGAAATGCACTGCAACTCGACCCACTTTTTCCTTCGACGTGTATTAGGGTAATCTAGAGGGTTTAAGATTCTCGTTTACGGCAGACGTGAAACATCAGTTGACCATTAAAAAATTATTTTAAATTAGTGAAAAGGAATCGCAAAAATCTCCAAGTAGTAGATAAGCAAAAGAATACTTGTCTTTGTCGAGAAGGTTTGCAAAATGTAAATTAAAAAAACATTCCAACTACTTCACGTTTACCTCTTTTTATTGGAATAAACAAACTACCATTTAATTTGATGTACTTTCAGTTTTATCTTTATAAGGTTAAGAAGCTACGTAGCAAGCAGTTGTTGTAATGTTTTCATAAAGATACGATGAATCACACCTCATACAATAGATACAACGACAATAGAATACAATAGATTTTCTAATTAGACCCCTTGCAACACGTCGGAATGCAGCTTGGATGACATAACAATGGGTTTCCAATTCTCAGGCGATTGGAATTCTCTTGTTTTGTCTTCCAAATTGAGCTGCTTTGATGTCACATGCAACGAGGGGTCTATACATTACATCAATTGAGTGCTTCATATAGGTTCTCCCTTCTTGAGAAGTTATGTTATGAGATGACGTCATTTCTCGAAACTCGGTCCCAGTCCCTAGTAGAGGCCATTGAAATGTTCACTATTGTTTGATAGGAAGATTCAAAATCTTTACAAGTGCTCAAAACTATAACTGCATATTTTATCTTGTCAAATATGAACTATTTATTCGTCTTTCTTTTCTTCAGCAGGTGCTGCTGCTTCGTCGTCTTTTTTCTCGTCTTCTGATTCAGCTGGCTTTTCCTCATCTTCTTTTTTGTCTTTTTCGCCTTCTTCTTCCTCTTTCTTGCCATCTTCTTCGTCTTTCTTCTGCTCTTCGCCCTTCTCTGTGTCTTTGTCAGATTCCTCGTCATTGTCCGTGGCCCAAGGCTGCTTATCGCCCGATACCAAGAGACCAAATAGTACAATACCAATGATGTAGACAATAAAGGTGATCCAGAATACGATACGCCATTCAGAAGCCGTCTAACAGTTCAATAGCAATACAAATTCATTAAAAAAAATTCATCATCTCGTGCGTGCCCAAGCTAGCTTTGGTCAACGCCATATGATGCATGGTAAATCAAAGGATATTTGTACCCAAGCTAGACCACAATGCACCTTGTTTCCTATCTCAGGTCTAGCTTTGATCAACACCATATATTGATATTTGTACCCAAGCTAGACCCCAATGCACCTTGATCTCTATTATTGTACTAACCTTATTTGGTGTGATAATGCCGACAATTTGCGGGCTGATGAATCCAGGCGCTGCTCCAAACACGTTCGTGACACCCATAATAACACCGGCATACTTGGGTGCTATATCAAGGATATTGACCGCATAACCTGCTGCATTAATGCCTGTAATACCAACACCGATGGTGAGCAGGAAGACAGCCAGGTAGGGATGATTAGCGTATCCTGTTAGGAGTACGAAGAATGATGCCACGGTACACCCTGTACAGAGAAAAGGTATGTTCTCAACATTATTGATGAACAAAGAGACCGGTAGATGTATTCACTATTCTTAAAAATACCATGATTGTTTCAACCTAGAATGTGTGGGCTTTGCTTTGAGTCCAGGAGTTCTTCGTTCGTTATTCTAATTTCTGCTTTTTTTCAAAAGTGAGACTATTAGCCCTCACATCCTAGAAATTGTGGTATTTTTAAGAGAACTTCTTCTCTTGAGCTCGAACCTAATGTTTTTGCATGTCCTCTTTATTTCCGTCTACTCTTTTCCATCAACTTTAATTTCATTGGCCTTTTTACCACTCTTTTCATTGCTACGCGCTGAACGAGACAGGAAATTGGGCAATACACTTCCCCTCAATCAAATAAATTGGTCGATACCTTTATATTCTCTGATTGGCGGCAGTGTATTGCTCTGTTTCCCAATTGCGACTGTTGTCCCGATCAGCGCGTAGCCGGTGAAAAGAGAGGTAAACAGTCCTGTTCACCTTTAGGACTGTCCTATTCCATTTTTAGTTCCCAAATGGCATACATACCAACAGTAAAGACACATCTTCGAGTGTTCCTGACACTCATCTTGTTTTTGATGAGCCAATCAACTAAAATGCCTCCTGATGGACCGACTATTGCTTTCAGCACGTATGGCAGCGCTGCTAGAAAACCAGTCTTTAAAAGAGAAAGAGGAGATAAGAAAAGGACATTAACAAAAGCTTGCTATAAAAATGTTTCTTACTATTTCTTCATGTAGAAGTGAAATCATTGAAAATATTTTTCACTTTATTTTAGAGCTTATCTTGAGCAGTTGAAACAACTTGAAAGCTTCATTCCAGAAAAACAATAGTAAATTAAGGGAAGAGTTTATTTTTTTCGGCATTTTTTCGAAATATTTTCGGAATTTCTCCATGAGACATTGCCAGCAGGCTAAGTACCAGTCATTTTCGTCCAAAAAATATGCCACGAAGAACGCCTGGGACGTGTCTTCTACAGAATATTCTGCAAAATGGCCGTTGCATAGAAGAAAAGATTGATAAATCGCAAACTTTCTTCGGGTGGCGTCGAACGGTGAGCAATCTTAAATCAGAGAAGTACAGAAACTGAGAGAGTAAAACCGAAAGAAAATTATGGCCCACACATCTTCAAATTGGCTGTATAATACCAACAAAGCTCTATCTTTCAAGCAAGATAACAGGTAGGACTTAGTTTCGAATGCATTTTGTGTTTTTATTTACTCGCTCGCAAGGAGTCAAAATGACTCAGATATTTCTGAATTTGCACATGAAGTAGCTCAAACATTTAGGTTTTTAACGGTGTAATTTTTTATTTTATTTTTGAGTCGTGTTTGTCCTTACGGGCCGATTTTCTGACAGTGGTTTTTCACAATATTGTCCTCCTGCTCGCTTAAAAATTGATGGATTTACTTGAAACTTCTGATTCTTGGTAAATAAATGATCATACCTAATTCTGTCGTCTGCCGAGTTTAAATGAAATCTATATACTAAGTAGTTGCAAGACAAGATAGGCCTAAAAACTGACCATATACTATAAAAATAATAAAAATAATGCAATCGAAAGATAGAGTACAAACACTAAAAGTGTGCAACACTTTGCACTATTTAGTAGTGAATAGTGCTAATTAAACAATAGAAAACAATAGGATTAGCATAATTTAGCAGTATTTAGTGGTATTTATGCTACACACTTATAGTGTTTGTACTCTAGTTACCTACTCAAGGTAAATGGTGTAAAAGCAAAGCCTAATTTAATAGGTTAGTTTAGATTTTGTCATTATATTCAAGCTTGTGAGCTGCACATCAAAACTATCGACAGTGTAGCTGCTGTAATAAAGGGAGTTGCGAGGTATGAATAACTACGATGTGAACCACATTTATTTGTAAATTCAGAACAGTAAACATGTTTTTTATTTGAGTAACGCCGGCATTCCATGCAACTGCGCATGTCTGTTAGTTTTTCGTGGCGACGTTCCATCAAGCCCAGCTTTGCTTACCTTTGCAAGATCAAAATGTAGGACCTCAATGAAATACTTTGGCAGGCAGATAAGAATGGTGTACATGCCCCAGTCAGCTGTGAAGTTAGCAAAAATGACGGCCCAGACAGGTCCTGATGTGAGGATGGACTTCCATGGCACCTTGATCTGAAATGCAAAAAGAAACAGCTTGGTATAATCGTTTTCCTCGCTCCACAAAACCCCGAACGTTACTTAAATCAGCCTAGCGGTTGTTTTAGGGTCCGATCTGTTGGTTAGCCATGCCCTGACTTAGACCAGCCCAGAGGTTGTTTCAGGGTTCTATCTGTGAGTTAGCCATGCACTGACTTAGATCAGCCCAGAGGTTGTTTCAGGGTTTGATCTGTAAATTAGCCATGCCCTGACTTAGATCAGCCCAGAGTGTTTTAGGTCAATGGTTTTTGAAGATGCATTATCCCCCACAAAACTAAAAGAACAAAAGACAAGACATGACCGGCATCATTGTTGACATGCAAAAAAAAAAAAAAACAAGACCAAAATATGGTGTCTATGACGAGTGCGAAGTCACATGCGCTTCAAGAATGAACCGAAGATCAATCCCATGAAAACGAGATTTTCTGTTTTGTTCTGGATGGTTAGGGCTTGCAGACGGATGCTCCGATGTTTTAAAACAATTGTCAGTGTACTTCAAACGCTTTTGGCCAAAAATTCCTTCACTAAGATTGTGAATGGGTATCAGCAAACGACGTGCGGGGATACTATAGGCAAACACCGGAGGGTAGCATACGAACGGTACACGGGGATACTAGGCAAAAAAGCGGAGGGTAGCATACGAGGGAGTGGAATGACATACAGGGGTAAGTGTATGAACGGGTATCAGCAAACGGCGTACGGAGATACCAGGCAAAACACCGGAGGGTAGCATATGAAGAAGTGAAAGGACATGAAAGGGTTAACAATCCTCGCATCTTACGATGAATAAGTCTGGATCGGATGGTATCGCTACCATGTACCTTTTTGGTAGAAGTATCGGCGATGGCGTTCTCAATGAACTCTTTCTCTTCCACTGATATCGTTGGATGCTCAGCAGGCGTGGCGTGGATTGACAGCTGCCAAATAAAGAACCACATCAAGCCAACAGCACCTGAACAAAAACATGACATGTGGTTACCATAGTAACTGATTCATCTTGGGTTACTCCCTTTGCATGTGACGTCTAAGGAGCTCAATTTGGAGGACAAAACAAACGAATTCCCATTCATTCCTGAGAATTGTTTCACAGTGGACTTGAAGATATTCCCCAATCCAAGACATAAAAAACTTTTTTTTGCAAAATTTCAAAATTATTTTTATGAATAATAAAATAACAATCATGGGATAAAAGCTGCAAATTCGGCGTTAAAAAAACAGCTATGTTCCGTACGATCCAGCCAATCGAAGTCCAGTCCATTCCAGCTAAGGACGGCTCCTGATTTTCCGAAATTATAAAAACACTCAAAATTCGTGCTTTTAGAAGAGGAAAACAAGTTTTAGAAGTCGGGCATGTTTTTGTTATAAGTTAAGATTATCCATGGCCTTTCAAAAGGTAAAAATTCAAAAAATATTTTTTGTGATTCAAAATCCAGTCACTGACTGAGGCCCAGTCACTGTCATCAAAATTGAGCTGCATTCCGACGTACTGTAAGGGGTCTATAACCTGGGTAACAAACTGATCCATCGCATGGCGTGGTGACTTACCGAAGCAATAGAACACAGACGCCCATCCACCATCAAAGCCGTATTTTGACATCAATCCACTGAGAGGCATGGACAAGATAGTACCGACTGGGCACCCTGTGGTGATAATGTTAAAGATTCTATCAGAAGTATTTAGAACAAACCCAATGTCATGCTTAAAATGATTTTAGGATAGCCAACATAGTACACCCTGGTTTAGCTTGGGTACAAACATTTTTTGATCGTCATGCCGGCCTTTTATGGTGTTGATCAAAGATAGACCTGGGATAGCTAAGATGGTGCGTTCTGGACTAGCTTGAGTACAACTTCTTTGTTCATCATGCCTTATATGGTATTAATGAAAACAAGACTTGGGTTATAGAACGCGGTGCGTTCTGGTCTAGCTTGGGTACATACCTTTTTTATTCATCATGCCTTATACTGGTGTTGATCAAAACGAGGCCTGGGATAGCGAACACGGTGCATTCTGGTCTGGCTTTTGGGTACAAACTACACATGATGACATATGATGGCATGATGAACAAAAGAAGTATGCACCCAAGCCATCGTTTGTAGTGAACTTGGAAAATACTTATAACACGGTTGACTTACCAGCGACAGTAATAGTAAAGAGTCTTGTCCTCTCCTGAGGAGGTGCCCATTTACTCCAGATGGCGTGGTTACATGGAAAAAGAGCTCCCTGAAAAGTATAATTGATACAACAAACTTCTGGCTTTTGATTGGTTCTCAGCCATGGCTTATCAGAGTACAGACAATAATGCTGACAGTAAGCTAATTCAAATTGTCCTTGTGTTGCTTATTTTGATTCGAAGTATTGTGAAAATTCCTGTAATGTTCCTATTGTAACAAATTTTGTAACTCCGTGTTCTCCGGTTTTCTCGCTCTAAAACCTGTGAGTTAGCTGTGCCCTAGTATACGGTAGTACTGATGGTAAAGTTACTTCTGAGCACTCGAGTTTCTAGTCTTGCATCTGTGAATGATACTTGGTAATCAAGCTTCAATAAAAAAGACAAGTTGAATCTGACAAAATTTTGAGACGGTACGATTTTTGCCTACAAGTATCGAATACAACACGCTCGCGCCATCCTATAACTCGAGTCGTATCGTGTAAAATCAAGCCTACAACTCGCCTAAGACAGACGCGAGCGTGTTGTATACGATAGTTGTAGGCGAAAATCGTACCGTCAAAACCGACCTTTAGAACTCCCTCATCAAACTCATAATCATTATCATAAAACTTACCAAAGTTAAACCCTCTATAACTCGTAGTGTTATGAGAGCGACAACGCTCGTTCGAGCAGCTATTGGGGTCAACATGGTGAGAATAGAAGCAACCCCAAGACAGATACCAAATACCCGGGTACCCCCGAACCTTTGACCAAGCCATCCACCGGGGATCTGCATTGTCATGTAGCCGTAATAGAATGCACCGAGAATGGTACCTTCAAGACAAATAGCATGAAATCAGTCATCAAAAAAATGCGTTTTGCCCTGACAACGTTGTTGCTGTAGCAATGATGTAAATGCGTTTTTACCTTGTAGCTGGGAGCTCCAGTTAAATTCTGCTTTCTGTACATCAAAAGAAAAGAAGAGAGTCATAAATAAGTAATAATACCTTAATACTAATCAAGGGATAATAACAATTATAAAATAACTGTTAAGGTTCTCGTGTTCTGATTGGCTAGGAGTGCGTGCTTTATGAGAGCACCTAGCACGCGCGCACACTTTCAGTTGCGTCATTTCTATCCAAAAAAAAAAAACGCTATTGAAAGTTGTATTTTGCTTGCTGTACTGTGCTGTGTGCTGTGTGCCGTTATAGAGAAATTGGGGATTGGCAGAACACGAAAGAAGTGTCAAGAAGCACTCCGATACGCGTCGTGTTCTTTTAACACTTTTCTCGTCTTCTGCCAACCCCCGCGTGCTTTATAACTACACAAAGCACGCGTGCGCGTTTTCTTTTTCTTCAACAAACAAACAAACAAAAAAATTAGAAAAATAACACAGGATTCATTTAAAAAATGGTAAATAAGCACCTTAGTAATAGTGAAACCATTTTCTTCTACAGTATGGGGGTTACACATAGCACCAATCGCCACACTAAGATTAACCCTTAAAGCATACTGTACGCAGATACCAAGGAACACCATGATAGCTACAATGTATCTCTTGGGGAATGCCTTTTTTTCTGACTTGCTGGATTTTGCCTCACCCTCCCCCTCGTAGGGATCAGGTTTGGGTTCTGTCTGCTTTTCGCTTTCACTCATGGCTGTCTTCTATTCTCTGGAATGATTTTGAAAAAAAATTATTTTAGACACGATTTTTAAATGTGAAAATAGTCCAGTGGTTAGTGATTTGGACTCTAGGGATGCTTAATCCATCTGGTGAAAAATTCATTCGCTGATGGTAAGGAAAGAGTGGGAAAATTGGACTTTCGAGAAATGGTACACGCGTCTACCGGAAGAAGCGAAAAGAGCGGGAAATGGGATTACCTCAATTAAAAGACCGAGTTTTCCGGATTCTTCCGATTGGAATCATGCATACCATTTGTTTCCAACCGGATCGGTTTTTCCGGGTGAATGGTAAGCACCCCAGATGTTGCCCCAATCGAATTTGTTGCGCCCTAATTTGGGACTCATATAATGGGAAGTTTTGTCCCACACTTGACTAACTTAGTACTGGCAAATTTGTGATACAATATAAGGATAAAAAGCGATTGAGCTAATATCTTTCCACCGGAACACAACCATTGAGTGACATACACTCAGAAGTAATTGTATATGGCCCATGGATTTTTGGATTTCAGCCTCTGCACACTAAAACTGAATCGATTGTAGAATCTACTTTTGAAACGTTAATAGCCAATCTTACTAGTGACCATCTTTTGGAGTAGAATTAACTATTCCGAGTTTAAGGGGGGGAAATGGGTTCAGTTGGCGCGTTGTGGTGCATTTTTGGGCTATTGTATAGTGCCCCAAAATGCACTGGAACGCCAACTCAACTCAGCCTTTTTAAACTCTTAAACTCGGAATGGCCAATACTTTGATATTTAATTCGTTGTTTGCAATAAGCTTTGTTAACTTGTCTCGTTCAAAGACTTTTTATAATTGATCATATTGGTAGTTTAATCAGTACAAGGTTGTTCTTCGCTTCATATCGGACAAACAACGATTTCTCCCTAAAGATTGAAATTCTCATGAAGCAATGCGATTTAATCCGTAAAAAGAATCAAAATAGGATGTAGCATAGATGCGTCACTCGAAATATAATGATCCAGAGATATAAAACACCTTCTTCTTTGCCACACTTCAAATATAATTTACACACGAAAGAAAAACCAACATTTTAGTGCCAAGAAAAGTTTATTAAAAAAGTTCATCACTCAAGATTTATTTTCATTGGACAGTACATATTTAAAAAGTAACTAACCATGATCAAATTGCTGATATTATTATTTTTAATTCCAAGCAGAATTCAAATAAAAGCAAGACATTGAAACTACCGAGGTTAAGATGATATTCAATCGAGAGGCCGGTTTAGAATGCTTGCAAGTAAGTGCACCAACGAACGTACTGAATTGAGCCAACTCTCTCGGATTAATTTTACAAAATGTATAAATATTTTGTCGAATAATTAATATACTATTCATAAGTGTTCGCTAAGTATAATCTTATTAGATCGTATGACTTTGGGAGATTTTTAAATCTTTTTCGAACAAAACCTAGTTTATTGATAGAATTTTGATTGTTTTTATATTACTCAACAAATAGAAAGCCAAAATAAACTCAAAACTCACTGTAAAGTCGAAAAACTTGGGCCAAAAACTTCTCTTAGTTCTGACAGTTGGCTTTTTACCTCAAGAACGCTTCAAAAGATGAATTCTTTTTGACTGGGAATTATTTCTGGTGAAATTCTTTGACTCACCGTTTGTAGTAGTCTTTCTGTAATCAAGTCGACTTCTAACTTCAAGTTCGATTCATCTCAGTTTACCGTCCGCAAACATCAATGTCTTTTCAAAACACGGTTTCCCAGGCTTCCTCTTTTACAATTTCGAATTTACTCGTAAAACCAAACTGTTTTCAATGGTAGAAATACACTTTAAATTCTCGCGAAATAAAAGAAAAACGCCGGCGAGAAAATTAAGAAGACTCGCTTGACTTGACCTGGAAAACACCTGATCGCTTCGTCCAGTTTTGCTTCACTAGCTCTACGTCAGAGTTATGAATAATGAATAAAAATCTCAAATTCTGTTACGACTTCCAAATTAATCTTTCTCCCCTTATTTTGCCCAAGTTTATAATCCAGGAGAAAATATAACAGGAGACAAACGTCAAATAGAATTAAAAAAAAAAAAAGAAGTTAAAGTTATGAATAACTTTTGTGTAAAAGATTTTGCTCGTGCTCGCTCGCTCAGCCATGCAAAATACTTAATCTACCAGCTCTTCGGTTCACGCGGACGTGATTCTTAAATTTCTTTGATTACAGCCCAATAAAAGACCAGATAAGACCACAAACTTTATCCACAATGATTGTATTAACCGCAAAATTAAATTGAAGTTAGTTTAAAGAGTATATAAAGAAGGATACAAAAGTGAATTTGTTTACTAATATGTGGTTGGATTTGTCGCCCGCCAGCAGGTTTTCTATTGTGTTTACTGGTGAACCTTTGATCATTTCGATACTATTTGATTTTGTGTTACACATGACTGGATAGGAAAATAAACAGTTCGTAATGGCGCCAAAATGTGACTCGTTTTGAAGAAAGCAAAATTTTACTGTCAGTGGTTAGGAAGGGCAACAAAAACGAGACTAAATGGACCTAAGTTTGAAGAGATAACTAGCTAAGAACTAGTGTGAGCTGCGTCGGTGTTTCTAATGAAACAGTAATGATAAAAGGGTAAATTATACACCGTGAAAAGATGAAAAAACTTACTGACGTTTCGAACTCTAAGTTTGAAAGTACCATTAAATTAGCAAAAAAAGGATTCAAATAATTTATATCACTGGAGATGCTGTTGCTAGCTACGAACATAGTTACCGTTGCTAAGGGCAAATCAGCAAATTGCAGCTTACAGCGCGACGCGCAAACGTATCCAAATGTACCGGCACACTTCTGAACACGGTTTTTTTTCCCGCCAAACGAGCTTTTGCGCCTTATTTGATAAAACCAGCCAATTTCGCCGCATCGAAATGTGGCGGTTTAGCGTAGAAAATATCTTGCATAAATTATGCTAATACACTTTATTGCCGGTCATACTTTGCACGTCGCCCTGTAAAAATATATACATTAAACGAAATTTAAGAGAACTTATTGGCTTCAAATATATTGCTTTATCAAAGCTGTTATTAATATATTATATTATATATTATATATTATCATTATAACAAATCGAACTATTGAAGTGTCCGTGTTATTAGTTAGAGGGGTCGGTGTTACAGATGTGCTCGCATTGAATGGTGGTCCATATAGATTCAAAATAGCTTATTATAAAGACTCAGAATATATCCAGGATAATAGTGCGAAATACCTATAGAACATTCGCATCTGACGTCAAAGCAGCTTTTTTTGGAGGACAAAACAAAAGAATTTCTCTTTCTCTTGAGAATTCGCCATCACGTGGTATAAAGCGTCTTGGATCGTATTACGGTCACCAAGAAGTTCGGACATTGTTCTCGGATTTCCGTACGAATGTACTGAATTTTAAACAAGTTATTTACTCGGTTTGTTTAGTTAGCTCTCTAAATACAAGCAAAAATCATTTCTCTAACTGGATGGAAGCTTTTCTTACTACCGTTTAGGAAAGTAACTAAAGAAATCGATCTGAATTTTTTTTTTGAAAGTCAGTGAATTTATATGTGAATCCTAAGACATTTGGAAACCGATTTTTTTCCGTAGCTGCTGCTAGGTTATGGAACTCGCTACCGTACGACGTTAGGACTGCTAGTGCGATATGCTCGTTTAAATCAGTGCTTTACAAACGTTTTGTTCGCTCCG
>WHPX01000636.1:0-50000 GCA_011057435.1 Actinia equina
GCATCCGTCTCCTATTCTTTATCTTATCAATCAACCGTCATTAGTTCCTTGCCATCACAACCTTACTTAGTCCATTTTTTCTCAATATTTTACCAATACACCCTCATATTTCCACTCTTCTCCCTACATCATTTAAAATATCAATATACACAATATAATCCTCATTATTACGTTCATACTTTATTTTATATTATTTGCTTTTCTTTTTAATTAAATTAACTGGTACATCCAAATCATATTTTTTAATACTTTTTTATATTACCCCTTTCCTTTTTTTTTTATTATTATACCTCATTTTTGGGAGGAAGGGGTAGTTTTGATGGTTCTTACAGCAAAAGAAGAGATCTGAAGGCAGTGGCCAGGGAATCCTGTGGGTGGGTGGGTAGTGGGCATAATTTACTGGGGGGTGGGGTAGTGTTGGATGCTTCTTACTGCAAGAGAAGAGGTCCTGAAGGCAAAGAGTCTTGATCCTTGGAATTACAGAGTTCTTCATTAAAGTGTAATCCACCAAAGGAGCGAAGTTGGGTACAATATCAGAACCATCTCCTACATTAAGAGAAACAAATGGCCATGCATAAGATAGATTTCTTTCTTTTATTTTTTTTCATCTCCAACATTGTTCCATTCCTGACATTGCCTGGGGGGGGGGTGAGGGGGTAGAAAAACCCATTTTCAGAACATTGGCTCAAACTAATCACATGACTACTTAGTTTAGGCTTCTACAGCTTGATGATGGGAGGGGGGTGGGCCCTCGACCCCTGCCCCCAGCTATACCACTGTGATAATACTTTTCTTGGAAAACTACTTTTAAAATATACTTAATTTCTTGCTGCTCATTTTTTCTCTATTTTACTACAGGTATTTTTTCTGTTCATGTGTTACTGGAACTTACATGTATGACTGTCTACCCAAAAAAGGTACCCACTTTCCTAGGTTGCAATAATTTATTTTCCTCTTTCGTTTTGGTTTAATTATGTTTTGTTCGTGCTTTTTTGTTTTTTTTCCAAAAAGTTGTTAAAAATTTGTGCCCCACACGCTACGCTACTGACTAATGGTAAAGTAAAGAATGCACAACTTCAACGATGGAACACATGAATGTTCTGCATAAAGTTGAGGCTAATCCAGAACAACAGATAATTTTAAACTCAAGTGTTCATAATAATATTCACAGTTCTACAAACCTGAATATCAGTGGAAGGTGCTTCTAGTGCTCTGAAGACCATTGGTAACACATCATCTCTGATTGAATCACTTGGTGTTTTGCTCAGAAGAAGTTCAAGTTTTTAAGAAAAATTATTGTAACCTGGAAAAGGATATTGAGTAATTCAGGTTAAAAAAATGTAAGAGAGTTAGGTAAGAAAAAGAAAGGATATTTCATCACTATCATTATCAATGTATCGTAGTCATCAATGGCATCATCAACATGTATTATCACCACCAATAACATTATTGTCATCATGTGACATCATCATCATAATTCTCATGATAATGTATCATCTTCATATATCATCACCGTCATCACCATCATCATCTGACTATGATTGCAATCATGTTTCATCACCATGTATCACATCACCATCATCATCAACATCATCATTATGGGTAAACCATCATAACCATCATATTCATGTATCATCGACATCATGTATCATTATCATCACGTATCATCCATCATCATCATGTATTACCATCATCATCGTGTATCATGACCATCATCACCAATCATCATGTATCATCATCATGTATCATCATCATCATCATGTTTCATCATCATCATCATCATGTATCATCATCATCATCATGTACTGTATCATGACCATCATCATTATAATGTATCATCATCATCAACATATATCATCATGTATTACCATTATCATCATGTACTGTATCATGACCATCATCATTATAATGTATCATCATCATCAACATATATCATCATGTATTACCATTATCATCATGTACTGTATCATGACCATCATCATCGATCATCATGTATTATCATCATGTATCATCATTAGTATCATCATCATGTATTATCATCATGTATCATAATCATGTATCATCATCATTATCATGTATGACCATCATCATCATGTATCATGACCATCATTATCAATCGTCATCTGTTATCATCATTAGTGTCATCATCATCATGTATCATGACCATCATTATTGATCGTCATGTATTATCATCAACATGTATCATCATCATCATGTATAATCATCATGTATCATCATCATGAGGGAAGGGCGGCATCAACATCAACTAACCTGTATAGGGTCCTGTATCTTGAATACTGGTTTCAGTTCAGGGAGGATGAGCCTGACATACTCATCAGTAGTACAGTCTTCAGTAATCAACAACACATTCGGCAAGACAAAAGGGACTAGTTTATGGTTACTGAACTGAAGACAAAGCTGGGGTAATACTCTCTGTATGATAACACGCTGATAAATAAAACACAAATTAACTGTAATATTACCAGTAATGATAAAAAGGTAAATTATACACCGTGAAAAGATGAAAAAACAAGATAATGAAACAGAAATGATAAGAAGGTAAATTATACTCCGTGAAAAGATGACTGACGTTTCGGACGCTAGTCCTTCGTCGTCGAGTAAAAGAGGATAAGGACTAGCGTCCAAAATGTCAGTCATCTTTTCACGGAGTATAATTTACCTTCTTATCATTTCTGTTTCATTAGAAACACTGACGCAGCTCACACTAATTTTTAGCTAGTTATCTCTTCTTGTTACTATTACCAATTGTATGACAGTAATCTAAATGAATAATAATAGATTGTTACCTTTGGAAGTTTTGACATTATCTTGTAGAGACTTTTAAAGAACTGTGCTTTAGCCATGTCATCTCTTTGCATGAGAGAGTCCAGGTACTGGAGGGTTAAGGCTGCGACATTCTCAAAATATGAAATCTACACAAGAAAAGAGCAAAAGCATTATTAATGAAACATAGCTTCATGTATATTAGAAACCCAGTTTATGTTAACAGCTAGCAGGGTTTGTGCTGAGGTAGCCACTTAGAATTCAAGGACTATTCAAGGAGTATACAAGGACCCAAAATGAAATTGCAAGGAGTATGTTCAGCTAACTATGTCAAGGTTTTACACGGTGGTTGCACAAGTCCAACTTTTAGATTTTCCAATCTTTCTGACTAGATCTATTTCAGAACCATGTAAGTAATGGTCAAAGCAAAAATTCAAGGAGTTTTCAAGGAGTTTCGCTAAAATCATAAAATTCAGAGCTTTTCAAGTGCCCTTGAAAACGTGAATTAAATTCATTGAGTTTTCAAGGAGTTTAAGAAGTAGCACGAACCCTGTGCTAGGGATATTAAGCCCAGAAACAAGACTTTCATGCCTTTCTTTGGTTTCCTGTTGCATTGGCAAGAGTTACCCTGTAATGATCACCTCCTATTAAAAAATCTGGATCTGTGCGGGTTATAAGACATAGTTATCATTTTGTTTTTTTCTTTACCTTTGCCATTTGATGCACATCAGGTCTTAGAGCACACGTCAAACTCAAAAGGCTTGTGACATGACTTTTGAGCTCAGGGGGGACACCACCTAACCCCGCTAAACTCTCTCTAGACATCTAGTAATAAAAGAAGTGCTGTTAGTAGTCAAATATTTTTAGTCAGAGATATAGGTATTATACACAATTTAGCCCCATCCCCACCCCTTGGAAATTCCAATCCCCCTCCATGGGGGAGGTATGGATATTTTCTTGTACTACACAAAATACCCTCCTCAGACCCTCCCCACCCCTTAGAAATTCCAAGCCCCCTCCATGGGGGAGGTATGGATATTTTATGGAACTATGCAATATACCCTCCTCAGACCCTCCCCACCCCTTGGAAATTCCAATCCCCCTCCATGGGGGAGGTATGGATATTTTCTAGAACTATACAATGTGTACCTTCCTCACACCCTCCCCGCCCCTTGCAAATTCCAATCCCCCTCCATGAGGGAGGTATGGATATTTTATGGAACTACACAATGTACCTTCCTCAGACCCTCCCCACCCCTTTGAAATATCAATCCCCCTTCCATGGGGGAGGTATGGATATTTTCTAGAACTATACAATGTGTACCTTCCTCACACCCTCCCCACTCCTTGGAAATTCCAATCCCCCTCCATGAGGGAGGTATGGATATTTTCTGGAACTACACAATATACCCTCCTCAGACCCTCCCCACCCCTTGGAAATTCCAATCCCCCTCCATGGGGGAGGTATGGATATTTTCTAGAACTATACAATGTGTACCTTCCTCACACCCTCCCCGCCCCTTGCAAATTCCAATCCCCCTCCATGAGGGAGGTATGGATATTTTATGGAACTACACAATGTACCTTCCTCAGACCCTCCCCACCCCTTTGAAATATCAATCCCCCTTCCATGGGGGAGGTATGGATATTTTCTAGAACTATACAATGTGTACCTTCCTCACACCCTCCCCACTCCTTGGAAATTCCAATCCCCCTCCATGAGGGAGGTATGGATATTTTATGGAACTACACAATATACTCTCCTCAGACCCTCCCCACCCCTTGGAAATTCCATCCTCGTTGGGGAGGTATGGATATTTTCTGGTACTACACAATACCCCCACCCCCTACCCCTTGGAAATATCAATCCCCCTCCATGGGGGAGTTCTGTAATACACAATAATTATATACAAACCCTCTCAAGGCACATGTAAAACATACCAATTCAACATTTCTTTTAAAAGCTGTCATATTGTTATCGCAACTGTACGGCGTCTTTCCTCCATTAAACAGCGCATATATCAAGACTCCTAATGAATACATATCACTCGACACATCACATGACCTGGAGAGGATGTACTCAGGAGCACAGTAATTAAGGTCTGGTTGAGAGTAGGGGAATAGGCGTGGCTCCCATTGGCACCCACTGTAGGTCGACTACAACAAAAAAAAACAAAATTAGTCCAATACAGGACTTAAAATAATGGCCGGTAAGTCACTGGTCATGTTGACTGTCAGTTGCTAGTTATGCAGTAGAATGTGTTTATTTTTTTATAATAACATTTTATCATCAATAAGAGGACAGACAGATAAAGCTGACATCAATGAGCTCGCGCTCTTTCTTTAGGTTGTTTTGATCATTAAAAAGAGAAGTTTTTATCGTTTTTGTTATTGTAAAAAACAAATAGACATCAGTTTGAGGGCAACAAGTTTATTAGTGTAGTACACTATTTAGTGCCACCCTCATTAAATAAAGTTGTTATTATTATTATTATTATAGTTTTTTATGTGTCTGTCCTCTTATTGCAGCAGACATCCAGTATAAAGTATTTCGAGGAGGTATACTACTTGCTGATATCAACAATATCTGGGCCCGGTTGTACGAAGCCTGGAAAGTGCTATCCGACAAATACAGTACATGTAAATCTTATCCAGTGCATAAGTGGATGCTGTTATAAATAATAATAAATTTATCTACTGGATAAGATTTATCCGTCTGATAGCGCTATCCAGGCTTAGTACAACCGGGCCCAGGTGCCAAAGGAATCTTATTGTTTAATTAACCAATAACATTCCTTTGCCTTTATCTCTAATAATATACAGTAGTATCATTACCTGTCCATCAATAATAGTGGGGGTGGAGCTAAAGAAGAGGCCGCTAATCTTCCATTGTCCATTTTTGGTGATGACGACGTGTTCTGGGTTCAGAGATCCTTGAAGTATCTTTGCATCATTGTGTAGAAATGTGAGTCCTTCTACCAGCTGAAATCACAATATCACAGGAAGCTGTGTCAGTGTTTCTAATGAAACAGTAATGATAAAAGGGTAAATTTTGCGTGTACACCATGAAAAGATAAAAAAAATGAAAAAACTTATCATCAAAATAAATGAGCTCCTCTTTTAGGCCAACGAAGGACTAGCATCCCCCTCTTTTACTCCATTAGTAGTAGATTGTTCATATTTTCATCTTTTCACGGTGTAAGATTTACCCTTTTATCATTACTGAAATCACAATATCAAATATCCAGTCCCAGTTTTACAATATTGACACATCATAAGGAAGGATCCAATTGAAACAAAGTATTATGTGACGGCCTTGGCCAATCAGAAGCAAGCATCAAAACTAGGATCTGATTTTAGTCAATAGTCTACTTCCAAGATAGTCTGTAGCTTCGCTTGTCACACATACTGTAGAGTTTTGAGTACGGGGCTACAGTACGCTTGAAATTAAATTTATTCTTTTCTCATGTCACAAATCACTGAGGATCATGCACAAAGCCTCACATTGAAATCTTCAGGGAGACAAGTAAAGCATATCTCAGAAGTGGGCTATTGGCCATGATGGTGTTTCAGGGTTCAATCTGTGAGTTAGCCATGCTCTGACTTAGTTAAGCCCAGAGGTTGTTTCAGGGTTCAATCTGTGAGTTACCCATGCTCTGACTTAGATCATCCCAGAGGTTGTTTCAGGGTTCAATCTGTGAGTTAGCCATGCTCTGACTTAGATCAGCCCAGAGGTTGTCTCAAAGTATTGATAAAATTTGAAGATTGTTGACAGACAGACAGACAGACAGACATACCTGATATAAGCCATAAACTCTTTCTACATCATACATTTCAAATGTCTGTAAACAAATTAAAGTAGGTGTATTGTATAAGTGCAAGAAGAATAGTGCTGATGTGATCCAGATTTGTAACAAAAAACAACTGCTCAAGTGGTGTTTTTTATATTGACTATACCAAATGCCTCCTGAATAGCCCACTTCCGAGATACGCTTCCCTTGTCACGCACAAAGGTTTCAGTATAAGGGTACGTGCTAAATGCTCAGTCATTCGTGACAGGTGGTAAGAATAAATTGAATTTATTAGCATGTAGCCTCATACTGAAACCTTTGTGGATGACAAGCAAAGCATATCTCGGAAGTGGGCTATTATAAACACATTTTTATGCCTTTGCGGGTGGAGTATTTTTACATGAGATTGGTTATAACTTACAGCAAAATCTGGATTAGGAGGGTTGGGCATATTCTCATGTCGTCCAAGAACATTGGCCAAACTCGCAAAAATTGGTTCTGTTGCGAATGCTAAACAATCTCTGTAAGAAAAGAGAATTTAGATTTTAGTCATGAATACAGAATTAGAATAAGATTATTCTGAGTGTACTGATAGTTGTCACTCATAGTAAACAAGGATAAATAGTTTTATTAGCCTGCAAAGAAATTATCATCATCATCATCATCATCATCAATATTATCCTCATCACCACCACCATCACCATCACTATCATAATCACCAACATTATAATCACCATCATTGTCATCATCGCCATCATCATCATCATCCCCATCATCATCATCACCAACATCACAATCACCATCATTGTCATCATCGCCATCATCATCATCATCCCCATCATCATCATCACCAACATTACAATCACCATCATTGTCATCATCGCCATCATCATCATCATCCCCATCATCATCATCACCAACATCACAATCACCATCATTGTCATCATCATCATCATCATCAGTCAACATCACCCATATATCATCAACATCAAAATTATATGTCATCATCATCATCTTTCCCAATAACACCATCAGCAATTTCATCATCATCATCATCCACATTAATCATCAATATTATCATTCTGATGCACCAGAGATTTAACAAGTACAAGTCCAAATAGATATAACCATAAAGTAATCCATACTTTGATTCCTCAAGAGGATGTTGTATCATAAGTATTCTTGGATGACGCAGCCTGGTCAGTTGTACAGCTCCCTTCTTCATCACCTCCAGAACAGCTGGTCGGTCATGCTTATCGATAGAATCCAGAGTCTTTTTCTCAAAAACTACGAGTGACACTTCCTAGAGTTAAAAATAAAACAAAAAATACCCTTCAAATTTTATCGGACCCTGAAGCAATGCTGTGATTCCATAGTATGAATAAATATAAACTTAGAAAGTCTTTCTCTTTAAAAGATTGCGTTAATGGTGCATTCTCACACTGTCTTCTTCAGAGTCCAGTGAGAAATCGTAGATTGTTCCAAAGTATAGGAACACAATTAGAAAATGCGGTACAAATATTGGATTATGAAGTTACATATTCTCATATAATACTATTAAGTATATTTGGTTACTTTTTTAATTGGCGTTCAAATCAAAAGCTAAAGATTACACGGTACCTGTCCGGTAGATTTCCTTTTCCCATCGAAAATCTTCCAACACAAATTGGGCCCAAAGCTCGCCACATGCTTGCCAACTTCATAGTCCTTGGTCAAAGGATTCCCTATCAAGGCTCCTACAGCTCCTACAGCACTTTTAGTAGCACAATAAGCCGTGACTGTAGCATTCATTGCAGCACTCTTAAGTTTATCCAGCTTGTCAAACATAGCACCAGTATATTTTTCCATTGTCTCAAAAGAATACCTCATTCAACGATGACCAACCTAATTTTGCGTATAGTGTATCTAGGAGATATTGTTTAAGGCTGAATGGCTTCAATTTGGTTAAATTTGTAGTGTTTAGTTCATATTATTTGATCAAAATTCCTGTTTGAGTCGAGAATCATTTTTGACACGAAGATGTCCGCCATCTTGAATTTGTAATAATAACTTACTACGCATGCGTAGGAGTAAAAAGTGATGGAAACTGGTAACGAAACAGCTGATGAAGCAAAACACTCCCCCAGCCAGCCCCTCCCTCAAAAAAAAGCAAAAAACAACAACAACAACAAAAAAAAACAACAACAACAACAAAACAAAAAACAAAAAAAACAACAACAACAAAAACTGGTCAATCAGTTTTTGTCGACGTAATCCTTTGCTAATATAAAAGGTCCTTTCGCTGGATGTGAACGGCCTCTAGACCATGACCATTTCATAATCGAAAAGTTATATGTTTTGGCAAGAGATCATGAAGATGAAGGACTTTATGGACTCTTGGTTTTGGTCGATGCAAATTTATCCTTCCTTACTAAGTGTAAAAGGTCCTTTCAATGGTTGTGAACTCCATTAGACCATGACTATTCCACATCCAGTGAAAGGACCTTTACGATTATGAAAAAGGTCCTTTCAATGGATGTGAAATAGTCATGGTCTAATGGAGTTCACATCCAGCGAAAGGGACCTTTTTGATAATGAAAAAGGTCCTTTCACTGGATGTGAAATAGTCATGGTCTAATGGAGTTCACATACAGCGAAAGGACCTTTTTGATTATGAAAAATTTCCTTTTAGTGGATGTGAAATAGTCATGGTCTGATGGAGTTCACATCCAGCGAAAGGACCTTTTTGATTATGAAAAATTTCCTTTTAGTGGATGTGAAATAGTCATGGTCTGATGGAGTTCACATTTATTGAAAGGACCTTTACGACTATGGAAAAGGCCCTTTCAATGGATGTGAAATAGTTATCGTGTCTAATGGAGTTCACACCCAGCGAAAGGACCTTTAAGTGGATGTGAAATAGTTTACATCCAGCAAGGACTTTTTCTATTATTTCCGAAAGAAAAATATGCAAATAAAAATACAAAAATGTATCATGGAAGCCCATAAGGACGTTGCTGCAAATCAAAATGACAGAAAATACCGAGAATGAATTGAAACCAACTGGAGTATTTAAGCTCTTTTCAGTAGACCGTTCCCAGAAGGCATCTAATTAAATCTGCAGGAAAATACACTTGTTTTTTTTTTCTGACCGAGATTGGCTTACTAAGACTGCGTTCATAATGTTTTCTGATCGAGATTGGCTTACTAAGACTGCGTTCATAATGTATGGCAGAGGGGGGGGGGGGGGGGGGTGTCAGGTTAAATTGAGGGGATCGGGAAAATTTTGGTAGGAAAAGGGGGATGGGCAATTTTTTATCAGAAAAATAAGGGAGATGCACAATTGTTGAAAGAAGCAACAAGCCTTGCTTCGGGAGAATCATATATTTTTTTGCATGACTTTAAGGGGGGTGTTAAGAATTATTCTGGGACGTTTTAAATTTTCACCTGCCCCCCCCCCCCCCTCCCCACCCTCCCCACCCTCCCCACCCCCCTCTGTTATTCATTGTGAACGCTGCCTCAACTATTTATTCTGATTATTGGTAAAGAGAATATAGGGTAGTTCACTCTTCCTATATACGTCCGTAAAAAGGCATTGCCAAATTGATAATATAATATGCATTTGAAAAAATATTATTTGGATACGATGGGGTTCGAACCCCTAGACATAAATAATAATTTTAAAAAAACGATTCTACTTTGCCATACCCCCGAGACATCCGCAGAGCTGAGGCGGCGTATGGACTTCGGACCTGACGGCGATTAAATCCTTCTGCCCTTGGGTGTACGAATTACGCAAGAAAATGTTCTAGCCGAAGCATCAGGGGAGAGACCAGCCGGCCCCCAGACCATATCGGCTAATCCCTTGCATCTCTGCCACGCACGGAATCGGTTGAAAGTATAATGTCAAAAAGTCTTGTCTATTCGGTGCATTGTTTTCACGGCTATTGTTATGCTGATTCACCTGGAACCGTGGTCCAGTGGAAAAAACGTGGGCTTTCATATAATGGCTCTAAGTCAAGTCCGGTTGAGTGAAGTTAGTACCTGGATGGGTGACCAGATACTTATGCCTAATGAAAATTCTTTAGCTAGATTTTTTTTCCCTGTAACTTTCAAGCGATCCAAATCCGTTTTTTATCTTTAGGTTGAGAAATTGTCGAAAAATAAAGAATGCCGGCTATTTAATACATGTGCGTTAGTCCATAATCATGAACATGCAATTTTTCCTATAAGTGCCACTTAAAGAAACTCGCGATTTAGGAGTATCCCTTCACCTGATTTAAGAGTAACCCAATCACCTGAATTAGGAGTATCCCTTCACTTGATTTAGGAGTTTCCCTTAACCTGATTTAAGAGTATCCATTCACCTGATTTAAGAGTATCCCTTCACCTGATTTAGGAGTATCCATTCACCTGATTTAAGAGTATCCATTCACCTGATTTAAGAGTATCCATTCACCTGATTTAAGAGTATCCATTCACCTGATTTAGGAGTATCCCTTCACCTGATTTAAGAGTATCCCTTCACCTGATTTAAGAGTATCCATTCACCTGATTTAAGAGTATCCCTTCACCTGATTTAGGACTAGTTTCCCTTCACTTGATTTTGGAGTATCACTTACCTGATTCATCAGGATTGCTGAAAGTATTTGCCTGGTGCACGAACTGGAAGACAAATTTATTTCACTATTTTTTTCGAGGTTGCAGTTGCTGCGCACTAAACTATATGGCTTTGTTATCGATGCGAAAACTTAACCTCAACTTGGCACTATTGTTCGTGGTGACTGAAAAACGGAACTGTCAAAAAGCCCGGGGGGGACTCCGGGAAAAAAGTATCGGGGATGCTCGTCGGAAATTTTCAAAAAGACTCCAAAGAGATAACGGAAGTCTTTAAAAAATGGCGTGGCTGAATGATTTTTAACCTCTAAGAGATACCACAACAAATAATATTCAATTTTATATAAAAAGCGCCTACGATAAGCCATATCGATGCGCGCTTCTCTCCTTTTCCAACACCCTAAAAGATACCAGAAAATGCTGATTTTCAAAAATTTGCACTTAACACCCTAAAAGATAGCGAATCGCGAATCTTTACCCCTAAGAGATACGACGAACATCCCCGGTACTTTTTTCCCGGAGTGTATTGAACCTCTGGGCATACGTTTTTACTGATTCGGCGGCCATCTTGAATTATGGGATTCCGAGAGGGGCAAACACGTAGAAAATGTATAAAGCATAGAGTGGCAGATGCAGGATTTTTCAAAACGGGGTCCAGATTTTGATCCACTTCTTTGCTTCTTCTGACAAGACCTAGACTGCGCATGCGTGCATTTCGACACAGGTAGTCCATGCAGTTGGTCGGGGAATGGCGATGGCAAATTACCAGTACGACGCCAAAAACAAGCTATATAACAACAGGACACAACCCAAAACTTCTGTAATCTTTTTAATTAAAATCTTCAAAAGATATTTTTTCGATATCCAAAAATTCAAACCTTACAAACAAAAAACACGGTGAAAAAAAAAAAAAAAAAAAAAAAAAACGGGTGAAGAGGACCACTTCGCACTACTGCCTAGGTCCGCCACTGGTGACGGGGTTACATTTTCAAAAAAATTGAAATCCTTGTGTTTCATACATTGTTCCAAAAAAATTATTTTAATTATTGATAATTATCAATCTAATATCAAACTATTTCCTAAGGTTCATAAATAGAGCCGAGTATGTGTTGGGTGCATTATGAAGAAGGATACCTGAGTCCCCCACGAATATAGTTATGTATTGGGAGTTTCGTTTTCAAATAATTTGAAGTCTTAGCGTGTCACATATTGATCTAAAAATAATAATAAATCATATTTATTAATCTAATATTAAACTATTTCATAAGGTTCATAAAATGAGTGGGGTAGGGTTAGGGTGCATTATTAAGAACGATACCTGAGCAACTCACATATATAGGTTCCCGTCGTCATGGTCTATCAAACAGCTTGCGGTCAATAATCAAAGTATCTCGTGTTTTGAAAAATTATACACAAAGGAACGACAACAAAGCAAATAATTGCTGTCATTACAACTTAATAGCCATGTCTTGAACCAAATTAACCATCACCGGGTCCTTAAAAACCTGGGCCGTGAAATCCAGGGCTATTTTTTTACGGTTTTCTTAGGAAAGTTCAGAGTTTTTGTAACCTTTGGTGTCCATCGTTCGAATTCCAAACGTTTGAAAATTTCCAGTAAAGTTCCACGATGATCGCTCAGAGTTTTATTTGATGGCAACGATCAAAGTTTATGGAAGAATAACTCCATGTTCAAATATATCCAGCCTCGTTGAGATCGAGGGAGATCGTCTTATCACATCGAAGCTTGGACGACGAAACAGCCAGAAAAATGCTGTAGAAATTGGTTTTAAGTTCAGTGAAATCTTCGATCAGGATGCCTCTCAGGATAAAGTGTTTGATAGGATCGCCAAAGATGTGGTTGGAAAGTTTTTAGAAGGTTATAATGGGACGATATTCGCTTATGGACAAACGGGGACTGGAAAAACTTACACTATCGAAGGGGAAGATCTCAACTTGGACACGTAAGCTCATGTTTTAACTTTTTTGGCAACGAAATTTAGCTATTGTCATAAATGAACCAACTAGTCTTTGAAATATTAAAGTAGGTATTAAATTGAGCATAAAAATTATCCAAAAAGTACTTCTAAGCTGTTGTTTTGTTAACTTTGTTGATAATATCATCAATCTTAACTTATTTCTATTGTCTAAATAAAAAGACTGATATCATAATGATATTATATGTTGGAGCTCGATTTTCCTTTGCAAAAAACCCACATTATTTGCCATACTCAACCTGCTTATATTAAATAACTTTACCTTGACTGTAGTGTTTTCTTATTTCACGAGAGGGGCACAAGATGGTGCAAAGCCTCTTTATGGTGAATATTTACCTTGCAGCTCAAAGATGCCTTCACAAATATTTATTTAATATTTTTCTTTGGTGACAGATCTTCCAGGCATGGCCTTATCCCGCAAACTCTAGCCATGATTTTTAATGAGATAGAGAAGATGGATGATGAATGTGTTACTGTGCAGATATCTTTCATTGAGATGTATAACGAGATGGCATACGATCTTCTTGGCCCATTAATGTATGGTAGTAACAACAGGAAAGATTTACCCAGAGTAAGTACACATTTGGATATATATATGTCATTTAATTTACCAGCCAGGAGGTCCGGATAGGGAAAAACTGTGCCCGAGGTCTTGAATATTAGGCCGAGGGCACAGTTTTTCCCCATCCGGACCGACTATAGGATGGTAAATAACTTATTTATTTTTTTCCTGTATTTTTTCCCTTTTCTTGTAATTGTTTTGTTTTGTTGTTTAGCGGCAAAGGATACCGGACCGCGAGCGCGGGCAGATACTTACAAAATACCGCCCACTCAAACAGCCAATCAGAACGCACGATGTTGTAGGATACCGGACCGGAAAAAAATAATGCATGTACTCTGTAGTTCAGGGTTAGCCTCAATTTTATAGAATATTCATGTGTTCCAGTGAAGGTCTGTGGAATTTCAAAGTGTTTGTAATGTTGAAGTTGTGCAGTCTTTACTTTACCGTTGGTATTTGTGAATATTTAGACACTGATTCAAGGCTAACCCTGAGTAAATGAGTCTATAATCAAGAGACACTGGTTATTTGGAACTCCTAAATGGTCTGTTGTGACATTTTTGGTGAGGATGCCATAATAAGCAATAAAAGGAATTGATAGCCAGCCTTGCCCAATCCCATTGTGTAATGTGGTTGTTATCCACAATGATGTAGATATTAGAGACCTTTAGGTATGACGACAAGTACAAGATCGAGTACGAGTACAAGCTTTTAAATTGGTCCTGTACACGTGGTTAACACTTAATTGTAGTCAATTTCCGATCTTTTACAATCTAAAGTCAATCTACATACACGATCAAGACTACAAAAAGATAGTGCCTCTCATTAAAAGGTTAAAAACTCGTACTCACACTTGTTCTTGTTCTCGTTCTCATACTCTTTGTTGGATCTAAAGGTCTCTATTATTATATCATGCTAGGAAGAAGTTAGACAATCTTTCTCCCTTTAGGTTCTTGTGACCAATGGCACGAGTGGGTCATGTATAATGCATGGTGTATCTGTACATGACGTATGCTCCGAACATGAGGCTCGTCGGCTTCATCTGAAGGGAAGGTGCAACAGAACGATGGCTTGGACAATAAATAATGAAAGGTCCTCACGATCCCATGCTGTTTTTATGGTTCTTCTTACCAGACAAAAGCAAGGCTCAGAAGTTGTGGTTAAGTAAGTTACAATGTATATATCAATACCCTGAAACAACCTCTGTGCTGATTTAGTAAGTCAGGGCATAGCTAACTCACTCACAGATCAACCTCAAAACAACCTTTGGGCTGATCTAAGTAAGGCTATATAGCTAACTTATAGATCTAACCTAGAGCAGCCTATGGGCTGATATATATCAGGCTATGGCTAACTCACAGCTTCAACATTGAAACAACCTTTGGGCTGATATAAGTCAGGGCATGGCTAACTCACAGATGGAACCCTGAAACAACCTCTGGGCAGATCTAAGTCAGGGCATGGTTAACTTACAGATTGAACCCTGAAACAACCTCTGGGCTGATCTAAGTCAGGGCATGGCTAACTCACAGATTGAACTCTGACACAACCTTTGGGCTGATCTAAGTCAGAGCACGGCTAACTCACAGATTGAACCCTGAAACAACCTCTGGGCTGATCTAAGTCAGGGCACAGCTAAATTACAAATCAGAAAACCAGAAAACCCTGAGACAAACCTAGGCTGTCATGCATGCAAAATCCACAAAATCTGAACACTTTAACAAAACTTTATTTCATTCTTTATTATTTTGTTTTCAGATCCAAACTTAATCTGGTTGATCTTGCTGGTTCTGAAAGATTATCAAACTCTTCCGAAGGACAAACACTCTACGAAACCAAACGCATTAATCTTTCACTCCATCATCTGGAGACGGTCATTTTGGCCCTGCAGAGACTCCATGTACGAGGCACACAAAACTCTCTGTCAAAGAGTCTGAGTAGAGAAGAATTAAAACCAAAACGATGTAAAAGTGCTTTTATTCCTGAACATGAAAGACTTAACAGCTCGTTCGGTTCTACAGGTTGGTAATAACGTTTTCCATGGATGACATCACAATTAACATATAATTATGTGTGTGTATGTATGTGCGTATGCATTTCTGTATATATAGAATATAGTATAGATTCCTTTATGTACTGTTTAATAAACAAGCAGGAGTGTTTTATCGGGTATAAAACACGAGGTGCAGCCCAGTGATTTTTGACCCAATAAAAAGTGATCTGCGAGTTTATTAAACGGCTTAAAAAACTCATGATGTATGTTCTCATATTGTACAGAACCAAATTTGATAGAGAAAATCCAAGTTAAAGTTTATGCAAATCAAGATGAATCTATATAAGATATAAAACCTCCTGAGTTTGTTAAGTAATATATTTTAACTCTACCTAGATTTTTTTCCTATTTACTTCACTATATTCAATTTATAATTAATTTTTCTTAGTATTGAAGATGTAGAACTACTTTGTACAGTAGATATGCTTCTAGAGAATGTTTTACCATTTCAGAGTATGTGTCATTCTCCTGAAAATAAGATTCTTTGTTTGAGTTGTATCCATATTCATGTGTCTTCTCATGTGCAACTGTTAAACAAAGAAATGATACTCTAGGGAATGACACATGGTCTTGCGGATAAGATTCTTTGTTTGAGTTGTATCCATATTCATGTGTCTTCTCATGTGCAACCGTTAAACAAAGAAATGATACTCTAGGGAATGACACATGGTCTTGAGAATAAGATTCTTTGTTTGAGTTGTATCCATATTCATGTGTCTTCTCATGTGCAACCGTTAAACAAAGAAATGATACTCTAGGGAATGACACGTGGTCTTGAGAATAAGATTCTTTGTTTGAGTTGTATCCATATTCATGTGTCTTCTCATGTGCAACCGTTAAACAAAGAAATGATACTCTAGGGAATGACACGTGGTCTTGAGAATAAGATTCTTCGTTTGAGTTGTATCCATATTCATGTGTCTTCTCGTATGCAACCAGTAAACTAAGAAATAATACTCTAGAGAATGACACGGTCTGAAATGAGAAAACATTACACCCAATTGCAAGCTAAAAAGAAAGGTCTACTTTTGGCATGCAACTTGTAACTACCAAACTTTGTTTATCTTACCTTATTTTGAATTTGATGTTTATCAGGGTGGAGTGGTCTAAAGAGTGCACAAAGCACGCTCAGCATAGCTGAAGTAAAGCGCAGAGGCATCTCTCTCAGCAGTGTCAGTTCATATGTTCCATACAGAAACTCACTCTTGACAATGATTCTACAAGACAGTCTTGGTAAGCTTTGTTGGACTTTTTTTTGTCTGTCTGTCTCTATGTAATTGTCTGTCTGTCTGTCTGTCTGTCTGTCTGTCTCTATGTAATTGTCTGTCTGTCTGTCTATTTGTCTGTCTGTCTGTTTGTCTCTCTGTCTGTCTGTCTGTCTCTATGTAATTGTCTGTCTATTTGTCTGTCTGTCTGTTTGTCTCTCTGTCTGTCTGTCTGTATGTCTGTCTGTTTGTCTGTCTGTCTGTTTATTTTTTGGTTGATGGTTTAATATATATGTTTAGTCTGTTGCTTTTCCTTAATTTTCTGTCTGTTTATTTGTTTATTTTAAATTATGTCTAGTTGATTCATCCATGAATATATTAACCTCTCTGTTACTACTACATGTCCCATACTTAATGATATCTAAACTCATACGCATAGTGTAAGGCAAAAGACTACAAGTAGCTTAGTAGATATGTGCAAAGTGAAATAACAAAAATAAAAGCTACAAAAAAACTGCAAAATCGATCAAGAAATAAGGAAAAACAAAGAACTTAGTACATTTTGTGTGTGACGGGACTGACTGCGAACACCAACTGACTAAGGATTAACATAAAAGGCGTATATAAAGGCATACAAAATGCGTAGGGAACTAGACTAACAGTGACAAAATACTTGACTGTATCAGATTGAGCTGATCCTCGCAGTATATGAAGCAACTTATGCAGCTGCAAATTGAAAGACTCAGAAAAAATTCTGAGTCTTGAACAGGATTTGAACCCGTGCCTTGACTGTAACAAATAAAACAAAAGCTAAAGAGCACGCAATGGATTTTTTAGTAACACTCTCATTTTTGCTTTGCTATCAGGAGGCAACTGCAATACAACAATGATTGCAACACTATCTCTGGATACCAACGACCTGAATGAAACTATTTCAACATGTCGCTTTGCACAAAGGGTTGCTAGGGTAACCAACAACCCAGTGTATGTATCATTCATTATTCATTTATTCATTTATTCATTTATTCATTTATTCATTATTCATTTATTCATTTATTCATTTATTCATTTATTCATTTATTCATTTGTTTATTCATTCATTCATTCATTTATTTATTTATTTATTTATTTATTTATTACATGTCACCTATCTATAGTGAACATTATTATAATTAAAGTGAACACACTTGTCAAGATACTGATGAGTAGCTTCTGAGTTATCTCAGTTGGTAAGAGCATCGCTCTCTTGTGTGGGTGGTTCAAGCATCAGCCGGACCAACACTCAGGGTCTTAAAATAACTGAGGAGGAAGTGCTGCCTTTGTCTTTACATCGGCAAATGGTTAGACCTTCAAGTCTTCTTGAATAAGGACCAATTTTTCCAAATCTATAAGTGGGGGACATCTAGACAACTGTGAATCGTGAATTATAGAAATTCCTATTACTCATTGTTTTGTCATGTTTGATTCTGAAATTGAGATCAGAGACCAATTTTTTGATATTTTGTTTTATATTATAGCCAAAACAAGGAAATCAGTGAAGCAGTTTTAATCAAGAAGTTGAGAAGTCAAGTCGCAAAACTAGCAAAAGACTTGGCTAACGTTAGACAAAATGTAAGTATACTGATTTCCAGCCCTCTATCCATCCCTTTATCTGTCCAACCAACCATCCATCCATCCGTCTGTCCGTCCGTCTGTCCGTCCGCCCACCCATCCATTCAGCCAGCCAGCCAGCCATCCATCCATCCATATTTCCCTCAATACTGCCCATTTTCATATCCCATAGCAGAATGGCCAGCCCGAGTCACCTCAACAAGAGACTGAGAAAGAATTGATTCAAGTCATTGATGGGTATATCGAAGGAAGGATTGTCGATCCAACTGCTTGTGGTATGTGTCAAGAGGAATATATTTTCTCATTACAGACCATGTGTAGTTCCCTAGAGTATCATTTCTTTCTTTAACAACTCTGCATGAGAAGACATTTGAATAGGGATACACTTCAGACAAAGAATCTTAATTTCTGGTTAACATCATTCCCTAGAGTATCATTTCTTTGTTTAACAGTTGCACATGAGAAGACACATGAATATGGATACAACTCAAAGAATCTTATTCTCAAGGCCACATGTCATTCCCTTGAGTATCATTTCTTTGTTTAACACGACCTACTCATTATTTATCTTCCTATAGGTATAGACAGCCCTCACAAAGTTCGTGCTTGCCTGGCGTACCTCAAGAACCTGCTTGTACGTAGAACACCAAGACTATCTGAGGATCCCACAAGCTCTGATGAAAAAGACAGTGGTGTAGGAATGAGCTATAATGAACCTTTAATAGAAGTCAGTAATGATAATACTGAAGAAGAGCCGAGTAGTCCTACAATGATAGGAACTGATAGTGGGTAAGTGTAATAATGATAGTGATGATTATGGTGGTGGTGATGGTGGTGGTGATGATTATAATGATGGTGGTGGGGATGATGGTGTTGGTGATGATGATGGTGATGATGGATGGTGATGATGATAATGATGATGGTGATGATGATGGTAATGATGATGGTGATGATGTTGATGGTGGTGATGAATGGTGATGGTGATGATGATTGTGGTGATGAATTGTGATGATGGTGACAATGATGGTGATGATGATGGTGATGATGATGGTGATAATGATGGTGATGATGATGGTGATGATGATGGTGATGATGATGGTAATTATGATGGTGATGAATTGATGGCGATGATGAATAGTGATGATGATGATGATCCCTATTGTTGAAACCGTTTTTCTTTTAAGCATTTCCTTATTTTTAGATGTTTTTATATTTTATAATAAAGAACATTCCTTCTCTTTGTCACTTAATAGAGGAACAAGTGAAGAATCAATCCCCAGTCCCCTTCCTGTCACCCAAACTGAGGTTGTCATGAAGCAGCGCAGAGATGCCCAGCTAAATACCCCCTCTTTCAAACCCCCTCAAAAATTCTTTCCGACGATCAGCACCGAGACCACAAGTTGTTCCCCTGAACAGAAAATAAATGAAAACACAGAAAAGGGAAGTCGTAGTGTTAACACGCTGAGGGAAACAGACAAACAATTGATTCTTTTGGAGCTAGAGATCGAGAAAGAGAACTTGATGTAAGTGTCATCTTGTCTTAACTCAATATTTCCAATATTGATTCTATATGAAGTGAATAGTTGAATGGTTAAATATTCTTATATGATTTGAGTGATGCATCTTCATACATGATATCAAAGTTTATACTCCCAATATGATTTAGCAGGATTTAACAGTGCAAAAAAGATAGGGTGGTTTTGGCCCCAAAAATGGGGCCAACATTTTGACCCTATAGTGGCCTTCTTAAAGTAGGGCTATTTTGGCACTACTGGTAGGGGCCATTTTTTAAGCTCTGATTTTGGGACTGTTTTAGCCTCTTATATGGATTTCCCCCCTGATTTGTCCTAGTTGAGGGGGCAAAAACAGTACCGATAGACCTATACCAAAATGGCTTCTGTGGGGCCAAAATGGCATGGTTCTATTTTGGCTCGAGCCTGGGCTAAAATAGCACTACTTTGAAAAAGCCAAAATCGCTCTCTGGGGCCAAGTTGGTCCTCTCCAATTTACTGGTATTTCCAGGAAAATCTTGAAGCACAGTAGAGAATCAAGGAACAACTCTTCTCAAATATGACACCTAGCAAGGCGGGATTCGAACGTGGTTTGCATTGTTGTTGCCTGGCTTCCCAGTGATGCAATCAAATCAGCGGTATCAATTGTTATCGATTTATCGATTGGCAAAATCGATATCGATTTTTATCAATTGACTACTCCGGGTGCATATGAAAGCCATTTGGCAGACAGTGTGATACTTGCATGGCTTTCTTCTCAACCAATGAAAATCCTCTGTGCCAAAAATGACGAATGTCTTTTTTTTTCAGTCAAAAGAGTAAGTTACTGAATACAGCACTTGCAAATCAGAAGGCACGCGTTGTCGTCATGGAGAAACAGGGCTGCCCGATGGATGAACTTGATAATGAGAGACTTGCAGAGCAGCAACTGAGAAGGAAACAGGTAACCCAACTAGTATTTTAAATCATATGACACAGGTAACCCAACCAATATTTTAAATCATATGACACAGGTAACCCAACTAGTATTTCATATCATATGACACAGGTAACCCAACTAGTGTTTTAAATAATATGCCACAGGTAATCCAACCAGTATTTTAAATCATATGACAAAGGTAAACCAACCAGTATCTTGAGCAGTATAGAAGTGATCCCAAGGAACCAATGATTGTGCAAGGGCAAGAAAATTTTCAAGAAAAGCATTTTGTTAATAAGTAAATAATATTCTACAAATGCGAGATTCTATTTTTTGTAAAAAGTTTAACTCTTCAAATGAGTTTGCGATGCGCTCTAAGAAAACACAGGTATCCCATAAAGTATATGTTTTTTTCTTCTCAGGATGAAGTTGAAAAATTATTGTCAAATATTATGAAGAACATTCTTGATACTAAAGCCATCAATACCGCTAATGGTGTTACCGCTGACCAGGATATCGATGGATCGAAGATTCAAGGTCAAAGTTCTGAGGTAATACAAGTTTTTCCCCTTACCCCTCCCTCAAGGGAAATAATTTTGCCTATTTTTGATTTAGATTCAAGTTTTCAAGGGTGGAACTGGGCGGTTCGTGCCTCCTATTTTTCATCGTAATTTTTACGTCAGTTTTAACGAAAATTAATCATTCAGTTCACAGAAGGCCTTTGAAGGTATTTTAATGCGCTAGCTTTGCTATTGATCTCAGATTGATCCGCAAGTTTACCAACGTCGCAAGTTAGAGCTTAAAGAACATTCTACGAGGCTTCGACTGCTGAGCTGTAGGCAAAAACTCGATCGTGGGCTCATATCCACAGGAAGCCCACAAACAGTTTCAAAAGAGACAGAGTCCAATCCATCTGAGTCATGTGGAGACGAAAGAAACACGAGGGAAACAAGCCCCTTGAACTCATCGGATGAATCTGTATCTGCCAAAGTGATCGACGTCACGTCCAGGAATGAAAGACGTCCCTCCTTTAGGTCACGTGGAAGACTCCCCAGTGCTCGGGCCCAGTCTTCCATGAGCACAAAGGCAACAACAACGACGGAAAATAAGCGAAAAAGCAAATTTGGTGTTTTGAATTTTAGATCCGGATCAAACAGGCAACCCAGAGGACTACAAGTAAATTCCCAAAGATCTGCCAGAAAATCACACATGAATTCTAACAGGCAGTCCTATGCGTCGCCTAGCAACGGGAAAACCAGTCAACAATCCCATGCGTCGCCTAGCAACGGGAGAACCAGTCGACAATCCTATGTGTTACCTAGCAACGGAAGGTTCAGTCGGCAGTTCCGGGTATCTCCTAGCAACAGCCAAAGCACTTCTCCATCTGGAGGAAATCAAGCCTACGGGAATCCTGTGGATCGCTCACGGCTGATGAGACCAGTTGGAAATCCAGACGCCATACAAAGAATTGATGAAGCGACTGTTATTAGGCCTGTGAATTTACGGACTCGCCGCCCTGCCACGTGCTCTCCCGCCCTCGTGACGAACAAGCGACCAATGAAAAGATCTCCTCGACCTGGTTCAAGCAGTCTTCATTATCAGTTTGATCACAGCAAGGGCTTCATTGTCCGCACAAATGAAGACGTGTATCGCGCTTCGAACTTTCGACAGCCCGTCCAAGATGACCTAGGTGTCCAGTTTCTTGACATTAAAGGAAATGTTAGTCAACAGTCGTCACGAGGCACTTCTCCCGTCAGTCCTAAAAGGGATCTGGGTCTAGAACAGGAAGGTGACGTCATTTCTATATCACATGATAGGGAGAGGTTGCCTCCTATTGTTTCTGAAGAAGCAAAAGACGAGGAAAAAACAATGGAGTCACATTTGCAAAGTCAAAGAACTCAAATGGATTCCGAAAAAGCTCCAGAAAAGGAATTTCTTAAAGGAACGGAATCCGACACTCCACAAAAGCTCCTTAATGACAATGAGCCTAAGAGGGAACTTATGGTTCAGCGTCTCGTGCCCCCTACTGTTATTAGTGCCCGGAAGCAACAGATCGAGAGGGCGAGGCGCATTCGACAAGTTACAAGTGCTGTTGAAGTGATTCAGGATGCTTACAGGCGTTATGTGTGGCGCAAAACTAAAGCCATTCAACCTGTTAGTGGATAAAATTCCCCTTACTTATTAGATAAATACCTCTTTATTTTTATTACTGAAGACTTGTCTGTACAGGCTTAGCCTCGTTTACAGTGCGGATACTCTAACCATGAACACTTCGAGGTTTTTTGACATTTTTTCAACATTTTTCAAACTTTATTTAATGGGTTATCCAATCACGACAATCGTTAGGAGTTCTATTTTTAGCTTTCTCATGGGAACTACTGAAAAACCAAATCACATCAATTATATCGTGTGTTCTGATTGGATGATGCCTAAAAGTTGTTTCATTCCTTTTAAGAAGGACATCGCTGATTGGATAGTTGTAAAAATGTAGAAAAAATGTCAAAAAAAACCTCGAAGTGTTCATGGTTAGAGTGTCCGCACTGTAAGAGCAAATCATTTTTAAAAGTCAACTTTAATGTTTAACTATGTGCAGCTTGAACAATACCAATGTTTTGAAATCCCACGGTTTTTTAATGGTATCTGTGAATAGCTGACTTATAAACGAAGCTAAACCTGTGCAAATGAGTCTGTGGTCTTCAAAAACAGCGGTTTGCATCGAATGCGAAACTGGGGTATTAATGATATGATGTTGTTTGCGCCTGCGATACGCTATTCTCCGGCATAGCGGTGTCAAATGTCTGTGCATGCGTAAGGTGAAGATTTTTTATCTGGGCGATCACAAAATTCTTCTATCTGCGCATGATCTATAAAATATTGAATAGACGAAAAACATCGCGGACTCTAAGTCCGAAATTATGAATATTAATATATCTTAAGCTTTTAAATTTTTGAAAAGAGTTTATAGAAGGCAGGAGACTGGGTCGAGTCAGCTGAGCAAGCGCTGTGTTCACCTCATTATATGAGTTGGTTTCCGGTTCTTAGGATTTCCCAGAGCCGGAGATTTCCGTGAAGTCAGTACTGGTCTGTGTAGAAGAGTGTGCATGCGCTGTGAAGACATAGTGCAAAGATTTTGGCTCCCGATATTTTATGTTTTCCCACAGGAAACCCAAGCAAGGCATCTTTGTACATTACTGTAAGAATAGATCTAGGAGATAAGTTAAAATGGTACGGCCTTTTGAATTCCATATGCGTCATGCTTTGCGGACGTGTTTCGTACTTAGTCTCCCCAACTCGTCCCAGTCCCCGGCCAACTGTTTCTATTGCGAGTTCTGGTCAAAATTATTTGTAGCTTCTTTTCCAATCTTTATTAGTCTTATTTTTTGTCCTAAGTTCTCTTCTAAGCCGGAAGCAGTCATCAAATGACTCGCACACTTCCGGCGTAAATGTACGACCAAGTCGATTATTTATAAACTAAACTATTCAGTAGTAGTAATCTCATAAAATCGAGTTTTAAACTCTATATCTGTACCGCAAAATATCGGAGTAAAATTATTTGTCGGAAGTCAAAGAGGTTCTCATTTGTGATTTGCACAATAAGCCTTTCCGTAGTTTAAGAATCGATTCCACTGCGCATGCGATTTTATCCCGAATTCTCACCTTTTGTTTAATTAAGAACAAAAGAAGGTTTAGACAAAAGAAGGAATAATAGAGTTGGCGCTTGATAGATCAGTTTTCGTATGACTGTGAAAAGCTCAGTGCCGTAAGCGTGACGTGGCGTGACCGTAATACTTTCTAGAATTTTAATTGGTTGATTTTTTTCATGCGCAATATGATTGGTCTAAAAGTGCCGTGATCTTGAAGTGACCGTGTCCGCGCGCGCGCGTGCCGTAAACTTTTCATTGTCATACGAAAACTGCACTAAAATCAAAATTACTGCAGTAAAAATTCTTTCTCGGACTTTGAGATTTGGTCGTTAAACAGAGGTTTTACGTTACGTTTTCAGTAAAACACTGAAAAAGCTTGTAGACAAATTCTGAAAGATATATGAGTCTGAGTAAAATACTGGGTCAAGTTGGTTTAGCAGTGCATTGTGGGGATGTTTTAGAGGACATCATCTGCATATTTCCAAGATGGCGGCTACTTCGTCGCCTAAAACAGCCCTAAAATGCACTGCGACATCAACTCGACCCAGTTTTTACTCCACCTTAGAATGGCTTATATACACCGAATCGAAATATGGCGACCAATTTGAATAATTATTATCTGACTGACTAGTTTCTCTACTTGATGTGAAAACGCTTTTATGTTTCGACCAGGCTAGTCAGTCCTGGGCACGAATGTACGAAGCCCACCAGCGCTATCCTGCGCATAAATCCTTATCCAGTGGATAAGTCGATGCTGTCATCCAATAAATTTATTCACTGGATAAGATTTATCCGTTGGCTAGCGCTATCCAGGCTTCGTGCAACCGGGCCCAGAACAATATTATTCAAATTCGTCGCCATATTTCGATAAAATAGTAATGTTGTTCTACACAAATACGCGATACTGAATATAAAAGTCATAGAAATAAAGACTTTTGTAGCTGACTCATTCAAATTGCTGTCTTAATGAAACTGTTTTCCAGTGATTGGTTTTGATCGTAAAGAGGTGATTGAGTCGTTGGAAGCTGCTAAGAGTGGCTGGGAAGGGATATTCATGTGTTCCAGTGACTGAGGACTTCGGAATTTCAAAGTGTTTGTCTCGTTGAATTCATGCATTCCTTACTCTGTTACCATTCGGTAATTTTAGGATATCTTGACCCTGAAATGAGGCTAACTCTGAGTCGGTAATCAACTGAACACCGTTGATGAATAGAAAAATAAGATACTTCTTGCTAAAAACTACAAACAAACGACTAAAAGCGGGATTGCAGTTCATGATTCAGTTTGGGACCTTTATTTCAGAGATTATTTATCACCTTAAACAGACATGTCAACTTTAGGGATTGATTTGCTGTATTTGAAAATTATTTCCGATTTTCAAGTTTCAAATATTTATCACACTGGAGAGCCGGGAGTTTGGATGTTTGGATGATGACTTATTTATCGTCGTCTTCCCAGGTTCTCTGGTCTGGTTCGTCTTTACACGAGAGCCCTGCTCGCTTGCAAAGATCTCCTCTTCTCTACGAATAACAAAAAGACATTTGCACATTCACACATTTACACATTTAGACTAAAAGAAATATTACGTGTTTCCTCGAAGGTTCTGGCATAAAACAAATGCTGGAATACCATTCTCCATCTTAAATCCTCTCTAAATGGTCAGGGCATTCTGGATTTTCGATTCACGAGTTGAATTTTACATTTAGAGTTAAGGCTGACACACACGAGGCAAAGAATACATAATGAAACACGTGATATTTCTTTTAGTCTAAATGTGTAAATGTGTAAATGTCTTTTTTGGTGGACAACGTTAATGACATTGACTGTAATTGCTAGACGACAATAATACATTAAAAAATAAGCTCATAGCTAACAGTAGTCCTGCCTTAATGATCTGCAGTGTGGGCAGGCTACGGACCCAAAAATAATCTTTTTGACATAAAATAAGCTTTGAAGTTGAACACCATTTCATGATAAAGTCTCTGGGGTTGGGACTTGAATCTAGTTGTATTACTATTGAAAATATTTGCTACTTACTTTTTATGATTTTTTAAAGTCTTACCTCTTTCCTAAAAGATTTTTTTCCTGGTCTTGGTTGATTAGGTGTGAAAGGATCTGGAAATCCTTCAACGCTTTCTACCACAAGAGATGACATAACTACAGCTAGGAGCAGAGCAAAAGTCACAGTTTTCTTCATATTTTCAAAGATAACTATACTTATAAAGCGAGGAATAGTGACTTCAGTGGTAGACAAGTAGCACCTACAATGCCAGGTTTTTTTGCCATTTTATAACGCCTAGACATCAATTAGCATTACACCTGTTTTAACGGTTCGATTGAGTACAGAGGGCCTAGCTAGGGGGTCATAAAAAAATGAATTTCTGATATTCGCACCTAAAATTCACTTGTTCAAAATCGATCCACTATCGAATACGGTAAATAAAATCGTGTTTTAAAGTGAATAACGTAAAGCGGAAAAATGGTCAAAAATCCAGTATTCTGCCCATACATTCCCTTATAAACGCTGTTTGCAGAACAGGGAAGGACTTCTACTACAAAATCTTGAATTTCTCTGCCTGTAGATCTACTAGGGGCATAAATTAAAAAGTTTATTCAACTTTCATTATCTACCATCTTATTCAGATAGCTAGATTGCTGATAACCAGAGAAACCAAAGAGGATAAAGCCGTTGTTTGGGGCACTTGCTAGCCTCTTGTCTGTCATGTTTCTTGTTCGATTGAGTACAGAGGGCCTAGCTAGGGGGTCATTGAAAAATGAACTTCTGATATTCGCACCTAAAATATTCACTTGTCCAAAATCGATGCACTATCGAATACGGTAAATAAAATCGTGTTTTTAAGTGAATAACGTAAAGCGGAAAAATGGTCAAAAATCCAGTATTCTGCCCATACATTCCCTCATAAACGCTGTTTGCAGAACAGGGAAGGACTTCTACTACAAAATCTTGAATTTCTCTGCCTGTAGATCCACTAGAGGCATAAATTAAAAACGTTTATTCAACTTTCATTATCTACCATCTTATTCAGATAGCTAGATTGCTGATAACCAGAGAAACCAAAGAGGATAAAGCCGTTGTTTGGGGCACTTGCTAGCCTCTTGTCTGTCATGTTTCTTGTTCGATTGAGTACAGAGGGCCTAGCTAGGGGGTCATTGAAAAATGAACTTCTGATATTCGCACCTAAAATATTCACTTGTCCAAAATCGATGCACTATCGAATACGGTAAATAAAATCGTGTTTTTAAGTGAATAACGTAAAGCGGGAAAATGGTCAAAAATCCAGTATTCTGCCCATACATTCCCTCATAAACGCTGTTTGCAGAACAGGGAAGGACTTCTACTACAAAATCTTGAATTTCTCTGCCTGTAGATCCACTAGAGGCATAAATTAAAAACGTTTATTCAACTTTCATTATCTACCATCTTATTCAGATAGCTAGATTGCTGATAACCAGAGAAACCAAAGAGGATAAAGCCGTTGTTTGGGGCACTTGCTAGCCTCTTGTCTGTCATGTTTCTTGTTCGATTGAGTACAGAGGGCCTAGCTAGGGGGTCATTGAAAAATGAACTTCTGATATTCGCACCTAAAATATTCACTTGTCCAAAATCGATGCACTATCGAATACGGTAAATAAAATCGTGTTTTTAAGTGAATAACGTAAAGCGGAAAAATGGTCAAAAATCCAGTATTCTGCCCATACATTCCCTTATAAACGCTGTTTGCAGAACAGGGAAGGACTTCTACTACAAAATCTTGAATTTCTCTGCCTGTAGATCTACTAGGGGCATAAATTAAAAAGTTTATTCAACTTTCATTATCTACCATCTTATTCAAATAGCTAGATTGCTGATAACCAGATATAAAGTATATCACATTTGACAATAAGCCAAATAACCAGGACGTACAAAGCTCAAACTAAGATTACTCCATTAAACTATCAATAGTAGGCTTAAATGAAGTCTTTTTTTTTGGACATTGAATTCAACTCTCTTGCTTTCGTCCTTAAGTTAATACAATATATACATAATTCCTTGCCGATAAAATCTCTCTCTCTCTCTCTCTCTCTCTCTCTCTCTCTCTCTCTCTCTCTCCTCTCTCTCTCTCTCTCTCTCTCTCTCTTCCTTTTTCCTTGAAGTATAGCTTGAGAGAATCTACTTCAAGCAGCTGTTTACATTAAACAACTGACAACCAATCTTGTATGGCATTTGATGTGAATGACAATTATTCTTGCTTAATTTCGGCCAATGCTCTGCTCTGCTCTGCTCTGCTCTGCTCTGCTCTGCTCTGCTCTGCTCTGCTCTGAGGACAATTTTTCGAGCAAATTTTCACTCTGCAACACGTTGCAAGCTTTTGATATGGCTTCAAAAACATGCAAAACAAGATGACGAATTTTCAGCAAATCGATGTGTATAACATGTCCATCACCGATTTGACGCGTAACAATATGGCGCCCACTGTAGAAGAACTGAGTAAGTTTAAAGAGTAAAACCTACTGAACCAGACAAGATAAAACTTTTGTAGTTGATAAAAAATGATAAAAGCAAGAAAAGAAGAAAAAAGATAGCCGTGAGTGAGTTGGCAGCGCGTGGACTGAATACTAAAGTAAATGTTGCGCGAAAAGTTGTTAATTCCCGTGTAACATGTCGAAAAAAATTGACACACAAATGGCGCAATAGTCTTGCACGAAAAATCGGTGTTGCAAGTTGTTCCGTGTAACACCACCTTTAGTGAAGATATTTATGGTAATAAACTTGTAAGGTGTTGAGCTTCAACAAAAGATGCGCAATTATATTTAATACCATCATTTAGAAATTTCTTCTCGCTGTCAGTGACAATTACGTGGATTACGTGGGCATGTATGATGACTCAATCACCAGAGACATTCTCTTGAAAAAGTAGTCTCGTACGACACCACATCGAAAAGACCTTTTCCGAATTCGTAACCCTCCCAACCTTTCCTAACCTACAGTAAAATTGGGGACATAAAAGAATCTGTTGAATTATTCGTATAAGAGTAGGAGATTGTCTCCCGGTTCAACAGCCTCTTCCAATTTGGAGGCATAATACTAATGCACTAACAATTCATACTCATGATTGAAAGCTGCACGGCTGCCAATAGCGCCTTAATATGCAGCCCGTAAAGTCCTCAACAGGTTATATAGGACGTTGACGCGGATAAAAAAACCGCTGATTGGCTAATTTAAGTATCAACAGAGAGTGCGTAATGTGGTTTAATTTATCGCAGGCGCTCTGACAAAATGGAGGAAGATGAAAGGATTGTTGAGCATTTTTCCTTCCGAAAATCGCAGTTTTTATCTCAAACACCTTGATTATATGCCGTAGTTTATCAAGAAAACGAAACAGATGAGTAACACGATGCCCGGTAGATGGTAAATTGTCAGGTTTTCAGTCTGATTCGGACAAAAACAAGTCATCGAGTAAGCTTTAATAATACTATAAAAGAGACAGAGAAGGAATATGATTATTGCTTTCTTTTTCCAAGTCTATTACAAGATTCTGAACTAGATAATCAAGTATATATAGTCAAGAATGCTGTAAACCTTAAAAATCGCACTAAAAGCTATAAATGAACATGCTTCAGGACCTTCAGTACCCCGCTTGGTGTAAAATACGTTACTTATAACCGAGTGGCTATTCGCACGTCACCGGTACGGCTACTTGCATTTGCTATTGATGGATTGCAAGCATTTCCAAGAGAGTCAAAAGACAAAAACATGGCAGCCATTGTGGTGCCGTTTACAATGGATGCTTATGAGAAACCTTTTGTTAAATGGCACCAACATGGCCGCGATGACGTAACGTGCAATCAAAGAATTCGTACAGGAGTCAAATATTTCTTCGATTTTCTCGGGAACTCTGTTTTCTTTTCAACGTAATAACGATATTTTGTTTAGACCAGTTGGCCGATTCATGTCGGTGATGTTATTTTGATTCAAAAACTTATTTGACGAATCTGTACTCAGCAGCGAGAAACTCACTTTCGCGACATTTAGAATTTTTTCGTGTAGTCTGATGTCAGTGTCACGGCGAGAAGTGTCACGCAATAGAATTTCTGACGACTCCCGTACGAATTATTCGCGATTGTTATTCGTACGGGAGTCGGTTCAGCAAATATTTACCAACATGTTTCACTCCCGTACGAATTATTCGCGATTGTTATTCGTACGTGAGTCGGTTCAGCAAATATTTACCAACATTTTTCACTCCCGTACGAATTATTCGCGATTGTTATTCGTACGGGAGTCGGTTCAGCAAATATTTACCAACATTTTTCACTCCCGTACGAATTATTCGCGATTGTTATTCGTACGGGAGTCGGTTCAGCAAATATTTACCAACATTTTTCACTCCCGTACGAATTATTCGCGATTGTTATTCGTACGGGAGTCGGTTCAGCAAATATTTACCAACATTTTTCACTCCCGTACGAATTTATTCGCGTTTGTTATTCGTACGGGAGTCGGTTCAGTGAATATTTACCAACATTTTACACTCCCGTACGAATTTATTCGCGATTGTTATTGGTACGGGAGTCGGTTCAGCAAATATTTACCAACATTTTTCACTCCCGTACGAATTTATTCGCGATTGTTATTCGTACGGGAGTCGGTTCAGCAAATATTTACCAACATTTTTCACTCCCGTACGAATTTAGCCTCCTTCGCAGCCGTTCTTAGGGTCATCACGCAACGTTTCCCTCCCCACAAACGTCTGCTTACTTGAGCCGAACATTCCTTTCCCAAAATTGACCAATCAGCACGAACCTACTAAAAACGAGAAGGTTCATGCTGATTGGTCGACATTTCGCGGAAAGCCACAGAACAAATACATGTATGGCATCCTTGGAAGAAGTGTTTCAGCGTGTTTGTAGTGTTCATTGGAAAAAATTGCCTATTCTTTGGAGTATTTGCTCTTTTCGGTCTCTTTCCAAAGCAAAAGGTTGTGTTTAAAAGTAAAGTTATATAGCACAAGTAAACTGTATGACACAACGTCCTAAATGGCCGCAGTTAGCGTGTTTTCGAGGCTACGAATCCTGAGAAACCATAAGATGCGAATGTATAGCCAAAAGATAGTATGAGCTTATAAAATCAGCAAAAATACGATTCTAAATTTTAACAAATTCCTGTGAATTATATACCAAAATGTTCAGGAAAGCGCGGGGTTTTCAAATCAACTTCTGTTTTTTTGACAGGTTCTGTTTTATTTTAAGGAGAGACGATTTTCTAGCTTGACCCCGGTTATGTCACGCATTTTCTCTTGTAAAATACATCCAATAGCATACATTCAACTAAAGAAAATCTACCAACTGGTTATTGGTAAATCGCTTATATATCAAGCCCTGCCACTGCACTATGTTTTGACGTTCTGAACATCAGAGAATCGGAAAACAACATCGTCGTAGTAATATCGCAACTCATCAATATTTACCCTTCTTCGATTTATCTTCTTTGTCGCTAGTTGTCGCCTTTCAAAATAATTCCAAAGCAAATTTTGACATCACGCGGCATTCCTTTCAAAGTGTCGCAAAATTTCTAACGTAGGATTTGATTGGCTCTTGATAAGACAATAGGCCAATTTTGATTGGCCCATGATGTCGCATCGATAACAATTGGAAAGGAATGTTCGGCTCAAGTAAGCAGACGTTTGTGGGTAGGGAAACGTTGCGTGACGACCCTAAGAACGGCTGCGAAGGAGGCTAGTACGAATTATTCGCGATTGTTATTCGTACGGGAGTCGGTTCAGTGAATATTTACCAACATTTTTCACTCCCGTACGAATTATTCGCGATTGTTATTCGTACGGGAGTCGGTTCAGCAAATATTTACCAACATTTTTCACTCCCGTACGAATTATTCGCGATTGTTATTCGTACGGGAGTCGGTTCAGCAAATATTTACCAACATTTTACACTCCCGTACGAATTATTCGCGATTGTTATTTGTACGGGAGTCGGTTCAGCAAATATTTACCAACATTTTTCACTCCCGTACGAATTATTTGCGATTGTTATTTGTACGGGAGTCGGTTCAGTGAATATTTACCAACATTTTTCACTCCCGTACGAATTATTCGCGATTGTTATTCGTACGGGAGTCGGTTCAGCAAATATTTACCAACATTTTTCACTCCCGTACGAATTATTCGCGATTGTTATTCGTACGGGAGTCGGTTCAGTGAATATTTACCAACATTTTTCACTCCCGTACGAATTATTTGCGATTGTTATTTGTACGGGAGTCGGTTCAGCGAATATTTACCAACATTTTTCACTCCTGTACGAATTATTCGCGATTGTTATTCGTACGGGAGTCGGTTCAGAAGTCGGTTCCAGGTATCTCGTTGAAGGCTTCGTGTACGAGAAAGGAAAAAATGCAAGTCAGATCAATTTTTTCCTGTTGTCTGAGGTTAGTGTCACGGCGGGAAATGCCACGCAATAGAATTTCTGACAACTCTCGTACGAATTATTCGCGATTGTTATTCGTACGGGAGACGGTCCAGCAAATATTTTCCAACATCTTTTATGTAAAAATCAAAATTTTAGGTCTGGGATAGGGTCAGGGTTTTGAGGTCCTGGCGGCACCCCTACCCAAGTTGGGGTTATAGTAAACCCCCACCCCTCCCCACCGGTCTTTGTATGTTCCTGTACCGGCTACAATAGGTAAAATATGTTGGTTCAGCCTGGCTTTGGATTCTAAAACACTCGTTATAATTTACCGCGACGACTCGAGCTGTGATTCAATATAGTATTCGGTATTCACAAGAAAGCTTTCGTGTGAAAACAGCTGAGCTAGTTATCCTGGCAGGGCCACAGATTAATTGCAATTTTATTACAATACGTTGTGACATTTTCGTAATTTTACAGTGCAGATCGATTGTTCGCACGCTTTGTGTCTTAACTTGAAGTTAAGTGCAAAAATTTGATTTTAATTTTAAAGACTGTATAAACGTTTTTCAATAAGCAAATAATTTCTGCTCTCAATATAGAAGAGAAAGTAAATAAACGAGCAATCCGTTTCGTTTTTCAAGACAAGAACAGCTCGTATACTAATCTACTCAAAAAACTGGGATCCACTACTCTGTACGAGAGAAGACTCAAGAAGATTGTACTAACTGTTTTCAAGGCCCTTCATAAAGACAACAGCCCAGAATCCATAAACGAACTGCTGCAACACCGAAGTACAAGTTACAATCTAAGAGGAACGAACATTCTAAAACTGCCAAAAATCAATTCTACAAAGCAGGGCCTTAAGTCATGGCGGTATATTGCTCCCAAAATATGGAACAGTCTACCAGATAGCATGAGACGAGAAGTGAACATAAAAAGCTTCCTTAAAGAATTAAGAACATTGGAACTACAAACCTTGTATAACTTACAGACATAATTACTAATACTTTATTTTAAGACATTGTAAATAAATTGTATTTTATATTTCTTATTAGTACTATATTGCATATTTATATATAGATATATTTTATCATATTTATATTATATCATAATTTTAACTTAATTTTTCTTAATTTATTATATTTTATTTTGTGGCAGTACCTGCAAATTAGCAAAATATCCTATATATTGAGCTAAGTGTATTTTTGACCACGTTAAATAAAGTTATTGTATTGTATTGTATTGTATATAAATATATGCTGAAAAACACTATTTTGACAAGCCATTTTGTGTGTTTGGGAGTCGTTTTGCGAAAAATTATTACTTGTTCGTATCGGGGTTTCTTTCAACGTCGCGTTTACTCGCCACTCATTTCTACGTTCGACTGTATGCAAGCTGTCTATACTAAGGGGTTTTGAGTTTTCTTAGCGATTCTCACGGTTAATGTTTTTGAACTTTGAATATATCTTTGATAAAATCACTGTGTCACCAAGAAAAACTACTTGCTTTGATATTTTAATGATCAAAACATAATTAAAAAAACGAATACTTATTTTTAATGTTTGCTCTCTTGAAATAATAACAAAATATCAATAATATTTAACATTAAAACACTCATTAATAATTCATAAGCTTATGGTCCAATTGGAGCCACCATACACGTCACGTGCATGAACCTTTATACCCGATAAAGTCCTCTTCATTAGTATTCAAGTGATTTTATATAAAGACACATCTGATCTTTATATAAAGACCACTCGAATACTATGAGGATGACTTCATCAGGGATGAAGTATGCATCCAAGTTTAGATGAGGACATAGAGCTTCATCAGACAAGGTCATAGTCAACCCTAAAGATCTTTAACTAACGTGCCTGTCTTTGCCTTGGCATGCAATATCCAACGTGTGGGAGCTTCTATTGAATCTGGTTGCGCATGCCCATGACGTCAAATCTCTATCGAAGTACAAAAATCCATGTTCGTGACGTGTATGGTGGCTCCAGTTGAACCAAAATCTTATAAATTGTTCATGAGTGTTTTAAGCAGTTCAAAAAACTCGTAGATCGTGTTTTATCAGGTATAAAAGCACTCGGCTACGCCTCGTGCTTTTATACCTGATAAAACACTCCTACTCGTTTTTTAAACACTACTTAATATATATAACAAATAATTATATCAAATATGATTATTATTTTCCTATAATTTTTTTGCTCTGTTCTAAACGTTTGGAGTTCAAAGGTACCGCGCCGAGGGTGACGTCCTGACTGCTTGTTTATGTGGGGGATAGAACCGCCAAATCCAATAGAAAATTCAACAACATTTGCTCCTAGCGAAACACTTTAATCTAAAATAGCCTGGTTTTCAGATATAATAGGTGTTAATATGTACTAAAAAATATTCTGAGCGTTTGCTGGCTATTCTACTTCTCTTCGTGGATTGATACGGGTTTTAGAACAATTTTCGGTATTTGCGTTGAATTGTCCCCCTCCGACGACCATGATTCTTTGATTGCGTTTAAACAATAGATTGTTTTGATGTTACGTCATATAGTGAAATAGTGCCATCCTTAAATTAAATCGGGGTAACACAGAGTAATTTTCTTCTGTGTCGTTTGCAAAAAAATAAATGATAGATGTTTGAATGAGACGTTTTAAAACTAATTAAAATTAGTTTGGTTCAATTTAATTGTTTTCAAACAAATACTGTTATTTAAAATTCTTAAAGTGCCACAGGTTGTTAGCCACTGATTGTTTAGAGCTACCCTCGTAAGACAAGGACGATTTATGACAATTTCATCTACTCGAGAAACTCAAATAGATAATATTAATTTTCATCAGCCTTTCTTTTTGCTTGATAAATTTTGAAATTAATAGTGATAAATTTTAAAATTATGAATGTAAAGCAATTCTGAAAAAGGTCTTGGGCAAAATTAGCCTGTATTTACGTTCTTAAAGCGAGTTATAAAATTTACGTGCCCTTGTGCATGTCCGTGAAACCTCGTAGCGACAGCCTAGTTACTTATGCCAAAATCAGGACTGGAATTGGAGTTTGGATTTCCAGATTAAGTTATTCGAGGACTGATCAGTATGGCATAAATGCTCTGCCTTTTTTGAAACTTATTTCCACTTCTCCTTTAGATTCTTAGAGACTTAGATACCAGCAAACTTTCCCAACCAGGGTAACCCCAGTCTACCATGCCACCAGGATATTGTTGAATTTAGCTTTTGATTCGTGAATATTAATTAGGAAAAATCAATATTCTACTGAATCCATTTTTCAAATTTTCGTAAATTTCACAAAAATCAAATTGCGCTTGGACTTTTTGATTGTATTTCTCCAAAACAACTTTTATAGAGGTATTAGTTACCTATCTATAAAAGCTGTTTTGGTAAAATGAAATCAATATTGATTTTTCGCAACTGTCTTAGGTTTCTCGACCGTTATAGACATTTGCTCTTATAATAATTATTCTCCGACGGCGAGGTGATTATATATCAGAGAGTATTTACCGACACGCGAGTCTTCGAGCAGCGAAAAACCGTTAATTTGATAACTAATGAATTGTTATATCCTATATAGATTAGTTAGTTAATTTAATGATTAATAAATTGTTTTATCCCATATAGATTAGTTGGTTCTCTCCTGTGCTTCGACGGTTTTTTAAATGTATTCAGTATTTTAAATTGGCATTCTTTAAGACATATAAACCAAATTGTTCTTTAGCCAATTATTAAATAATAAGTGACTAGTTGAGCTGTTTGGAATAGAAAGATGTTGCTCTGACTACCCACTTACGTCGTTATAAAAGAACCTGCTTTTGAAAGGCGTATCATTGCTCAGATTGCATCTCATCGACAAGGAACCAAAGGAGCAAAAAACGTTTATGAACATGAAGTCTATTCTCGTGGTGTTGGCCTGCTTGGTGTCGTCTTCACTTGCCTGCTATCAGCAAGGATCATGCTGTAAGTTAATGAATTTTTTTGTTCCTCACTGACTTCACACACACTTTCATTCTTTACGGATAAAGTGTACTAGCTTGATTGGTTAGTGTGCTGCCTGCTAAGCAAGTTTTGGGTGCATAGTTTAATCTTCATTGACTTCACACACTCGTTTTAAGGAGCAAGTGTGGCTTGGTTGGTTAGTGTGCTACCTGCTAAGCAAGAGGTCCATAGTTTGATCCTCAGTGACCTCACACACTTGTTTTAAGAGCAAGTGTGGCTTGGTTGGTTAGTGTGCTGCCTGCTAAGCAAGAGCTTACACACTTAGTTTATAATTTTAAACCTGACTCACCATCCCAGTGTTGGTTTACTTTTCAGTCGTCTGGTCAAAGCTAAACGACTTACCTGTGTGTTTCGAGGGCAGAAACAACAAACCGGGCATCTTCCAACCTTGTTTTGATGATGGATTTCTCGCCGCTATAAAACTTGTTCACCGTAGTGGTAACATTGTCTGCGGACAACTGGAGGGTTCGGATTCTCTTACTAGTAACTGGGGATGTCACGGTTGGCCAGACCTCTTAAACAGCCCTTTGAATATCTTGGTCACCAATGAACACAACGATGTCATCTTTCCTAAAACTGGAGCAACGTAAGCTGCATGATGCCATTTAGTTGTTATTTCTTTCTTTCTTTCCTTCTTTCTTTCTTTCTTTCTTCCTTTCTTCCTTCCTTCCTTCCTTCCCTCCTTCCTTCCTTCCCTCCTTCCTTCCTTCCCTCCTTCCTTCCTTCCCTCCTTCCTTCCTTCCCTCCTTCCTTCCTTCCTTCCTTCCTTCCTTCCTTCCCTCCTTCCATTTTTCCTTCCTTCCTTCCTTCCTTCCTTCCTTCCTTCCTTCCTTCCTTCCTTCCTTTCTTTTTTTCTTTCTTTTTTTTTTTTTTTCCTTTCTTTTTTGCTGCTGCTGCTGCTCCTCTTCCTCCTCCTACTGCTACTAATGATTTTTTTTTTCTTTCTTCCATAGCTTTACTCAAGGCGTCCATAAGGACGGCAAGTGGTACAGCGTTCAAGGATTCGACTCTAGGTCCGAATCTCTCGTCCTCCTTCACAGCTTCAACGCTCCTTACTACCTCGGTCCCAAATCCCAACTTCGGGTTTGGTACGGTGAAGATCTGTTGAATTACTACGATACCGATAATGTTGGTCGCGTTTGTGTTGATGTTTATGGTTATTTTGCTTAAAACAACATCAGATCAATAAAAGTTAAGAATTTAATCCTTAGAAACCGTTTTTGTTGCTTACATAAATACATTTAGAAATAGAGGCTTTGCACTATCACGTGATGGCAGCCATGACAGGACGCAGGAACAATTGAATCTGGTCTAATCTGATTTACAATAAGAATTCAGTTTCCCTGGGGAAAAAAGACTATTGTTGTGCCTTTTGCCATGGCTTCAATCACGTGATGGTGCAAAGCCTCCCATCAGTCCTTCATTGACTTGTATAAAAACAAAACCCTGGTGGCAGGGTAGACCGGGTTACCTGGTTGGGAAGGTTTACTAGTATGTGAGTCTCTGAGGAAATAAGTTGCAAAAAGGGCAGAACGTTTATGCCATGCTGTTCGGTCCTCGAATAACTTCTTTGGAGGCTTTGCACCATCACGTTATGGCAGGCACGACAGTAGGCAGGAACAATTGAATCTGGTCTAATCTGATTTACATGAGAAAGAATTCAGTTTCCCAGGGGGAAAAGACTCTATTGTTGTTCCTCCTGTCATGGCTGCCATCACGTGATGGTGCAAAGCCTCCCATCCGTGCTCCAATGACTTGTATTAAAAATTAAAGGTGATATGGTTTTCCCCAAAATTTAATTTAGAATCCAAATTTCGACTTTTAAAAGGACTTTCATGGGCAAATAATCCCATGGTCAGATTTAAAAAAAATTGTATGATGAAAGTATATCAAACTATAAGGAAAATAGAAAAAAATAAGCAAATAAAAAAATGGGGGTCCCCGACTTTGTTTACCGTCAGAATAGTGGAAGTTTATTTACCTTTTTATTTACACAGCTTTAACCACGATTTAAACAATCGGTAAATCAATAGGCAAAATAATAACCTTGTAAATATTCTGGATTAGCTATGGTAAAATAATAAATCATTTATCGTGGCATGATATGCACAACATAAAAAATAAATTGATCGTCCCCATTTTTCACCAGAAGTCTAGAAAAAAAAAGGTTGGCATTTAAAATTTGTGCTACAAGTGTGGACTAATTACACCTAATTGAAAAAAACGTCGGGTTCAAAAAAAAACTTATGTCATCAAAGCTAAGACCGAAGGGGAGCATGGGAAGACAAACAATTATGCTAATTTCATGCGTATTACAGTTTTCTCTTCCTGTGAACATTTTATGCATCATGGCTTTGGCATGTTGTTAATCTAAGTCGACCGACTTTGCCCTACTGTGTATTTTTACATGTCTATATATATGCAAATATATAACACATTTCGGAGTACCCAAAATCCTTTTCGGTCTTAGCTTCGATGATATGACCTTCTCGAACCCGACTACGTTTTTCAATTAGGTGTACAGTCAATTCAAAAACGTTGTCGTCGACCGGCTCAAGCCTACGCGACTGGACCGAAAGGAATATGGGTAAAAATCACTGAAGCGGTTAAATATTCGTTCTGAATTGATTGTTTCCGCTAGTAATAAGATAATAATGGCGAGAAACAATCCATCAAATACATGTCTTCGGGTTTAGGGAAAGAAAAACAAAGTAGTTATGATTCAGTTCACAATTCCAAAAATATGAAGGCATTAAAAAAACGTCTCCTTCAACACTTCCCGCTCGCCTACGAAGGTTCGAGTCAACTCGGCTTCAATGGTTACTACCCAGAGTTCCTTTCGGTCCAGTCGCGTAGGCTTGAGTTGGTCGACGACAACATTTTTTGAATTGACTGTATACACAAAATATGTAATTTCGATTTCATCCCATCGTCAGATTTTAAAAATTTTTCCCTAAAGTTCTGGGCGTTATAAAGTACTTTACAAAACAAAACAGGGGGCCCAACTTTGTTTTAGAACTATAAGAGATATAATAAAGTTTTCATTGATATTTTGATGACCAACATATTATCACCATCATCTGCTCGTTGAACATTAGATTATTATTTCCAATATTTCTCGTTTCATTTCCTTGTAATCGAATGATCTTATATTTTGAGGGCCATATTGAAGTTAGATAACTGGAAAGTTATTTATGTTACCCCCTGAAAATTCCGATTACCCCAGAGCTCTCTTTCATCGCCGTAGGCCAAAAGAAACGCAGGCTCTGGGAAAGAGATCATTATTTTTTTCTACCAATATTTTAAAAATTAAGAGAGAATTCTTTTCGTATTCAAGCAGTGAGCTCCAAGACTAAAATCTTGATATTCAGAATGTTGAACTTGTTTGGAAGTGGAGATGACCGATGAAAGTGGAATCAAAGTGTTAACGCATAGCAAAATGTTTATTCGAAAATGAGGTTAAGGCCTTCATTTGCTTATTTCCCATATATTTTCTATAAAAAAGCCTGACAAAGCAACATCCTAACACAAATGCAACAAAACATCTTTATACAATTGAAAATACCGCTTCAAACAGGCATTTTATCATACATCAGAAAAAATCTGTTAACATTTGGTCAGCTACGATTTTAAGCTCACGCCCCCTCATGTAAGCCCATACAAATTATGTCTCAAAAACACGGTTTTTGGATCTTTTCTCAAAATAATGACTATCTAGGTAAAAAACAGAAGTGGATTCAGTTAATTTAACTATTCATGGACTGTATTATATGGTTTAGATTGAATTCTATTGAAAAAAATACCGTATTTTTTGAGTTGAATGTACGCTATTGGACGTATTTTACGAGAGAAAATGCATGACATAACCCGGGTCAAGCTAGAAAATCGTCTCTCCTTGATATAAAACAGAACCTGTCAAAAACCAGAAGTGGATGTGAAAACCCCGGGCTTTTCCGAACATTTTGGTATATAATTCATAGGAATTTGTTAAAATTTACAACCGTATTTTTGCTGATTTTATAAGCTCATACTATCTGTTGGCCTATACATTCGCCTCTTATGGTTTCTTAGGTTTCGTAGCCTCGAAAACACGCTAACTACTAGTTAGCGAAGAACAGAAGATTTACGGGTCATTTAGGATGTTTTGTCACGCAGTTTACTTGTGCTATATAACTTTACTTTTAAGAACAACCTTTTGCTCTGGAAAGAGAGGAAAAAGACCGAAAAGAGCAAATATTCCAAATGTATGGGCATTTTTTTCCAATGACATCAGTTTCTAACTGTTTAAAAAAGGTTTTGAGTGTTGACCCACAACGAAAATAGGGATCAAAACTCCGCGAAAGTCTAGTTTTTTGGCGCTTTTTGCCATTATTGCTCGTTATTGCTCTTCTCAAATTGTAAAATAAAATGGGTTAAATTGAAAAGAATTAAAAACAAACTTGTTAAGTTGCATTGTCTTGACTACAATGTAAAACTGGTTATAACCCAAAGTTAATTGTTTATAATAACAAATATCATTATCATGGTTGAAATAACATGTATATAACTGTACCAATATATGCTATTATTACCTCAATCATTAAAAAACTGGTTGCTCAATTGCCTTTACAGTCAAACCAGCTTATGCGTTCCGGGCCTATCGAGGTCCAAACATGCATTCAATTTATTATTCGAAGTTTGATTTCCATTTTGCTTTGAAACTTGTCTGGGATCGGATTAAAAGCTTATTTAGTTCTTTATGGATTTGTGCAAAGGCAAAATTAATTTTACAGTTGTTGCTACCATTTCAAACTGATATGTGGCATGTGATGTTTTGTTCAAAAAGTCCTATCACAAATGAACATTTTTTTGATGCTTTGAGGTAAAGGCCGTTTACAAAGATCTCTACCATGAGTTTGATATCTAGAAAACAATGTTTGAGCTGAAAAAACAACTAAGATGAATAGTCTAAAATAGCCTGAATAAAATGTAACAGTAATGATGAAAAGGTAAATTATACACCGTGAAAAGATGAAAAAACTTACTGACGTTTCGGACGCTAGTCCTTCGTCGGAGTAAAAGAGAAAGAGGTGGTGGAAAGGAGTGTTTATACATAGAATAAGACAAAAGAAACCAATGAGAACAAGGCAGGCAAGGAAACAAAAACAAACAATCAAAAGACAAAAGAAAAGGTTAGTTGAAAATAAAGCGTTCATTAATCCCGTTGGGACTAAGAGTGCCCAATAGGTGAATAAGCCGCATTTCTTTGGTCTTGCGACAATCATTGTTGCCGTTAAGCAAAGAAAGACCGAAAACAATGAAGTCAGAAAGAGAATGGTTAGCTAGATTAAAATGGCGGGAAACTGGTTTGGTGGGATCGTTATTGCGAATATCATAAAGATGATTGCAAATGCGATCACCAAGACGGCGGCCAGTCTCGCCCACATACAAAAGATTACAGCGGGTACATTTAATTGCTTGCTATCAATCACGTGACTTTTTGGAGTTGACTGGGGGGCAAACAAGCGGTTTACTGGGGGGCAACTAGCTGATGCTAAGTCAAAACATATCAAAATAGTTCCTCAAATTATTGTATTTGACTATTTTCACGACATGAAACCAGAAAACAAGAGATCAAAACAACCTCCAGGATTCTACAAGCCATCAAAAAAGAGCTATTACCGGAAGTGACGTCTATTGATAGCAACCTATACAATATACAACATTAGAAGTGGTACAAACAAAATGGTCAGTGATTTTAACAGTTGATTTAGGACCGACAACAGAAGTGTGAGAGGCTATGTGAGGACAAGTATAACAACGTTTACGAGAACAGCGAAAAGTACCAGGTTCTTTGTTAGAGGGAAGAACTCCCTTGACCAAGAAAGAACGAAGATTACGATCACGTATATAGGAAAAGAGAGAGCGGTTGTTGAAAATAGCAGAAGTGCGAGTATCAGAGTCAAGCAGAGAAAAGTTGCGGTTAACAATGGGTTTAATGGAAATGTTAATAGGATGATACGTAAGAGTGAAAGGAATGCGATCATTAGAGGGACGAGTGTGAAGAGTGAGAGCGGTGGTACGATCAATAGTAGAAACTTTACGAATGGCGCGATCAATAACATGAGCAGGATAATTACGCTTAAGGAAGAAGGAACGCATCTCAGAACATTTAACAGAAAAATCAAGATCATCACTACACAAATGACGAAGACGAAGAAATTGCGAGAACGGAATAGCGTTAAGAGTGTGCTTAGGATGAGAAGACGAGTAGAGTAAATAAGAATGAGAGTCAGTAGGTTTGTAATGGACACTAGTGCTAAGACGGTCGTCATTGACACTAAGCAAGATGTCAAGGAAAGTGACTGATGTTTCACTAACCTCCCACGTAAAGTCTAAGGCAGGGTGAAAAGAGTTAACAAAAGAGATGAAAGAATCTAAGTCATTACGCGAACAAGAAGTAGCACCAATACAATCATCAATATACCGTCCAAAAAACTCAGGTTTAGGTCCAGTATATTGTTGAAAAACAAGGTTTTCGATATAACCAACAAACAAATTGGCATAACTAGGGCCCATCTTAGTACCCATAGCAACACCGTTTACCTGCCGATAATACCGATCACCGAAAGAAAAACAATTTAGAGTAAGAACAAGTTCAGCTAAGCGTAACAAAGTGGGAGTGCTGGGCTCGAGGACAGGACGAAGATCGAAAAAATGCTGAAGAGCACGAAGGCCCTCATCATTAGGAATAACAGTATACAAAGATTTGACATCCATAGTAAACAAAAGCTTAGAAGAGTTATCAGGAAAGCGAAAATCATTAAAAATACTAAGAGCGTGATTATTATCCTTAATATAAGTAGGTAAAGACTGAACAATAGGCAGCATGAGAGAATCTAGATAGCTAGAGATGAGTTCGGTAGGATAACTACAAGCAGAAACAATAGGACGACCAGGGTTGTTAGCTTTGTGAATCTTAGGAAGAAAATAGACGTGAGAAGTACGAGGAGTAATAACAAAGGAGTTTTTAGCAGTGGAAAGTAAAGAGCCATCAGAAATGAAAGAGTTAACAGTGTCTTCAACTAATTTTTGATTGTCAGGGGTAAGATCCTTATCCACTTCACAATAAAAATTAGTATCAGAGAGTTGACGTAAAGCCTCCTGTTTATATAGGTCAGAACGCCAGACAACAACTGCACCGTCTTTGTCAGCGGGCTTAATAACAATGTCAGAACGATTGCGTAATTGACGTAAAGCCAACCACTCGTCCTTAGAAAGATTAGAATAACTGAGTTTACGGTTAAGATTGACATTAGAAATATCACGGCGACACTTATTGACAAAAAGATCAAGAGAAGAAAATTGTCCCTCGGGAGGGACCCAGTTAGACTTACGAGGACAAAGGCGCTCAAAGACATCACGTTCACAGTTAGAGTTAGAAGAGTCGGAGAAAAAAGCTTTAAGGCGAGTACGGCGAAAAAAAGATTCAGAATCTTTCTTGACCTGAAATTCATCAGATTTCTTAGCAAGAGGAACGAAGTTCAAACCCTTGCTAAGAACTGAAACTTCAGAATCAGAAAGAGGTAAATCTTCGGGAATGGTGACAACGGAATGACTGAAGACATTGTGATTGTAGAATGACTGAAGACATTGTAGACATTGTACTCCGAAACGTCAGTTTTTTCATCTTTTCACGGTGTATAATTTACCTTTTCATCATTACTGTTTCATTAGAAACACCGACGCAGCTCACACTAGTTTTTAGCTAGTTATATCTTTTTAACCTAATAAGTGATAATTTTTGATAATTTTTGGTTACCTTTTTTATTTATTTATTTATTTATTTTGTTTTGGTTCTGCTTTCTTTCGGTTACCTTTTTTTTTTTTTTTTTTTTGGTTCTGCGATCAATGGTCCGATTTTATTCGATGTGCACCCTCCCTGTAAAAGTTCTGGTTACGGCCCTGTCTTATTTATGGAATAGTAGCGTGGAGTAATACCTATGAAACTACTGTGAATCCTCTTTTTATACTTCAAAAAAGAGCTGTCAGACTTATGACATTTGCCGACTTCAGAGATCACTCCAACCCACTTTTTGTTTGTCTTAATATCCTTAAGTTTCATGACCTAATTAGATATCAGACTGCCATTTTCATGCATGATTTTCACCACAGCAATCTTCCTAATGTTTTCAACTCATTTTTCTCACGACTCAATAGCAGACACAGTTATAACACTATACTTGCAGCCAATTCAAACTATTCTTCACCATATGCAAGAACTAATTATGGTTTATTCAATGTTAGATTTGCTGCTGCAAAATATTGGAATTCTTTGAGTGAAAATTTAAAGAACTCCAATAAGAAAAATTTCAAGAAAAAACTTTTTGATGAGGTAATTTTCTCTTATAAACAAGATACTCTATTATAGTTCTTTTACTTGCATTCTATTTATGAGCTCTCTTAATCATATCTTTTGTTTTTTCCACTTTTTCTTTCCCCCTCCTCTTTTTGTATTTTACTATTACTTTTTCAGTGCCTGACCTAAAAATGTAAATTTTCAAATTTTCAGCTAATTAATTGCTTCAATCAGTTTATCTGTCGCAATTAGCTTGTGCTTTTAACTAGGTAAATGTTTTTAACTTCATGTACTATTGTAAATTATGGCACTAAATAGAAAGTCGAGTTGAGCCCGGTATGACACACGACACTAGAGAAAAACGCTTGCGCATGCGTGCACTTCAGCACGTTTTCTAAGAATTTTGAAGAGTTTGAGTGAGAAAATAAATGTTTGTTTTCTCCAAGTATACAAAAACTTTCGATAGTATACTTTTGTCAGACCAAGATACTGTATTAACAAACACAATATGAAAGAATTAGTCTTAAGTTTCAAGCATGGACACTAAGTTTTGGCATTTTGTGAAGTCGAACATCCAATAGATATTTTCGGAGTTAATTTAACTGAAAACCATCTTCAAAACCTAATTTTCCAAGCGCAAATTCACATGCTCGTTGAACATCGTCCGCCATTTTGAATTTACCTAGTTGTCATAATGCGCATGTGCGAGAAACCCAGAATCTGGGTCTTCCGGTTTGGAGTTTTCCAGAGTCCAATTATTTCGTCGAGCATGCGCAGTAAGAAATAAGGGCTCTGGGTACGAGATTGCTATAAGTGAATATAAGTCGCGCACGCGCACGATTGTTTGTCGATATTTGCCGCTTGCAGAGATAACTAATAAAATTTGAAAAGATAAAAGATAATAAAATAACAAAATAGTAAAATAATTGAAAAGACAAAAAAAAAAAAAAAAAAAAAAACTCTCTCTCCGCTGTTTAATAAAACCACTTGTGTTAAAAAAACTCGCAGCTGGGTAAATATTAAAAAATAATGATAAGAATAAATTGAATAAACCTGTTTGTTTGTATTATATTTTTATTACGGCAACTTCAGTAAATAACTGTTTATGCTGAAATCCCTTCTCTTTCTTAAAATAATTCAAAAGGTTTTATTTTCCAATGTTTTGCTTGCACCCGCAAATTTGCCAAACTTAATTTTCGCTCTATCGTATTTTTGGTTCCCAAATTCGATAGATCATCAAAAAAGACGTTAAGTAAATCACTAATTTTGACGGGAATCTTTCAAACATCAGCTTCGAACTGGCCATTTGAATATGATTATTATATTCCTAGACAACCGGTTGGCTCAGTTGGTTGAGCATCGGACTTTCGTGCGGGAGGTCGTGGTTCGAGTCCCGGCCGGACCAACACTCAGGGTCTTAAAATAAATGAGGAGAAGCGCTGCCTTTGTAATTATATCTGCAAATGGTTAGACTTTCAAGTGGCTCGGATATGACCACTTTAAATGGTGGTCCCGTCTCTCCACACTCATCATTACTAACCAACATTGGAGGGACGTAAAAGAACCACTGAGGACGTAAAGAAACCCTGGCAGTGACCACCCTCAGCGTCTACAATTCATACTAACCATCTCTCATGCTTGTAAATTGCATAAAAACAATCTGTCATTCACTTCTCATTATATTCATATAGAAAAGGCGCTATATAAATTCATAAATCATTATCATCATTATCATTACAAATCCCTATATTTTCTGCTCTGTTCTAAACTTTTGGAGTCCTAAGGTACCGAGCCGAGGTATATTGAGTCAACCTTAAATTAAATCGATCAAGGCCTACACAATTCGGTAGGGTAACACAGAGTAAGTTTTCTTCTGTGCCCTTTTGCAAAAAAATAAATGATAGATGTTTGAATGAGACGTTTTTAAACTAATTAAAATTAATGATAGTTATGATATATCAGCTTTTTAATTATAAATCAAGCCAAGCTTTCGAGCTTCTTGCTCTTCATTAGGGCAAACGGTTGTGACAATTTTACAAGAAAACACGCAACATAACAATGTGCGCGTGCTCTAAGACTGAACCATCCGGATAAGTCAGCTCTAGCAGAGCACGCCATGAAGACTGGCCACAGCATTAACTGGCTTGGTAGTTTTGTAGTTTATAAAGAAGAACGATGGCACCAGAGGAAATGGCTGGAGGCATGGAAGATTGCTAATGAATCACATGCTCTCTTTAATAGAGACAGTGGAAGAACATTGCCTGATAGCTATCGTAGCTTGATAGGCAATTAAGATCATATAGCGTATCTTAATAGACAAAAAAAAAAAAAAAAAAAAAAAAAAAAAATAGCGCGCGCAATTAATTCTCCCTTCGTAACACGCGCGTTCCTAGCAACTGATACATTTAACTTTAGCACGCACAAACACTTATTGGATTAATTAAAATTAGTTTTGCTCAATTAAATTGTTTTCAAACAAATACTGTTATTTAAAATTCTTAGTGAAATTCTCATTTCGACTTTTAAATTCCACAAGTGCCACAGGTTTGTTAATGTTAGCCACTGACTATTTAGAGCTACCCTCGTAAGACAAGGACGATTTATGGCGATTTTATCTACTCGTGAAACTCAAATAAATAATATTAATTTTGATCAGTTTTTCTTTTCGGTTGTTTTTAAGATGTTTAAACCAAACAATTAATAATAATAATTTAGATGAGCTGTTTGGAATAGAATGATGTTGCTCTGAATACGTATTTACTTCAATTAACAAAAAAAGATTCCGCCCTAAATAAAGATATACTGAAAACAAACACTATTATGACAAGCCTTTTTGTGTGTTTGGGAGTCGTTTTGCGAAAAATTAATCAACTTGTTCGTAGGGCTTTTCCTTCAACGTTTACTAGCCGCTCAGTCATTTCTAGTGAACGTCGTACTGTACGCAAGATGTCTATACCGAAGGGTTTTGAGTTTTCTTAGCGATTCTCACGAGAAAATGTTTTTTACCTTTCAATAGAAGTTTGTTAAAAACACCGTGCAACGAGAAAAACTACTTGCTTTGATATTTTACTGATCAAAACATAATTAAAAAACGAATACTTATTTATAATTTGTTTGCGCCCTTGAAATAATAACAAAATATCAATAATGTTTAGGATTATTCACCGAAGACGATGTCTTCGAGCAGCGAAAAACCATTCATTTAGTGTTTAATAAATTGTTATGTCCTATTATAGATTAGTTGGTTAATTTAAGGATTGATAAATTGTTTTATCCCATATAGATTGGTTGGTTCTCTCCTGTGCTTCGACGGTTTTTTAATTGTATTTAGTATTTTAAATTGGTATTCTTTAAGATATATAAACCATATTGTTTTCTGGCCAAATATTAAATAATAAACCATTATTTGAGCTGTTTGGAATAGAAAGATGTTGCTCTGACTACCTACTTACGTCGTTATAAAAGAACCTGCTTTTGGAAGGCGTATCATTGCCCAGATTGCATCTCATCGACAAGGAACCAAAGGAGCAAAAAAGGTTTATGAACATGAAGTCTATTCTCGTGGTGTTGGCCTGCTTGGTGTCGTCTTCACTTGCCTGCTATCAACAAGGAACTTGCCGTAAGTTAATGAAATAGTTTGTTCTTTAGTGACTTCACACACACACTCATTGCTTTAAGGACCAAGTGAAGCTTGGTGGTTTAATCTTCATTGACCTCACACACTTAGTTTAAGGAGCAAGTGTTACTTGGTTGGTTAGTGTGCTGTCTCAAATCAAGAGGTCCGTAGTTTGATCTTCAGTGACCACACACATTCGTTATAAGGAGCAAGTGTGGCTTGGTTGGTTAGTGTGCTGCCTCAAAGCAAGAGGTCCGTAGTTTGATTTTCAGTAACCACACACACTTGTTTTAAGGAGTAAGTGTGGCTTGGTTGGTTACTGTGCTGCCTCAAAGCAAGAGGTCCATAGTTTGATCCTCAGTGACCTCACACACTTGTTTTAAGGAGCAAGTGTGGCTTGGTTGGTTAGTGTGCTGCCTGCTAAGCAAGAGGTCCATAGTTTGATCTTCAGTGATCTCACACATTTGTTTTAAGGAAAAGTGTGGCTTTGTCGGTTAGTGTACTGCCTGTTAAGCAAGAGGTTCAGAGTTTGATCCTCAGTGGCCTCACACACTTGTTTTAAATGAGCAAGTGTGCATGGCTTGGTTGGTTAGTGTGCTGCCTGCCAAGGAAGAGGTCAATACTTTGATCCTCAGTGACCTCTCACGCTTGTTTTAAAGAGCAAGTGTTGTGCTGCCTGCTAAACAAGAGCTCACACACTTAGTTTATAATTTAAAACCTTACTCACCATCCTAGTGTCGGTTTATTTTTCAGACGACTGGTCAAAGCTAAACAACGAACCTGTTTGTTTCGAGGGCAGAAACAACAAACCAGGCATCTTCAAACCTAGTTTTGAGGGATTTGTCGCCGCTGTAAAACTTGTTCACCGTAGTGGTAACATTGTCTGCGGACAACTGGCGGGATCTCATACTAGCAACTGGGGATGTCACGCTTGGCCACACCTCGTAAACA
>WHPX01000636.1:55000-129467 GCA_011057435.1 Actinia equina
AAAAGCCAAAACATACTTCACTGATAATTATATAATAAACAGAATATTACATGGCCGCTCTGAGATACAAATTTTATCTTCAAGTGTTGAAAAGATCTCTCACGAGTGAGCGTAGTGAATGAGAAAATGAAATTCGTATCTCCATGTGCCCATGTAAATTCCTCTATTTATTATTTTTCCACAGACTAACGTAATCAAGGTCAGTATCAGTGACCTGCCTCTGGTATCAAGTGATGTACATAGTAATGAAACACAGACTGAAGATTACAGCTGTGAAAATGGATGTTTTTCAGTTTATATCAAGAAAGAGATTAATGAGAATGATACGTATGCAATGATGGATGGCAGAGGGCCCAATGAGATGACATGCAGTCTGTACTCTGTGATCAAAGCAAGAAGCAACAGTGGAATAGGTTTTGTTGATCATTGTTGTGATAAAGATGTCCCAGAATATTCATTGTATGATTCTGTAATTACTGACAGATGTCAATCAACAATTTTGAAACATGTGCCAAGTTATAATGATGATGAAGGAAAAGAATTTACAAGTGATATTGCAGTGACTGACAGATGTCAATCAACATTTTTGAAATATATGCCAAGTTATAATGATGATGAAGGAAAAGAATTGACAAGTGATAATGCATTGACTGACAGATGTCAATCAACAATTTTGAAACATATGCCAAGTTATAATGATGATGATGAAGGAAAAGAATTGACAAGTGATATTGCAGTAACTGACAGATGTCAGTCAACAATTTTGAAACATATGCCAAGTTATGATGATGATGAAGGAAAAGAATTGACAAGTGATATTGCAGTGACTGACAGATGTCAATCAACATTTTCGCATTGTGATCATACATATGCAAGGATGGATAGAAGGAAATGGAATGAGACGGCATATTCTGTGAGCGGTCCAAGAAACAACAGTGGAATGAGTGTTGTCAATGAACACTGTGGTGATGGTGATGAGAAAGAAGATTCATTTGATGATCATGACAATGATGAAGCCAAAGAATCGACAAGTAATACTGCAGCAATTGACAGCTGTCAATCAACATCTTTAACATGGGATTCATCAGAAATCATAATACCCAATTACAATGAAGAAAACAGTGATGAAGTACAAGAATTGGGCGGTGATGCTATGGTGATTGACAGCTGTCAATCAACATCTTTAACATGGGATTCATCAGAAATCATAATACCCAATTACAATGAAGAAAACAGTGATGAAGTACAAGAATTGGCCAGTGATGCTATGGTGATTGACAGCTGTCAATCAACATCTTTAATATGGGATTCATCAGAAATCATAATACCCAATAACAATGAAGAAAACAGTGATGAAGTACAAGAATCAACCAGTGATGCTACAGCAATTGACAGCTGTCAATCAACATCTTTAGCATGGGATTCATCAGAAATCATAATATCTAATTACAATAAAGAAAACTGTGATGAACTACAAGAATCAACCAGTGATGCTACAGCAATTGACAGCTGTCAATCAACATCTTTAACATGGGATTCATCAGAAGTCATAATATCCAATTACAATAAAGAAAACAGTGATGAAGTACAAGAATCAACCAGTGATGCTACAGTGATTGACAGCTGTCAATCAACATTTTTGCATTGTGATCATACATATGCAAGGATGGATAGAAAGAAACGGAATGAGACGGCATATTCTGTGAGCGGTCCAAGTCCAAGAAACAACAGTAGAATGAGTGTTGTCAATGAACACTGTGTTGATGGTGATAAGAAAGAAGATTCATTTGATGATCATAACAATGATGAAGCCAAAGAATCGACAAGTGATACTGCAGTGATTGACAGATGTCAATCAACATTGTTGCATTGTGATCATATATATGCAAAGATGGATAGAAGGAAACTGAACGAGACAACATATTCTGTCAGTGATCCAAGAATGAGTGTTTATGAAGATTTATTTGACAATTCTGCAGCAAGTGACAGCTGTCAATCAACATCTTTAACATGGGATTCATCAGAAGTCATAATACCCAATAACAATGAAGAAAACAGTAATGAAGTACAAGAATCAACCAGTGATGCTATGGTGATTGACAGCTGTCAATCAACATCTTTAACATGGGATTCATCAGAAGTCATAATATCAAATTACAATGAAGAAAACAGTGATGAAGTACAAGAATCAACCAGTGATGCTATGGTGATTGACAGATGTCAATCAACAATTTTGAAACATATGCCAAGTTATAATGATGATGATGAAGGAAAAGAATTGACAAGTGATATTGCAGTGACTGACAGATGTCAATCAACATTTTTGCATTGTGATCATACATATGCAAGGATGGATACAAGGAAACGGAATGAGATGGCATATTCTGTGAGCGGTCCAAGAAACAACAGTAGAATGAGTGTTGTCAATGAACACTGTGTTGATGGTGATGAGAAAGAAGATTCATTTGATGATCATAACAATGATGAAGACAAAGAATCGACAAGTGATGCTACAGTGATTGACAGCTGTCAATCAACATCTTTAACATGGGATTCATCAGAAATCATAATACCCAATTACAATGAAGAAAACAGTGATGAAGTACAAGAATCAAACAGTGATGCTACAGTGATTGACAGCTGTCAATCAACATCTTTAACATGGGATTCATCAGAAGTCATAATATCAAATTACAATGAAGAAAACAGTGATGAAGTACAAGAATCAACCAGTGATGCTACAGTGATTGACAGCTGTCAATCAACATCTTTAACATGGCATTCATCAGAAGTCATAATACCCAATTACAATGAAGAAAAGAGTGATGAAGTACAAGAATCAACCAGTGATTCTACAGTGATTGACAGCTGTCAATCAACATCTTTAACATGGGATTCATCAGAAATCATAATACCCAATAACAATGAAGAAAACAGTGATGAAGTACAAGAATCAACCAGTGATGCTATGGTGATTGACAGCTGTCAATCAACATCTTTAACATGGGATTTATCAGAAATCATAATACCCAATACCAATGAAGAAAACAGTGATGAAGTACAAGAATTGGGCAGTGATGCTATGGTGATTGACAGCTGTCAATCAACATCTTTAACATGGGATTCATCAGAAATCATAATACCCAATTACAATGAAGAAAACAGTGATGAAGTACAAGAATTGGGCAGTGATGCTACAGTGATTGACAGCTGTCAATCAACATCTTTAACATGGCATTCATCAGAAGTCATAATACCCAATTACAATGAAGAAAAGAGTGATGAAGTACAAGAATCAACCAGTGATTCTACAGTGATTGACAGCTGTCAATCAACATCTTTAACATGGGATTCATCAGAAATCATAATACCCAATAACAATGAAGAAAACAGTGATGAAGTACAAGAATCAACCAGTGATGCTACAGTGATTGACAGCTGTCAATCAACATCTTTAACATGGGATTCATCAGAAATCATAATACCCAATACCAATGAAGAAAACAGTGATGAAGTACAAGAATCAACCAGTGATGCTACAGTGATTGACAGCTGTCAATCAACATCTTTAACATGGGATTCATCAGAAATCATAATACCCAATTACAATGAAGAAAACAGTGATGAAGTACAAGAATTGGGCAGTGATGCTATGGTGATTGACAGCTGTCAATCAACATCTTTAACATGGGATTCATCAGAAATCATAATATCCAATTACAATAAAGAAAACAGTGATGAAGTACAAGAATTGGGCAGTGATGCTACAGCAATTGACTGCTGTCAATCAACATCTTTAACATGGGATTCATCAGAAGTCATATTATCCAATTACAATAAAGAAAACAGTGATGAAGCCAAAGAATCGACAAGTGATACTGTAGTGACTGACGGATGTCAATCAACATTGTTGCATTGTGATCATACATATGCAAGGATGGATAGAAGGAAATGGAATGAGACGGCATATTCTGTGAGCGGTCCAAGTCCAAGAAACAACAGTGGAATGAGTGTTGTCAATGAACACTGTGGTGATGGTGATGAGAAAGAAGATTCATTTGATGATCATGACAATGATGAAGCCAAAGAATCGACAAGTGATACTGCAGTGACTGACAGATGTCAATCAACATTGTTGCATTGTGATCATACATATGCAAGGGTGGATAGAAGGAAACTGAACGAGACAACATATTCTGTCAGTGATCCAAGAATGAGTGTTTATGAAGATTTATTTGACAATTCTGCAGCAATTGACAGCTGTCAATCAACATCTTTAACATGGGATTCATCAGAAATCATAATACCCAATTACAATGAAGAAAACAGTGATGAAGTACAAGAATCAACCAGTGATACTATGGTGATTGAAAGCTGTCAATCAACATCTTTAACATGGGATTCATCAGAAATCATAATACCCAATTACAATGAAGAAAACAGTGATGAAGTACAAGAATCAACCAGTGATGCTATGGTGATTGACAGCTGTCAATTGGCAAAGGTAACATATATTCGATCAGAAGATGTGTCAAAATATATGGATGATAAAAATGAGGAAGGAAGAGAATCAACCAGTAATACTGCAGTGATTGACTGCTGTGAATCAACAATTTTGACATGTGATAAATCAGTACCTGAACCAAGTCATAGTGACAATGATGATGAAGGAAGAGAATTGACAAGTGATACTGCAGTGATTGACAGCTGTCAATCAACAATTTTGACATGCGATAAATCAGTACATGTACCAAGTCATAATGACAATGATGAAGGAAGAAAATCGACAAGTAATGCTGCAGTGATTGACAGCTGTCAATCAATATTTAGGCCAGGTGATCATACCCATGTAAGGATAGTTGGAGGAAAACTGTACCAGACACCTTGTTGGGTGAGCAGTCCAAGAAGCACCAGTGAAATGAGTCTTGTCAATGACTGTCGTAGTGAAGATGATGACACAAACAATTCATGTAATAACAGTAATGAAGCTAGAGAATCAGCGAGTGATACTGCAGTTATTGACAGCTGTCAATCAACAATGGTAACATGTGACCCATTAGAAGATATGTCAAATCATATGGATGATAACAATGATGGTGCTCGGGAATCGACAAGTGATACTGCTGTGACTGACAGCTGTCAATCAACAATGGTAACATGTGATACATCAAAAGATATGTCAAATCATATGGATGATAACAATGATGGTGCTCGGGAATCGACAAGGGATACTGCAGTGATTGACAGATGTCAATCGACAATGGTAACATGTGATCCATCAGAAGATATGTCAAATCATAGGGATGATAACAGTGATGGTGCTTGGGAATCAACAAGTGATACTGCAGTGACTGACAGATGTCAATCAACAATGGTAACATGTGATCCATCAGAAGATATGTCAAATCATAGGGATGATAACAGTGATGGTGCTTGGGAATCGACAAGTGATACTGCAGTGACTGACAGATGTCAATCAACATTGTTGCATTGTGATCATACATATGCAAGGATGGATAAAAGGAAAGTGTGTCAGACACCTTGTTGTGGGAGCAGTCCAAGAAGCAACAGTGAAATATTTGCTGTAAATAACCATGATAGTGATAACGATGACAGAGAAGATTCATTTGATGATTCTGCAATGATTGACAGCTGTCAATCAATATCTTTGACATGTAATTCATCAGAAGTTGTACAAAATGTTATTAATGATTACAATGAAGGAAGGGAATCATTGATTGACAGCTATCAATCAACAATATTAAACATTGGTCCATCACTTGTGTCAAGCGTGGCCGACAATTGCCATGATGTGAAGCAGGAGCCATGTGATGATTCAGCAGTGATTGACAGCTATCAAACAACAATATTAAACATTGGTCCATCACCTCTGTCAAATGTAGTTGACAATTGCCATGCTGTGAAGCAGGAGCCGTGTGATGATTCAGCAGTGATTGACAGCTGTCAATCAACAATATTAAACATTGGTCCATCACTTGTGTCAAGCATGGGCGACAATTGCCATGATGTGAAGCAGGAGCCGTGTGATGATTCTGCAGTGATTGACAGCTGTCAATCAACAATGTCAAACATTGGTCCATCACTTGTGTCAAGCGTGATTGACAATTGCCATGTTGTGAAGCAAGAGCCATGTGACGATTCTGCAGTGATTGACAGCTTTCAATCAACAATATTAAACATTGGTCCATCACTTGTGTCAAACGTAGTTTACGATTGCCAAGATGTGACGCAGGAGCCGTGTGATGATTCAGCAGTGATTGACAGCTGCCAATCAACAATGTTAAACATTGGTCCATCACTTGTGTCAAGCGAGGTCGACAATTGCCATGCTGTGAAGCAGGAGCCATGTGATGATTCTGCAGTGATTGACAGCTGTCAATCAACAATATTAAACATTGGCACATCACTTGTGTCAAGCATGGGCGACAATTGCCATGCTGTGAAGCAAGAGCCATGTGACGATTCAGCAGTGATTGACAGCTATCAATCAACATTATCAGACTGGATCTGCAATCACCATGATGAGAATCAGGAAGCGTGTGATGATCCAGCAGTGATTGACAGCTGCCAATCAACAATGTTAAACATTGGCACATCACTTGTGTCAAGCATGGGCGACAATTGCCATGCTGTGAAGGAAGAGCCATGTGACGATTCAGCAGTGATTGACAGCTATCAATCAACATTATCAGACTGGATCTGCAATCACCATGATGAGAATCAGGAAGCGTGTGATGATCCAGCAGTGATTGACAGCTGCCAATCAACAATGTTAAACATTGGTCCATCACTTGTGTCAAGCGAGGTCGACAATTGCCATGCTGTGAAGCAGGAGCCATGTGATGATTCTGCAGTGATTGACAGCTGTCAATCAACAATATTAAACATTGGCACATCACTTGTGTCAAGCATGGGCGACAATTGCCATGCTGTGAAGCAAGAGCCATGTGACGATTCAGCAGTGATTGACAGCTATCAATCAACATTATCAGACTGGATCTGCAATCACCATGATGAGAATCAGGAAGCGTGTGATGATCCAGCATCAATTGACGGCTGTCAATCAAGGAAAGGCTCACCAAACTATATTAACAATGAACAAGAAAAAGAAATGAGGGATTACAGATTAGTACATCCTCTGAGGTTTGAACTACGTGCCTTGACTGTTAGACTGGAAGATATTGCATTTAGATCAGATATTCTGGTTAGAAAGGGCAAGAGGACAAGAGAGTTCAAAGATAAAGATGAAAACAATTCTGGTTCTTGTGAGGAAAACCTTAGCAAGGCAAAGAAAGATCACGTGAAGTTCTCTAAAAAAGGCTTGTCACATGGCCAAGAGGGCGATGGTAACAGACAGGAAGTAAACACGGATTCCACAGTAACTGGCAGCTGTCAATCAAAAGATGATCCGCCAATGTGTATTAATGCTGACAAAGATGAGAGAGAAGATTCTTCAGTCGAAACGTCATTGAATGGCAGCTGTCAATCAAAATGTTTACCAGGTGGTCCTTCCGATGATATGTCAAACTGTATCAACAATAAAGATGACGAGTCTATGATTGACAGCTATCAATTAAGGGACAGGTCATGTGGTCCCTTAGAAGGTAAATCGTCAAACTCTTTTTCAGTAATTGATAGCTGTCAATCAAGTGCGTCACGTGATGTCACAAGGGATGGTAAAAACAGAGAGCATTCAAGCAGCGAGGTGATTGGTTCAGTAATTGATAGCTGTCAATCAAGTGCGTCATGTGTCGTGACAAGGGATGGTAAAAACAGAGAGCATTCGAGCTGCAATGTGGTTGGTTCAGTAATTGATAGCTGTCAATCAAGTGTAACACGTGATCCCTTGAAAGATACATCTAATTGTACAAAGGATGGCCATAACAGAGAGGATTCAACCAACAAGGTGGTTAGTTTAAAGGGTGGAAAGGTTGGTACTTATGCCAAAAAGAAGGATGTGGAAAAGAAAAGTAAATCAAGGCCTGAAATAAAAAGAAGAACGCGTGGGACGGCTGCTATCACAGGTAAAAAGAGGAACGGAAATCCTGAAACAGAGTCTTCAGGGCCTCCTAAACTGAGGCAAAAACGTGTTAACAACGTCGCAAAAAAGCCTTATAAATGCTGTTATTGTGATAGAAAATTTCAAGGGAAATCTCATTTTAACTATCACACAAAAACACATACCAATACCAGGCCATTCCAGTGTTCACACTGCGACGAGGCGTTCATCTTAAAAAGTTGTCTCAGGACTCACGAGCTTGTCCATACCGACGAAAAACCATACAAGTGTTTACACTGCGACGAGGCGTTCATTTTCAAAAGATCTCTCAGGACGCACCAACTTGTTCATACCCGCGAAAAACCATACAAGTGTTCACACTGCGACAAGGCGTTCTTTTTCAAAAGGGCTCTGAGGACGCACCAACTTGTTCATACCGACGAAAAACCACACAAGTGTTCACACTGCGACAAGGCGTTCAAATGGAATAGTAGTCTTAAATTACACCTGGCAGTTCATACCGAAGAAAAACCTTTCAAATGTACGGAATGTGATAAGGTATTTATGACAAATCAAGGCATGAAAAAGCATTGTCTTCTAGTTCACACCAATAAAAACCCATACCAGTGCTCGTACTGCCACAAGAGATTTAAAAATATGCATAGATTTGAAGTTCATCGTCGTTCACATACCAACCAAAAGCCCTTCAAGTGTTCGATTTGTGGTAGGAGTTTCCTTCAAAACACTAGTCTGCTTACACAAGAAAAGCCGTACAAATGCCCGCATTGTGAAACTAAGAAAGAAGACCAGATTGCCCATACTAGTACAAAACCATATGAATGCCCACTGATTGGCAAGGCATTGACATCAAAGTGGAAGCTTACTGTTCATCTACGACGATTCGAAGCTAAAAAGGAAATAATAATGCTAGACGAATTGTAGAATGGATATAAGAATAGACCTCCTCGGCTCGGGCGTAATGTTGTCCCATTTTAGACCACGTAACATTCCCTAGAGTATATTTTCTTTCTTTGTACCTATAAATTACGAATTGCACTCGAGATCGTGCGATTTCCTATACAAATTACAAACGAAAAATTGAGTTTTGGTTTACGTCAATCACAGGGGTTTCTTAAACATGTGTAAAGGATATCGACTTCGAATTTCAAACGCAAAGCTATCGATATTGACTTATGCCAATGTCAAACGTCGAACTTCAAATGAGCCGAACCTTAAGACATCAAAGAAGACCGCCTTATTAACTATTGTTTTAATTAGGTTCGGCTCGTGAAGTTAGACGTTTGACATTGGCATAAGTCAATATCGATAGCTTTGCAGTTAAAGCCTGGTTCACACGAGCAACGCAAGCGCAAACGCAAGCAATGTTCACACGTACAACTCAAATGCAAGTAAATTAAGATACGCATGCGCAGTAGTGCTTGTTTATAGTTCACACGTATTTTCCTTTCGTTTGCGTTTGCGTTGCTCGTGTGAACCACGTCTTGCGTTTGTGCTTGCGTTTGCGTTTTCTCCGGTTCACACAAAAACGCAAACGCAAGCACAAGAAAATGGAAAATTTTCCATTCCTTGCGTTTGCGTTTGTGTTACTGTAGTTCACACGTAGTTTTCTTGCGTTTGCGTTTGCGTTGCTCGCGTGAACCAGGCTTTAATTTTGAAAAAAATTATCCAGTGAAAAATCCACAGCGACAAGAAAAGCATGAGATAAGAGCAACTGTTTTTGCACGTGTTCACGTGAGTATTCACGTCAGTCTTGGTGTAGAAACCACTAGAAACGATAGAAACCGTTTTGATTGACCTCGACCAAAAACTCAATTTTTTGTTTGTGATGAAGGTCTAGTTTGGTTGCTTGTGACTGGGAATCGCAGTATATTTAGATAAGCCAATTTTGAGCCAACGTTTTTTGAAATATATGTATCCAGTTAAATCCCATTTTATCCCATTTTTTTTCGATTCTAATTCTAACTGTGAGTTATGACCGTATTTATGACTGTGACAAATGACTGTGAGTTAGTCGTTTGTCAAGGGCTTTGCGTTTGATAACTTTTGTATGTAAATACCTCTTATCCCTCTTGTAAATAATGTCATCATCATCATCCTGAATTAAACCATATTTTTCTAATGTCGGTATTTAAAAGTAATTTTGTTTATATTACCATATTTAAGTGTATCGTTCAACCGTATGTAAGAGTATCGTTTTTTTTCAAATGACTCTTCAAAAAAACCCTGGATCCGCCCTTGATATTTAAGTGTATCCTTGACCGTATTTAAGAGTATCCTTTTTTCAAATGACCGTATTTAAGAGTATCCTTTTTTCAAATGACCGTATTTAAGAGTATCCTTTTTTCAAATGACCGTATTTAAGAGTATCCTTTTTTTCGAATGACCGTATTGTACCGGTTGAAAGGACAAAGCTTATTCTCACTTATGAATATTGTCCTTCTAAGTGGTATTTAAAAAAATATGAGAAAAAAGTTTTAAAATATTGGTGGGATTTCACCAACTTAAAGGGACTCTGAGGTGTCAGACATTCCTTGAAGCCTTTCCTCGTTCGCCACTTCTAGCTCACTGTCCTCGCTCACACTTTCATCGGGTGTATTATATTCTTCTCCTCAAGCAATTTCCGGCTCAAATTGATAAAGAACAGCCATACTTCCATAGCGAAATTTGGTTGATTCAGCTCCAGCTATCCAACATGTTCCACTATCTGACGTCATCACAGCCCAGGCATCCCAAGCCATCAAGCTTAAGTCATTTCGCAACTTTGACGGACGATAACACCCCAAAAAACGCATTTCATGGAATTTTCATTTCGATTTTCAAAATCAACAAGGTTTGATGTACATTTTAAGCTATGATGTGTCTGGCACCTCAGAGTCCCTTTAAGAAATTACGAAAAGAAAAAAAAAAAACGATTCTACTTTGCCATACCCCCGAGACATCCGCAGAGCTGAGGCGTCGTATGGACTTCGGACCTGACGGCGATTAAATCCTTCTGCCCTTGGGTGTACGAATTACGCAAGAAAATGTTCTAGCCGAAGCATCAGGGGAGAGACCAGCCGGCCCCCAGACCATATCGGCTAATCCCTTGCATCTCTGCCACGCACGGAATCGGTTGAAAAAGTGATGTTAAAAAGTCTAGTCTATATGGTGCATTGTTTCCACGACTATTGTTATGCTGATTACATAGAACCGTGGCTCAGTGGTAAAAACTTAGGCATCGAAGATACTGAGTCAAGCCCGTTTGGGGAGGGTAAGTATTTGGATGGGTGACCTAAACGCTATACCTACTCTAACAAGCTTTTGTTCCTAAATTTTCTTAATCTATTAAGAAAAATTATAATATAATCTAAGGAGAAAAAAAGGTAGAGCTTGAAGTGTCACCATAAAAACTGAATAGAATACTTCAAATCGATTAGAATTCCTTAGAATTCTGTGACTAGATAGGGAAAACAAACACGTCAATTTGGACCAGATAATAATTAGAAGCAAAGAAAAATAGCTTAGAGTTTCTCTAAAAAAAGTACAGTACTTTAATTCCTTTTCATTGAGAAATTGTCAAAACTTAAAAACTTCAGCTCATTGGCTTTAATCAAAACACTTTCGGTTATCGATGTCTTTTAAATCTTGGAAAACTGAAGTCGTTCCCCCATGCATGGTCTCATGATGATAGTACTTAACATCCAGTGAAAGGACCTTTGAATCCAACTCCTTACCTATTTTTTTCATTAAATTTCTTTTTAACTCAGTATTTATCTAATTTTCTTCTGTTTTGCGTTCATCAAGACATTTAACTTTTCGTTTTTGGAAAAATGTTCTTAGTTATCTAAAAATGTCACTTCCTCACGTTGTCATAATTAGTTCACATCCAGTGAAAGGACCTTTGAAGCCCCAACTCCTTACCTATATTCGTTCACTAAATTTTCTTTTTAACTCAGTATTTATCGAATTTTTTTTTGTTCTGCTTCAACAAAACATTTAACTTTTCGTTTTTGGAAAAATGTTCTTAGAATTTATCTAAAAATGTCACTTCCTCACGTTGTCATAATTAGTTCACATCCAGCGGAAGGACTTTTGAAGCTCCAACTCGTTACCTATATTCGTTCACTAAATTTTCTTTTTAATTCAGTATTTATCTCTTCTGTTTTGCGTTCGTCAAAACATTTAACTTTTTGTTTTTGGAAAAATTAGAATTTATCTAAAAATGTCACTTCCTCACCGTTGTCATGACTAGTTCACATCCAGTGAAAGGACCTTTGAAGCTTTTTATCAACTCTTGAACCATATTCGTCCATTGAGTCTCTTTTTATGTATTTCATTAATAGAGTGCAAACAATAGACTACAAACACTAAAAGTGTGCAACACTTTGCACTATTTAGTAGTAAATAGTGCTAATTAAAAATAGAAAACAATAGGATTAGCATAATTTATCAGTATTTAGTGGTATTTATGTTGCACACTTATAGTGTTTGTACTCTATAGCCGTAAAACTTTAGTAATACTAAATAGCACAATTTCATGTAAATTCCATTGTTTTCTATTGTTTAATTAGCACTATTTTGTACTATTTAGTAATTAGTGTTTCACGGATTAATTGTTTGCACTCTAATAATTTTCTTATTATTTTGTTTTGGTGTTGACCAAAATATTTAACTTTTATATATTTAACTAAGACTGTGATGTTTTTATTTCTGGTGGTAAACGGTTCCATAGTCTGGGCGCTGCTACGGCATAGCTATGCGCACCATATGACTTAGTACGATATGGAGGTTGTTTTAAAATTACTCCTTGTGTGGCACTCCTTAGCTTACGAGTAGGTTGGTGTATTTTGAGAATATCACTTATATAGGATGGAGCGATACCGTTTAAAGCTTTGTATGTGACAGTTAAAAGCTTAAATTCAATTCTTTTGGCAACGTTCAACCAATGAAGACGATTGAGTATAGGTGTAGGTATAATATGGTTAGGAGTTGATTAAAAGCTTCAAAGGTCCCGTTTCACTTTACTTGAAATTCTTACTACATATTAAAAATACTCATGCCTTTGTTTGAGAAAAGGTTGAAAGGCCAGTCTACAGGTGTAATTCTCTCACTTTAAAATGACAATCTGGCTTACAAGTTGAATCCGAACAATTATAGAAATGGGGTTGGGCTCCCTGTGGTATATGAACTTCGCTAAACCACAGGCAGCCCATACATTTAAGTAGACTTAGAAAACACACACAAATACATACCTATATATCTTTAAAGACACATAACGTTCACTGCTCGCGTTTTCTTTTTCTCTTGCATAGCATTGGTGTGGGAATAACGCACAGAATATCCATCCCTGGAATAAAGAATTTAGCTGAATTTCCTTTACCCTTTGCGGTATCTCAGTGTAGCTGTACGACCGCTCTCTTTCTGTTTTAGCATGTTGTCTGGCACGACCACAAGCCCGACGGGGTTTATAGTGTCTTTTATGATTTCCTTTTTGATAAAGAGGAAAATAAATGCCAAGATAAGTGGAAATATATTCACAGATTCTCACTGTGTACACTTTACCGTTTCCTTCTCGAAAATCGCCATATTTGAGCTTAATCTCTAATAATAACTACGTCAAAGTAATTTTTCTAGTAATGCTAGATTTTCCAACTCAATTTGAAGTCGAAACACTAAAGAAATTTTTTCTCAATCCGATACTCCACTTAAAAAAAAGTCCAGTCCAAGGAGTAAATCCAGGTTCTGATTTTCCACAATTTTGGATTTTAGCACTAAAACTACCAAATTCAAAAAGAGGAAGTGAAATAGGTATCAGTGGTGTCATTTGGTTAGTTTTTGTCAAAGAAAAGGAATGGTTTTACGAGCTTCAAAAGTATCAACGCCAAGCCACTTGTCACGCCATTCCTCACACTTTCCCTACCCCTCACGGGACTAATTACTACGATTATACTTTTGGCGGTAAAAAACTGTAGTTGACTACGCAGATTGAAAGATTATACACTGCTATTATTAAAGAAAGTAAACGAGAGGGATAGGATGAACCTATATAATAAAAATACTACAGAGGTACTCCATGAGAGAACAATACTGATTTGTTCGACTCGACTGCACCATGGTAAAGACCTTTTGACTAGCTCCTTATCAACTCCTACACCGTAGATAGGACACCAAAGTAAGCTTACTTTAGAAATTAAATCGATCACAGATGGTGTCCCTCTGAAGCGTGTGACAGAGTGCGGAGTAGCGAGTTTTACAAAGATCACAACGCATAAAAGGACACCACCGAACTAAGCTTGTTTTCTCTTAGATATTACATCGAAGAAGGCGTCCCTCTGAAGCGTGTGAATTTCACAACACTCAAAAGGACACCAAAGTAAGCTTGTTTTCTCTTAGATATTACATCGACAGACGACGTCCCTCAGAAGCGTGTGACGGAGTGTTGAGTAGCCGGAGTTTAACAAAGATCACAACACTCAAAAGGACACTTATGATTTTCGAAGAAAAATTGCAGCTTCAGCCTCACCTGCTAAGTCAGGGTATGAGCCATTATTAACTCCATGAACACGTCATCCAAATCCATAAATCGGTACTCTTGTGCAAGAATGCATTTTTCGCGAGATGAAGAAGATAAAAAAACACCTTTACTTTTATCTTTTTTCATCCCGCCTTTTTGTTGAGGCCCGCCAGTTTTCACTTCTATAATGCAAGCATTGGAGACAAAATGTGACATGCGCAGAGTGTATGCGTATAACTCACGGTTAGACGAATCATTGACTTGTCGGTGCATCCTAGGAATGCTATTGGATTAGCGGTGATTTCGATCGCTGTGATGGGATGCTGTTGTCATTTGGGTACCGTGACGTAACATGTGCTGAGATAATTTACAATAGAAGAATATTTGTGAAGAATATTCACGTGTTCCAGTCAAGGTCCGGCAAGTTTCAAAGTGTTCGTATTGTTAAAGTTGTCCATTCTTTACTTTACCGTTGGTATTTGTGAATATTTAGACACTGATTCGAGGCTAAGCCTGAGTAAATGAGTCTGTGATCAAGAAACACAGCGGTAATTTGGAATTCGAAAAGGGTCTATTCTTACGTCGACCCCCAGCCTCGCCGGCCCCATGCAGAGCACCACAGGAAGCCCGGTCTAGACAATACGAATAATGAGAAAGATGAGAAAAACTACTAATTTGCGCACAACTTAAATTGTAAATTCATATCTCTCCAAAAATATTTTAGATTTCGGCGATTTTGATGTCTGTTTTTTAAGTCTATTTGGAGTCAGTGTTCAAGAGTTTTTCATACCTCGTTCACACCAAGAGAGCAGATAAATTAACATGCTCTCTTCAGTGTTCACACATGTATCATATAAATCAGTAAATGAAACCACAAATCGAGATTTTTAAATGTAAAAACGAAACAAATTCACCTTTTAATTCCTTATTTTTTACAGTGTTAAAAAATATACTATTTTCGGTCTTCTCGGTAACTGTCGTCAAGTTTTGACATTTAATTATCTTGTACATCATGCGTGAATACAAGCGTCCAAAAAACAATTTTCAACGTTACATAATAATATAACTCAATGTTTCTCATTTGTTCTTATTCTTGTCTTTAGATTTATCTTTTTCATCTCTGCCTGTCTGGTTTTTTATCGTCTTATCGCTAATTTTAAGCCACCAAAGTTCAAAAAGATAATTGAATAATTTTATTCAAAAGCCACAAGTTATTTTGAGCACTTGTGGAAGAACGTAATTGCAAGTGTAGTGTGTCAACTTTTTTCGCTTCAGCGCCTTTTCAATTTGCTAACAACGCCACAAAACCACATTTTCACGTTAATAACGAATATTGGGACTTCCAAAGAATGCAAAGTTCAAGGATGGCGGGTTTAATAAATTGTCAGAAGTAATGCACGATCAACGTGGTTTATTTGTCATGATTCTTGATTTCAAAAATTCGCCCATTCTGGCATTCATATTTAAGTCCAATACGCTTAAACCTTTATAAAAGCGTCACTAAAGAACGCTAAAAAATAAGCACAGAAGCTAGTATTCACTAAAGAAAGATTCCGAAAGCTAGAATTACAGCGTTTTTGATTATAGCAGAAAGGAAATTCACCGAAATGTCATCATAACCACACCACAGGAGAATAAATTAAAATTCAGCGCCAAAACTCCCCAGCATGAAAGCTTATTCATAAAACCACCTTCCAGCAAAGAATAAAGGCATATAAACTTTAGGAAATATTTTTTCAAAAGGTTTTTTCGGAGCCGGTGGGATGAATAAATGTATTAGTTTGTGTGGATCTGACAGGTGGTGGAATGGCGCGCATAGGATGTTGGGTAGTAGTGCCGCCGGTTCTTCAGTCAGTGTGTTGTATATCTTGTTCATTTGTGATCCTACAGGTCAAAATTAGGCCGCAAAAAAATACCTTAAAATACCACTTTAAGAACCAAAATGAATCCTACGACCTCCTAGAAGGATAGTTCTATCATCCTGGTGTAAAAAAATGCGTTTTTATTATCAAAGTAACGGTTTTGAAGGCATTTTTCGGACGGTTTTTGACGGTGAAAAACTCAACATGTAATTTTGCTTGGATTCTGTAAGTTTTACCGCCAAATCTGGTCTTCTCTGGGCTTCGTCTCGTTAAGGAACCGCCAAAATGATGTGTGATATAATGCCAACGATATCTGAGGATCCGCCGGAGATTCAGTACGGTCAAAATGAGGAGACCAATTTTGAACAACTTATGGTGAACATGTTGGACGAGCGAGATAAGTTAATGGAGACTCTACGAGAAACACAAGACACACTTTCTCTCACTCGCTCAAAATTAAACGAAGCCCAAAAAGAAAAAGAAAGTTTAATGGCTCATCTTGAAACTGTACTGTCTGAGGTAATACTAACAGAATTTATTAAAACAAACCCTTTGAAGATAGCACGACTAGAGATGAACCCATTGATTTTAATATCCTCAAAGTGTTTATCTCTATCAACTTATCATTCGCCATGTTTGATTTTCTCTCAAAAATTTGATTTCTGGTCGCGAATATTTACCAAGTTATGGCTAGTTTTTGTTTTCAATGCACTTAGGCATTCCTAATCGTGGTATTCTTGAGTTTTAAGGGGAATTTAGGGCTAAAAAACCGGAGAAAAATGATGTTTATTGATGTTGGAATGAAATTCCAAAGGCTTATATTGCTAGCGGCATGCGAGTGAATGAGTAACATTCCATAAGAGTTTGAACTAAATACCTCAAAATACCCCTCCAGATCTTCTAAAATCTTTCCCTAAAGGCACAAAAACCAAACTCTCTCCCTAAAAAATCATCTTTGGACTTGGAAATGTTTTGATCTCGACATTTCATAAATATTCATGCTTCATGCCAACACATTAGAATTCTGATCCTTTGATCGTGGGGATTCTTCGATCTTAGACCGTAAATACTATTCCTAATCATTTTTTTCTGCATTTTTCAGGGCGATGAACAGTTAATAGATAAGCTTGCAACTCTAGATGGAATAAATTCGGATTCTAGTAATAATTTAAAAGAAGATCACGAAAACAACCACGTTCGTAGAATAGCAGAGGTGAGTTTTATAGCTCCAAGATCGATCGAGAAAATTACTCCAAAGAAAAATATTAAAATCCCCCCCCAAAAAATCCCTATATAGATCCCTCAAATTTAACTCTTTCTTTTCCTTTTAGCTTCGATTTTAGCTCTCGCAGGATTTAGATTTAATTTTCCTAACCAAAACTCCTCTATAAACTAATTCGAAGCTCCATGTTTGTAAACATTTGCCACAGTAGTTAAATCCTGAAAAATAATTCTATTCTTTACAAAATCTTTACTGTAGCTACGTCTAGTTATTCGCTCTGTTATTTCTAAATTCTCACAATTCTTTCATGCAGTGGTAAAGATTACCTAAAAATTCTTAGAAATTTTTATTTTTCAAATTTACGTTCGAATTTGAAGTTTTATAAATTTGTACATAAAGTTTTGCCTTGAGGTTTTTCGATTTTTGACTATTCTTTCCACTGAGACAAATTGGTTAGATATCGGAATTTTGAGTTTAAATCGTGTTTACGACTATCCGATATGATTCATCGATTCCATTCACGAAATGTCCTTTGTTTATATTTGCGATCCCTACCAGGATTCTATCGTAGTATTTCCATTAGTTTATTAAATTTTGATATAAGTCCCTAGCTTTGAATAATTTTGAATAAAAATCGGTTTTACAATTTTAGCGCGCTCACGAGGCATCCATTGTTGTTGACATGACAAATACACTTAGGAATTCAATCATAAATGTGTTAAAATTACAGCATTACTTCGTAGTAATAGTTTTTGAGTCACTTTAAAAGACAATGGTGTTTACTTTCCAATTCTTACAGTATACGTATTTGACAGCCTCAGATTTGGAAAGCGAGACAGTTTCTCTACACTTGGATATGTATATTATCTGGGCATTAGAAACTTGATATACTGTATAAGGACTTTTGACAATCTTAGAGTAATTCCTATGGATTAAGTTAGCTCTGTTTAAAAATTAAGCACTGAACATTCCAGCATTCAGTCCTTTTTTGTGTTTTCTAGACAGTGTTGTAGATAAATTGGTTTAAAGATTGTGGTGTGTCTGTGTGAATAATTTTGGTACAATAGTACTTTGCAGTGCATTCAAAACGACTAGATAAACAGATAAGTTAACGGAAAAACAACTCTGTTCCCATCCTTGTAACATTTCAAATCATTCGTGTAGCTATCCTTTATCACAAAGAATAATTAGTAATTACAAGTGGTGCTAAATATCTAAATATGCGTGCTTACATAATTCACTAAATATATGCATATGTGGATTCTAGTCTGTCAAAAATCTGTTCTTCAAATATTGAGTTTAAAAAAATTTCTTTTTATTGTCTAAACATCTCTTGAGAGCCAACGTCTTATAAAACATTACTTAATAATCTTGTGGCAAGGTTTCTTAATTTGTAGGCAAATAGTATGGTCAAAAATTTCCATTTCTTTGATTGTTAAAATGAGTGGTTTCTAATGGCAACAAACAAATTCTTTACGAGTTTAAAAGAATTCTAATTTTCTTACTTCAAAATAAACCAAATTCACTCCAAAAATCATGATTCTAAATCAAAATATGAATTCTAGATTTTAACTCTACTTCATTATGAACCATTCATTATTTCATAAAAATTGTTGTTCTATTTACTAAGTTTTCTCAGTTGGATACCTCATCCGTTGTGAAATATTTTTCACTACATTTGAAAAAAAAGTTTTTGATATACATAATTCAGTTTTAATGTTTTCTCGCCCAGTTCTTATCTCGTCATTCTTCTAGTGTTTAGATGAAAAAGTAGACATTGTTATATGAAGTGCTCAATATTGGCTTCCATATTCACTCATCCTGTTTAAGTAACTACTTATCTTGAATCTTAGACCTACTTAATTTACGATCTTAGAGTACTTCTCGTATCATTAGCTAAGCAAGACTTAGGTTACTCTTGATAGATTCCACTAGATATTTGTATCTCCTCAGTTAGATTTCATTATTTTCTGAATTGATAATAAGCATTATTTGCAGACATGTTATATTCCAGTCAATTTATCTTCGCTGTACACAATAAACAATATAATCTAACTACATAATTTTTTATATGCCTACTATTCCCTTAATAAGAATTGCACAAGCCTTTAGTATACAGTGTACCTCTATTCAGTTGTTTGTTGGTTCTCTCCTGTGCTTTAAGGATTTTTCTCCGGGTTCTCTGTTTTCCTCCCTCCACAAAAATCAACTTCTAAATTCTAATTCAATCTGATTGCCTTTTAAATAAATAATAATAATAATAATAATGGGATTAACAGTGGATTCCACAGAGTGGCTCTTCTTCCACTGGATTCCAATTGGAATTTAGAAGTTGATTTTTGCGGAAGGAGGAAAGCCGGAGAAACTGGAAAACCCTCAAAGCACAGGAGAGAACCAACAAACAACTCAACTCATATACAACACAGAGCTTGTTGGTCCTGAACTTAGGTCGCATTGGTGAAAGGCGAGTGCTCTCACCGCTACGCCACCCATGCTTCCCACAGTTAATTGTGTCCAAGACCCGTGAGGCCTTCCGTTCACCTCAGAGTGGTGTTGAAGTCAAATAATTTAATGAATTTATAGATTTGAATTTAAAAATTTATTCCTACTTGTCCCCACTACATTTTTATCCATGAAGCATTCTTCCATTACATTTAGATGCTAAAACTCTGGCTCGCTTGATATTTTTTTAAAAAGAGTAAAGACATATCTTTTTTGACTTTAGATTTATGTTTTTATATTATTTTATAAGTTATATATATTTTAAATATGGTATTGTTTTTTTCAAAATAGGCTTCCTTCTATTCTTTTAATTATTGTTTTTTTCGTACAGTGCGACTACACAAACCAAGGCCGCCCAGACAAATTTTCACGACTAATTAGCCAATCACGTTTGAGTATTTAAGCAAACAAATCATTAAAAAATTTAGTCTGAGAAAGAAAAAAGTGAAAAAGTTCAATTCAAATAAACCAATATTTGTATTCACTTCGAAAACTTTTCCATGGTTTATGAGTTCTATTGTACTTTCATGATTACATTTAATTAATTTGACAAGACAGCTATTATTTTGATTATACACTGTATATGCATTGAGCGTGTAAACTACTAATTTGTTAATTATTTATTGACGTCATCTGCATTGTGATGTCTCATCTCGCTACGTCAATTGCCTTTGAAGAATCATAACCTATTATTATATAATTAAGTATATAATAGGTGCTGCGTAAAAATAAAAAAAAGCTAGAATTAGCTGCGTAGCTAATTCTAATAGAAAAATAATAGTATATGATAATGTTATGTCTGGTCTGTTGTCTACGGCATCTCACAGGAGGTGCTGCTTTAGGTCCAGATAAATCATTATGTAAATAAATATCTAGTTTTTATAATTGAAATGTAAAATATAAGGTACATGTGGGCAGTGTTTTCTTGTTAATATTTATTGTATTAAATTACCTATATCTCAGCTGCTTTTCGCTATTTCAATTCAAAGTTCCACACTTATTATGTTTTCACATGCATGAGCAGTTTCTGATAATGCAACCAAAGTCCTAACGTTCTTAAAAATACTTTTGTGGCGCAATAACTTCGGTAATCCATTGGATATCCTAATATTTAGTTTTCCAATTCTCAATTTTTATTAAGTCTTAGAAATACCAATAATAGCTGATTAATTATCTTCCAATTCTTTCTCTTCTTCAATATCTTATGTGCAGACAAATACTTCAACTTCGAGTTCTCTGTTGCTCAGGGTTGACCTTGTGCTTAATATTCACATGTTCCAGTGAAGGTCCTTGGAATGTCAAAGTGTTTGTATTGTTGAAGTTGTGCATTCTTTACTTTACCGTTGGTATTTGTGAATATTTAGACACTGGTTCAAGACTAACCCTAAGTAAATGAGTCTGTAATCAGGGAACGTAGTGGTAATTTGGAATATAAAACTGTTCTATTGTATACCTGCTCTGCAGTACATACACTTAAATCTAATGCTCTCATATATACGAGGGAACTCAGCCATACATTGTAGATCAATATCAGCATGCATTTTATAATCTAGTATTCTTCTATTTTTAATTACGCGTCTGAGTTTTAATCCCCAAACACTGAATTAAAATATGGAAACCAAATGGAATCATTATTGTTTTTTACTGACTTGCGACTGACTAGCCTTGCATAAAAGCATTTATTTTTTTTATTTCTATATTTAGACTTGCATATTCTTTAGACTTGTGTATTCTTTACTTTACCCCAAGCATAAAATCTCATCGAGAGGGCTCACTAAGCTTTTTCACATGTTTGAGAGACTAAAGAACAATTGCTATTGACATTGGTCACCATATTTTGAAACAGTGTATGAAAGAGATATAATAAGAGAGTTATTTTATACAGAGATAAGTTTTATATTAATGATGATCGATACGTTACTCAGAAATTAATGCAAGTATATAAACTTTCATTATTGCTTACTTTCTGTATGTATTTTGAACCTTAAGCCAGAAATTATAATCATAAGAATTAATTATATTTTTGCGATCTTGAAATAAATGAGGTTGACGTCAAAAAATGACGATACAAGTCACCCTCCAATGCAGAAATGAAGTCAACTATATAATTGATATTTATGTGTTTTTATTTTATTTCTTTTCTAGGATTTTGCGTCAATGTTAAAAGAGTTAAATCAGTCCCGAGAACAATTATTAGAAAAGGAAGAAGAAATATTAGAATTGAAGGCCGAGAGATGCAATACCAGAGTAAGTATAGTTTTTGATGATTTATTTTTACCCAAGCTAGAACAGAATGCACCTTGTTCCCAGTGCCAGGTCTAGCTATGATCAACACCATATAAGGCATAATAAACAAAATATGTTTGTACCCAAGCTAGACCAGAATGCACCTTGTTCCCTATCCCAGGTCTAGCTTTGATCAACACCATATAAGGCATGATGAACAAAAGATGTTGTACCTAAGCTAGACCAGCATGCACCTTGTTCCCTATCCCAGGTCTAGCTTTGATCAACACCAAGGGATGAACAAAAAATATTTGTACCCAAACTAAACCAGAATGCACCTTGTTCCCTGTGCCAGGTCTAGCTTTGATCAACACCATATAAGGCATGATGAATAAAAGATGTTTTGCCGAGGCCAGAGCACAATGCACTATAATTGCTATCTCACTATACCTTTAAATACTACCCAGGCTTTCCCATGATTCCATTGATTTTCCTCTTTTGCAGTTATTACTTGAACATTTAGAATGCTTGGTTGCACGGCATGAGAGATCGTTACGAATGACTGTTGTCAAGCGGCAAGCTGCCAGCGCTGGTGGCGTATCATCTGAAGTAGAAGTCCTTAAAGCTCTCAAGTCTCTCTTCGAACATCACAAAGCACTGGACGAGAAGGTTATTCAACGTTATCCCCTGTTTCGTAATTATGCGACCTAGACAACTAGCTGTATTTCTAGGCATCTGGGTTCTTGTCATCTGTCAATCAAATTTCCATCTCTCAATCAAATTTTGTCTGAATTGATTAACAGATGAAGCCCAAAACCGAGATGTCTGGATATAGCTTGGTCACAAAGTTTTGAAAATGCTTCTATGAAAATCAATAAACTTTATAAAACTGCTGGACGCAAGATTCTCAATTATACCCATCCCTAAGGCCGGAAAAACGCTAAATGGAAAAAAATGATGATAAAGATGGAACTGCGGCACCCAGTGGTTTGTCTCTTTGCCCACTGGCTCTCAAAGTCTGACACATGATAGCCTTTTATTTACCTTGTCAATAAAAACATTTTACTGTCTATTTCCTAATGTTTTCATAGGTAACCGTCACGGCAGACTGTTACAATGATCGCTTCTGATTGGCTGAATTAATTTCACTACTTCAATATTTCAGCCCAAATAAATTTAATCCAATCATAAGCAGTCATTCTTTTTCATGAAAATCAGATGAGACAAGATTCAATTGTTCCTGCCTCTTGTCATGGCTGTCATCAGATGATGGTCATACAAAGCCCTTCTGGCTTCCTGGAAGCCCTTGTTGACTGATACTTACCATCCAAATACTTCAATTACCATTTGCAGGTTCGTGAGAGGTTGCGACAGGCTGTTGAAAGAGGAAACTCACTAGAAAATGAATTAGAAGACTCTAAAGATAAAGTAAGTAAGATTGGCTACTGCATTTAACATTTGTATCTACCCTTCACTCCCCCAGCCATTTTTTGTTTTAATCACCCACCCACCTCTCACCATTTTTTATCATATTTTGAAAAGAAAGCTGAAATAGACCTTTTTACCTTGGGCGTAATGTTTTCCCATTTCAGACCATGCGTCATTCTTTTGAGAAAAAATGTGCAAACGTTACATTTTACACACTGTCTTAAATAGGAAGTTGAATAAGGTTACAACGAAATTACAATGGAAATTATTACAACACTTTCACCCCATACCATTACTCCAACTCTAGCAATTCTCCACTTTCTACCCACCAATAATATCTGTAAATTTTTATTCTGATCCACTGGTGTGGGGTGGGGGAGTCCACTGGGGGGGGGGGGGGGGGTGAGGATGGAAGGGTGGATTAAATGTGATAAGTTAGATTCAAATCCAATAATTTTAATAGTTTTGAGGGAATGTGACAGTTTAAAAAGTTGAGTTACAGTAAAAATAATAAAATGACTTCTTTGTTTTAGGTATTTTATTTTTGTTTATCTTTTTATGTTATTATATTTTTGTTCGTAAGAAAACGTTTTTCTTTTCCTCGTAGATTAGACAGTTAGAACAAGAAAATGAAAATATTCGGATAAGAAATCTTAAACGGCTTACAAGACATGAAGACGATGGGCTGCAAGATATGCATCTTGCTAATGGTGAAAATAATGATGATAGAAAGGTTGGTGTGTAATAAGATTCCAGTACAACCTTAGATTCTGTTCCCTCTGAGCCAATGAATAATACTAATTCTGGTTTAAAAAATTATTCTTTGGAAACACAGATCACTTTCTGCATCTATTTTGTTTATTTTGTCATCCTTCCATCCATATTTCTACACATCTAATTGTCTGCACACACATCCATTTCTGTCTGCCACCTAGCCTTCCATTCAACAATCTATTCCATTCTATCCATCTTTTCATGCATCCAACCATCCATTCTATTGAAGCATCCATCCATTTAGTTCTCTCCATCCATCCATCCATCCATCCATCCATCCCATCCATCCATCCATCCATCCATCCATCCATCCATTTAGTTCTATTCATCCATCCCATCCATCCATCCCATCCATCCATCCCATCCATCCATCCATCTATCCATCCATAGTGTTTATTCATTGGAATACTATTTTGTGTGTACAGCAGATGTCTAATGGTCCCATGGACCCAACATTATCAGCAGGATGTCTCCATGATGAACAAATAGATGAGCTTCAATTTCTTCTCACCAAACGAGCGAAAGACATCGATCGGGTATGTACTACTGTCACTTTCATAATTCGTAACCTAAAGCCGACGACACACTAGGCTATTTTATAGTCGCTTGTTGGAGAAAAGTTTTGATTGTTGCCTGAAAAATCATCATGTGTGTCTGCTGCTGTGACGGCGAATTTCCAGAACGATCTTGATGAGTGCGACCAGCAATCTAAATCGCCGATATCTGGCATGTCAGAAGTTGCCCAACACATTTGCCGGTGATTGGTGATGTTCGAAATTCGCTCCAACAAGCATATAAAATTGCCTAGTTTGTCGTCGGCTTAAGAATTGTCAAGCATTAAGAACAAGGACACTGGGAGCATAAATGATGAAGATGCCAACCATTACTCCTAATGAATTATTTATAATGATATATATTGCGCCCTTTCTACATGGATATAATCAAAGGCGCTTTACATTGAGTTGTGAATGGCAGATTGCTTTTTGTGCAATTTACAAACATGAGAGATGGTTAGTATGAGGTGTAGGCACTGAAGGTGGTCACTGCCAGGGTTTCTTTACGTCCTCAGTGGTTCTTTTATGTCCCTAAGGGAGTCTGTCTGTCTGGAGTTTCCTTCACTGATGCATGTTGATTCTTACGTCAACCTATTAAATGACCAATGCAGCCCAATATGTCTGGGATCTTGGGTTTCATCAATCGAAACACTAGCCCAGACCCTTGAAAATTTTATTTTTTACCATAGCTTGAAAATTTCTCGCGCGCTAATTGGCTTAGAACCATTTTCGATTAGAGGCTAGACCTGCTTGTGCTTACGACATCTGTCATGCGCGCACTTAGCAAACCGATGAAACAGCTTTTTCAAACTATTTACTGCAATGTCTTTTTGTTCAATTTGCTGCGCTCGTGGTTCCGCTTGAGTTTGTATCATTTTTGATGTCATTTCATGTTCAATTACAGTACAGACCCATAGAAAACTGACTTCGATTTGTTAATGAGTTGATACGTGATGCTTTGAGGTCAATAATTGTGAGCCAAGTTAAGAGGATTAATCTAATTCCATTAAAAATTAATTGACTTTACTCAACTAGAGGCATTTCCTTCTGGATCACAATGAAATTTAATAAGAAGCGACAAAATTAATCAATGGTCGGCGGACAATTTACTTTTCCTGAATTCCCTTGAGTGACCACGAAACAATAGCTCCAAGTTGGACATGATGAAATACAGTAATATCCTAGGAATATTGTTTTGTTGTTGTCACTCAAGTGAGGATTTCTCACCCTTGAAGCGGTAGGGAATATTATTTCGTGGTCAATTAAGTGAGAATCTTCTAGGAGGTAAAGCCGTATGCCCCGTGTCTCCATGATAAGTGAGACCTACCTTGACTTGGGACCATTGTTTCGTAGTCACTCAAGTGAGAATCTTCTAGGACTTAAAACTGTAGGCCCAGTCTGTCTTCATGATAATAAGACTAACCTTGTCATGGAGCCATTGTTTTGTGGTCACTCGAACAATTCCAGGAGGTCATTCCCAACCATCATATGATTATATTTTGAATAGCACTTTAAAAATTTCTAAACATAAAAGTTAAACTTCTCTCAAAAATTCCTAAGTTTTATTTTTTTTGTGTTTTCATTTTTTTATTCATTTTTTTCATCTCTAAGTTTATTTTCCATTTAATTTTTATTTACTTTTTAAATTTTGAGTAGTGGTAAACTACTTAATTTTTTTCGAAATTTTCTGAAATTTATGGAAATGAGGTGTAGAAAATTCTTACCATTCATTCTTTCTTTCTTTTTTTTTTTTTTTTTTTTTTCGGGTTATTTTAAGTTATTACAGTATAAGACTTCAAAATTTAAATTCATAGATTGAAGGCACACCTAATTAAAACAACCTTGTAGAATAAAAAATAAAACACCAAATTATTAGGAATACACCAGTTTCAAGTTCCAAATAACTGCTGTGTTCCTTGATTACAGACTTATTTACCCAGGGTTAGTCTCGTATCAGTGTCTAAATATTCACAAATACCAACAGTAAAGTAAAGAATGCACAACTTCAACATTACAAACACTTTGAAATTTCACAGACCTTGACTGGAACACGTGAATATTGTGTAGTTCCAGAAATCATCCATACCCAACCCACAGAGGAATTTGGAATTTCCGAAGAGTAGGGGGGTCAGAGAAAGAACAAAAATTAAATCGAGGCTAATCCTGAGCAACAGAGAACTGGAAACTGAAGAATTTTTTCTTTTTTGATCTTAAAGCCCTTAGATTAATGAAGAAATGAATGACATGATTCTGTATTTTATATTATATTTTATTTTATAATCAGCATGGTTCTATGAATTCGTAAAGTTTTATTTATTTTGGGATAGACCACAGACAGCTGCAAAGCCAAATTCATTAACACATTTAGGATGAACTGTCTGGAAGACAATTATGCTCATAAAGATGGTGTCCAGACCAGGCATTACTCTTTCATTATTCATATGTTGAGGTGTGAAATGTCATTGGCAGATTAACACTTACAAATGAACTTTACAGGAAAAAATGTACAGTACATGTGCAATCGGTTAACCTCACTTGAAAAAATATTTTTTACGAATAACAAAAATAGGAAAGTGCATTAGTGAGGAGAAGTCTTTGAATTAGATATGGAATTATTATTATTTGTATCCAATATTAACGTAATTAAACTAGTTAAGGTTTTGCAGTAATCTTAACTCCATTTTTCAAGAACGGAAAGTGAATAATGATAAAGTTATTGCTAGGAAATAAGTGGAAATTTTCAGAGGAATGCGTTGAGAAACAATATACCTCTTCTGACCCTCCCTACCCCTTGGAAATTCCAAACCCCCTCCATGGGTGAGGTATGGATATTCTCTGGTACTACACAATATACCCTCCTCAGACCCACCCCACCCCTTGGAAATTCCAATCTCCTTCTGTTGGGGAGGTATGGATATTCTCTGGTACTACAGAATATGCCCTCCTCACACCCTCCCCACCCCTTGGAAATTCCAATCCCCCTCCATGGGGGAGGCCTTCTCAGACCCTCCCCACCCCTTGGAAATTCCAATCCCCCTCCATGGGAGAGGTATGGATATTTTCTGGAACTACACAATATACCCTCAGACCCTCCCCACCCCTTGAAAATTGCAATCCCCCTCCATGGGGGAGGTATGGATATTTTCTGGAACTACACAATGTACCCTCCTCAGACCCTCCCTACCCCTTGGAAATTCCAATCCCCCTCCATGGGGGAGGTATGGATATTTTCTGGTACTATGCAATATATCCTCCTCAGACCCTCCCCACCCCTTGGAAATTTCAATCCCCCTCCATGGGGGAGGTATGAATATTTTCTGGAACTACACAATATACACTCCTCAGACCCTCCCCACCCTTGGAAATTCCAATCCCCCTCCATGGGAGAGGTATGGATATTTTCTGGAACTACACAATATACCCTCCTCAGACCCTCCCTACCCCTTGGAAATTCCAATCTCCTTCTGTGAGGGAGGTATGGATATTTTCTGGAACTACACAATATACCCTCCTCAGACCCTCCCCACCCCCCCTCCCCCCCTCTAAAATTCCAATCTTTCTCAAATTTCAACCCTCTAGATTTCTAATAATTTTTTTTCTTTAAAGATATCATTGATGAATCCCATTTTTCTTCAGTAACCACACTATTCATTATTAATGATCTGAACTTCATTTCTCTGTGAATAACTAATATAAGTCTGATCATTCTCATCTTGCACACATTTCTATGTCACAATAATTTATTGTCCCTTGTTTCTGGTTAAGAAAACAATTTTTGAATTAAATTTTCTTCTTTTTATTTTCATATTTCATCATTTTTGGTTTCAAAATCGTTATCTTTTTTTAATTATATTTTCTATTAATAAAGATGTCAAAATGAAAAACACGTAGTTTCAGATACCTTATTTTATTTTATTATATTTTATTTATTTTTTGGTTTGGTTTGTTTTGTTTTATTGTATTCTATTGTATTTTATTTTGTTTTGTTTTGTTTTGTTTTATTGTATTTTGTTTTATTTTATTTTATTTTATTATTTTATTATATTATTTTATTTTATTTTATTTTATTATTTTTTTCCCGTTCCATTCCTTTATTCCTTTCTTTCATTCATTTATTTGTTCATTCTTCCCTTCCCTTCCCTCCCTTTTCTTTCCTTTCTTTTCCCTTTTCCCCCATAAGGAAAATGTTGCATGACAAATACTGTAACAGTAATTAATTATATCTTCCATTCAAATACTTATTTGCACTACTAAAACCCTACAATGCTATTAAACCTATGGAAGTTATTTATATTTTGTCACCAACTGAAAGGGCAACTCTGAAAAATTCAGATTCCCTGATGGAAATCAAACCATGACCTTCCTGATACTGAGTTTATGCTCTGCTACTGAGCTACAGGAAAGACTAATGATAAGCAGTCAGTTTATTATGACATACCGCTGCATACCCAGACTCGTACCCAGTCGCTTCTTATGCTCATAGAAAGCTAGCGTGAAATGCGTTATGGGAGTAGAGCACTAATGCAGGGACGAGCCTTTGCGCACCGTGACCATAAATTGGAATACCCCCCCCTGGACTTATAACTTTTCAAATATTATCACAAAGTGTTTTCCCTGTGTTTTGGCTGTCATACCTCTTCAATATTAGTTTTATGTTACAAGTGTAGAACTCTTTTGAGCTATTAATTAGACTGGAGGTTTAAGAATGTAAAATTAAAGCCTTGATAAGGATGCTTGACCTTAACCTGGTGTTAGATGTTTGGAGATGAAAGAATGTTCAGTATGATAACAGATCAAAAAAACCCTTGGACACTGATAAGGGTGCAGACTATAGACCCATTATAAAGCAAGGGCTTGTTATTTGCTGATAGAGGGTACAGTTTTAAAAAGTACTTCCATAGGTCCCATCAGTGTCTTCACTATCTAACCCTGTATAATACATATAATGCAGACGTAAAAGACCCACTGAAGACCCTGGTGAAGACAATCTTCAGTGCCTGTGCTAATACTACAGCCACCCCCCCCCCCCCCCCCAAGAAAAAAACCCCAGAGGAATTTGGAATTTCAGAGGGGTAGTGGAGGGGGTTTGGAGAAAGAACAAAGTTACAGAGTTTGTATGGAAGAAAATTGGAATTCCTGGGGGTGGGCCTTTAAAAACATTCATCCGTGGTGGTATGGATAATTTCTGGAATTACACGTTGCCAAAAGCTGTTGTGGTGTCTATGCTGTCAGAGGAACAGTTAATGAAATAAAATAATCACTTCATTTTTATTTACGCATAATATAATGATAGAAAATTACAAGAATTATTATTATAATTATACATCTTCTCATTAATCCCATATAGGTAACTGCCCAATTATTTTCTTAATTGGATAGGTCTTGTTGATATGGGATTAATTAGGCAGCTATATAATTAATAGGTAATATGATTTCATGCTCCCCAATCAAGAAATAATTAGACTCAAAAAATTCCTCTAACTGCAAAATTGGACTCGGCCTACGGCATCATCCAATTTTGTCAGTCAGAATTTTCCTCGTCCAATTATTTCTTGATTGGACAGCATGAAGTCCTATTGCATATACTTATTAAACAAGTGATATGTAGATGCGAAGGGTGGCTAAAGAAGCTAGCACTTTCGATTTAGCCACCCACTGTATAGAATATGATAATGTAGGGGGGGAATCTTAATCACCCAAAAAAATCAAGTTAATGAACCAAGCAATTCCCCACCTACCCCTCCATGGTTTTAACTATTTATATTGTTTCTTGTCGTGCACAGATGACTAGAGAAAGTAGAGAATTCAAAGAAAAAGCAACGTTATTAGAAGAAGATGTAAGAATTACCAACAAACAGCTGGAACGAGCGACCAATCAGATACAGAAACTAGAGAGAGACCTTGATGAGGTGAGACAGTACCCATTCTTTGGTGTTAACACTAAGAAGGTCACTCCTCCTGGGGTAGAGAATCAGGGCGGCAGCTTGTTAATATGGACACTGAAGGGGCAAGAGACAGTACTCATGCTAGTAGAGTGCCTGTTTAAAGCAGGTCACTCTTCCTGGGGTAGAGAATCAGGGCAGCAGCTTGTTGATATGGACACTGAAGGGCAAGAGACAGTACTCATGCTAGTAGAGTGCCTGTTTAAAGCAGGTCACTCCTCCTGGGGTAGAAGATCAGGGCTGCAGCTTGTTAATATGGACACTGAATAAAAGGGTAAATCTCTTTTACTCCAACGAAGGACTAGCGTCCGAAACACCAGTTCACAGTGTAAAATTTACCCTGTTATCAATAATGTTTCATTAGAAACACCGACGCAGCTCACACTAGTTTTAGCTAGTTTTCAATTTTTTGGACACATGCCCTTGCACAAGAAAAGTCATTTCACATCACCCAGCACTTGTATCATCAGTCTCTTAGCCTTTTTTCCTGTGATTTCAGGCCGCAGCTCAAAAGTCTGACATGGAAGACAGGATAGCGACTCTAGAGAAGCGTTATGTGCGCATGCAACATGAAGTGACGGCACTTAATGATGATAATGAAAGATTAGAGACAGAACTGGCTGCTAAAGAAACTGAACTAATACAGGTGAGTATTCTCATCATAGGTAAAGGAATTATTCCTAAACATACTCCGGTTTTCCATCATTTTCGAAGCTGCTCTCCCAAGAAGCTGGCAGTGCGCACTTTCCCTCCTCTTTTTCTTTCTGTTACCTCCGTTTGCATTACTATGTGGCAACCCCAGACTCAAATCACATAGTGTAGTTTGCAATAGACTGCCGTCAATCAAACACCTCATTCTACTTGGATGTACTCAAACTCTTTGCAATTGCTTTCGGAACTTTCCTTCGTGATATCTGACTGAGAAAGTTTAGAAAAGCCAACTCACTGATCCAAACGTGTATAAATGGCGTCAACGTGAATGTTTGAGGGTAGTCTATTGCACGCTACACGACTCGATTTGTGTCTGAGGTGGCAATGCACATGGCGGTAATGCTGTATGCTAAGGGTATTTAAAGCTAAGGGCCTCTTCCTTAGCAAACAGCACACTAACCAACCAAGCCACACTTGGTACCTAAAACAAGTGTGTGAAGTCACTGAGGATCAAACTATGGGCCTCTTGCTTAGCAAACAGCGCACTAACCAACCAAGCCACACTTGGTACTTAAAACAAGTGTGTGAAGTCACTGAGGATCAAACTATGGACCTCTTGCTTAGCAAACAGCGCACTAACCAACCAAGCCACACTTGGTACTTAAAACAAGAGTGTGAAGTCACTGAGGATCAAACTATGGACCTCTTGCTTAGCAGGCAGTACACTAACCAACCAATCCACACTTGCTCCTTAAAACAAGGGTGTGAGGTCACTGAGGATCAAACTATGGACCTTTTTCTTAGCAGACAGTGCAAATCACATTTGTCATCTATCTTCTCATGCTCTACTTTCCATTTAAAATTTCATAGTTTTATTTAAGCTTTTTTGCTTCCCTTTCTCACAGGCCGAAGAGAAGCAACGATCCTACCAAGAGAGATTAGAACTGTCTGAACAAAACTTAAACCAATTACATCGAAAAGCAGAAGCCCTGCCGAAGATAGAAGAAGAGTTAGCTGAAAGAATGGCAGCCCTCAACAAGGTATCTATTATATTTCCTTAAAACCTCACCGTTGTTCAATGATTTTTTCGAGGATTTTATATTTCTACTTAATTTAGTAATCTACTTCTCATCATCCTTCTTGTTCCATTCAATCCCTTCTCATTTTTCTCCCCTCCTCTCACCCCTTTTCTTTCCCTGTCCCTTTTTTCCTCTCTTTTTCCTCTCTTTTTGAATGTAGTTTCGTGGTATCCAACAGCGCACTGTCATTACAGTGGATTTTTCTCCTCTCTTCCTCTTTTCTCCCCTCTTTTATTTGCCTTGTGATTACTGTAATTGTTTGTGAAAATGTTGTTATTTTAGGCTGCTGAGAAGCAAGGTAGTGCGGAAGAACAAGTAACAAAATTTAAAACACAGGTAGAGGAATTACAGGCAGAATTGAAACGAGTAAGTATGAAGAATGGTAAGAACGAAACAGTATTATCATCATCTATCACCATCAACATCACCAGCATCATTTAATCATCATTATCACCATCATCGTCATGTATCATCATCACCATCATCATCGTCATCTTGAATCATCATCATTATCACCATCATCAACTTCATCATCCTCATCATCATCCTCATCATCATCATTATCACCATGATTCATCATTATCACCATCGTCATCATCATCATCATCATCACCACCATCATCATGTATTACCATCACCATCAAAATCGCCATTATCATCACCATCATCATCACAATCATCATCATCCTAACCATTGTCAACATACTCTTGACTATTTAATGTCCATCGCCTGCATCATTATATCTAGTTATCTGATTCACTAAATCTACTCAATGTCGTTATCAGGCTAGAGAACGAGAAAAGATGAATGAAGACCACAACACGAGACTATCTGCAACCATAGATAAGCTGCTGACTGAGTCAAACGAGAGACTACAGGCTCACTTGAAAGAAAGAATGGGGGCTTTAGAAGAAAAGGTACCAGAATTCATGGGCGTTATTTTTGACCTTCCTTTTATCCCACAAATATATATTATATATCTTTAATATTCATTAACAAAAAGGTAGTCCTTTTCCTTGCTTTCTTTTTTCCATTCATCCATCCTGCTTTTTTGTTTGCTTTATCCATTCTTTCCTTTTCTCCACCCAACCACCCATTTTTTCTTCTTTTCTTTCTTCTTTTCATCCTTGCTTCCTTCCATTTTCTCTCTCTCCTCGTTTTTTTATGATTTTTTTTTTTTGAACAGGGTTCGTGCTACTCCTTAAACTCCTTGAAAACTCCTTGAATTTGATTCACGTTTTCAAGGGCACTTGAAGAGCTCTTGAATTTTACGATTTTAGCGAAACTCCTTGAAAACTCCTTGAATTTTTGCTTTGATCATTACTTGCATGGTTCTGAAATAGATCTAGTCAGAAAGAATGGAAAATCTAAAAGTCGGCCATGTGCAACCACCGTGTAAAACCTTGGCATAGTTAGCTGAACATACTCCTTGAAAATTCATTTTTGGGTCCTTGTATACTCCTTGAATAGACCTTGAATTTTAAGTGGTTACCTCAGCACGAACCCTGTTTGAAACGCTTTCTATATATTCTAAACAATGTAACTAGTACAGTATTGAAAGTCTCGGACCATTTCACATTTTCCTCGCCATTTCTTCACCCCTTCGTTTTTTACTCCTGTCATCCCTATCAATATTTTTCTCTTTTTCTTTTCATCTTTTCTTTTCAATAATCCATTTGTTCATTCTCGTTCCGTCTAGACGGCTGTCACACAGGAGTTAGAAGCAATGAAGGCACAAGTCGAGGACCTACAGAAAGAAAAGGTAGAAGCGCTAGCTGATGTTCGTGTCTTTCTTTTTGTTCTTGTTGATGTTGTACTTCATGTCGCTGTATTAATTGTTTCACTAATAATGCTAATCTTTATTGAGAATACCAAGATCACAATGAAGTGGTTTAGACGAGGGTCCTAGAAAAACTACATGTTGTTGTTACTGTTGCTGTTGCTGTTGTTGTTGCTGTTGTTGCTGTTGCTGTTGTTGCTGCTGTTGTCGCTGCTGCTGCTGTTGTTGTTACTGTTGCAGCTGTTGCTACTTCTGTTGTTGTTGCTGCTGCTGTTGTTGTTGCTGCTGCTGTTGTTGTTGCTGCTGCTGTTGTTGTTGCAGTTGCTGTTGTTGTTGCTGTTGTTGTTGCTGTTGCTGCTACTGTTGTTGCTGCTGCTGCTGCTGTTGTTATTGCTCCTGTTGTTGTTGCTGCTGCTGCTGCTGCTGTTGTTGCTGCTGCTGCTGTTGTTTCTATTGTTTGTGCTGTTGTTGTTGTCATTCTTCATACTGATAGTGATATCATTCTCACATCATATCATTGATATTCTAGGAGATTCTCGCGCGAGAGTTGGCTCGCATCAAAGAAGAAAGACGACAGTCACAGGTATACTTCTTCGTTATTTAATCCACTAAACGACTCTTCTTACCTAGAACTTTGTGCCCAGTAGCTTTGATCACAGTTGACACGTCAAATAAGAAGCAAATCTAGGGGGGGGGGGGGGGGGAAGTCTATTTGAATTCACCACTCCATTGTGGATGAAAAGCCTAGAATTTGGAAGTTGATTTTTGTGGAGGGAGGAAAAACTGGAGAACCAGGAGAAAAACCCTCGAAGCACAGGAGCACTCTCACCGTTACGCCAACAGTGCTTCCTTAAAAAATTACTTTGCATCGTTGCACCGTTCGTCCACTCTATCCCCTCCCCAATTTCTGCATAATCTCATATTCCACATATTTCAATTCTGTATGGTAATCTGGTTGTTTTTTATCAGGAGACCAAAGAATTGGTTGAACGAGCGACCCAATCGATGGGACCAGGCAGGTAAGAACAGCGTAATGACTTAGATCAACACAGGAGCTATAGATAAACCAAATGTACGCGTCTTACATTTTTTCTTGTCCTTCCTCACAGCGCGTCTGATGTTCTTTACCGCGAACAGCGAGGTCGTCGGTGCCTGGAAGAAAACCCAAGTCAAGTCTTCACTTTGAACGAACAAGAATGGCAGAAAATGGAACAAGAAAACGTCCTGAAAAACATCACAATAGCATTCGATACAACGCGCCCGTCCGATAGCACTGCGTTGGATTTTGATGATAATGAAGGCAGTGAGGTGGCGGGTGACGCCTTGACGTTAGCATCGTTGCTACAGCAACAGATAGACGCTATCAACCAGGAACTGAAGTAAGTGTAAGCAGAAAAACACGTGAAGTATGGGTGGCGTGCGTTGCTATTGCTAATAAAGTTTTTATGATTGTTTAATATTTTTTTCTGTAGTTATCTACAAGATGAACATCGAACCACTGAAGAGAAAACTGATGAACTTGTCAAATCCGCAACAGGATCTACCGGACCGCGAAGGCTTTCGGGTGCTAATGAGGTATCTTGATCTCTTCTGTGCGCTCCTTTCTTCCCCTTCATTCCCATTCGCTTCTCTTACCTTCCATTCTGGTTCTGTTCCCTTCTGTTCTCTTCTGTTCTCTTCTCTTCACTTCTCTTCTTTTCTCTTCCCTTCTCTTCCCTTCCCTTCCCTTCCCTTCCCTTCCCTTCCCTTCCCTTCCCTTCCCTTCCCTTCCCTTCCCTTCCCTTCCCTTCCCTTCCCTTGCCTTGCCTTTTGTTTTTCCTTTACTTGATAAACTACAAAGCTTTCTGATCTCTTTGACAATAATTCCAAAAATGATTCATTGTTTCTATATCAGGATTACCTCAGCAACTCGACCTCATCGTTTCCATTCCCGCCGCTCGATCCCATGGATACAACTCCGATCTGGGTAAGAAAACTGTTTTTTTAACCTCATCTATTCCTAGTATACTCTTGGCTTCCGTCAATTAAACACTGTTAGCTTGGACGGCTATTTATTAGATGGATAGAAGACGAAGGTTGGAAATTCGTTTGCTAATAATGTAAGAAAAGAGCGGGAAACCTTGACTTCCGTCCAATGGTACGCGCGTCTACCGGAAGAACCGAAAAGAGCGGGAAACCTTGACTTCCGTCCAATGGTACGCGCGTCTACCGGAAGAACCAAAAAGAGCGGGAAAAGTGGATTATCCAATCGGAAGACTGAGTTTTCCGGAACTTTCCGATTGCAATGACACATACCTTTAAACTAAATGTTTCTTCAAGCAAAAATAATTTATTTCCGAGCTTTAGTGCTAATTGCTGCTAATAACTGAACAAAATAAAATATTCAAGGGATTATACTGCTACTTGAAATGAAGCCATCATGGAAACGTCCTATTTTATCTGCGAGTTAACCAAATACTGGCTTTTTGGATAAAATTTGCAACACTTTTATAATGATTTGAACTCGATTTTTTACAGGTAAAGTCAAGCAAGGATGGATCCCTCAACAATCTAAATGACGATAGCCCTACGCCACCCACCCCTAGTTCTGTAGCGTCAGACTCGACAGAAAGCCCTAAGACAAGTATAACAAGTCCTGTTCCTGATGTGATATCAACTGCTGTTAATAATAATGGGAACTCGAAACTGAAATATGAAATCAAGTAAGTATAATATTTTGGTGTGTGAAGAAAGTGGACTATAAAGAAAAGAATAGAGCAAAGCAGAGCAAAACAGAACATAACAGAACAGACAGAGCAGAACAAAACAGGCAGAGCAGAGCAGAGCAGAGAGAAGTAGAAACAAGGGAAAGAAGTGGGGCAAAGGAAAGAAAATAAGAGGAAAGAGAGAAAAGCGAATTAATAGAAAAAATAGAAGTAGGAAGAAAGAAAAGGAAAAGAAAAGGAACCTAGAATAATGGGAAAAGAAGGAAAGGAAAGGAAGAGAAGAGAAATAAATTAGGAAGAAAGAACAGTAAATGGAAGGGAGTGGGGAATAAAACCAAGCAAGAAACGTCAAATCGAAGCATAAATTTTACTAATAAATAAAACGCAATAAAAACTGACCAATCAGATAACAGTAAACTAGACAGAGATTGAACTGATAACAGTGTTAGCCAATCAGATTATCGCGTTCTCATGCTCTCATTATATCGATACGCTATCTGATTGGCTGATTAAAAATATTGAACTAAATGTCGCAATATGATTGGTTAATGATACTAATTTATCAAAGTGGTCCCGGTTAGAGCATTCGCACAGTAAATAGTATAATAAATTATATAATATTTTTGTTCTTTGCTACAGAGATAACTCCAACGATTCATTGCCAAGCGCAACAAGCACCAGCACAACGAGTAGTGCCGAGTCTCTCACGAAAACCCAATCAGCCAATAAGAAGAAAGGAATCAAGGGATCGTTTGGTCGTCTTTTTGGTAGCAAAGGCAAAGGTCGAAGTAAAGACCCGTCATCAGCTCCTGACTCTGATTCCGTTTCCATGGATTCCGTAACCACTGGCAACGGTCAGAGAGAATTAGACAGAGGTATTAAGAAAAAGTCGCATTTATTAGCAGAAGCATTGGAAGCTGGGACACCGTTTGGTCTTTGGAATGCACCAACTGTGGTGGCTTGGCTCGAGGTAAGAGGATAATCACCGCACACCACCCCGGTTGGGAACAGGATTGTCATCACCTCTCACCTAGGTATACAACGAATCGAAATATGGCGACCACTATTTGAATAACTATTGTTTCTAGACTGACTAGCCTCTCATAAATTTGAAAACACTGTGAGTGTATTGTATTGCGTGACGGGTAACTGAGGCATTGTGTTATTCTTATCATAGTTGTGGGTCGGTATGCCGGCGTGGTATGTAGCCGCATGTCAAGCCAACGTCAAGAGTGGAGCTATAATGTCTGTAAGTATTTCAAATGTTGAATTTGGATTGGCGGATTTTTTTCTCGCGCAATGTGATTGGTCGTCCAGTGCCGTGGCCTTGGCGTGGCTGCATCCGCGCCTTGTTCATGCCGTGTTTCGGGCATTTGATGGGACGGAGAGTAAATTCTCGTGCAATGTGATTGGTTTTCGTATCATTTGCCATGTCACGACCGTGTTCGTACCGTGAGCTTTTTACAGGCATACGAAAACTGCTCTAAGACAAAAGCCTTTAACAGAGTATTTTTTTACAGTTATTGTGAGTGAAAAGTAATGTTGGTTTTGTGGTATTATTTGTCTACAGGCTCTCTCTGATACTGAAATACAACACGAGATAGGCATATCAAACCCTCTTCACAGACTCAAGCTACGACTGGCAATCCAGGAAATAATCACACTCACCACACCTTCCAGTCCTCACACCAACAGAAATGTGAGTCACGCGGGGGGAGGGGGGGGGGGGTGTGCCGAGATACCCTAATACCATTAGTCCCCCTCACAGTTCCCTGCGCCATCTTGAAAGGTAGCCGTGCCTTTGCATCGAAGCGAGACGAACGGTGAGCTTGCAATGATAGAGACAGGTGAATAATTGTCCAAGGTGTTAAAAAAGGTCTCTATCATTGCAAGCTCACCGTTCGTCTCGCTTCGATGCAAAGGCACGGCTACCTTTCATGATGGCGCAGGGAACTGTGAAGGGAGACTATTAGCATTTCTGGAAATGGGAAAGGCACAGGGACCGACTGAAAATATTAATCTACTTAAGAAATAATCCCCATCTCATACTAATATTAATACTATTACTAGGTTTGAGCATGTTTGGATGAATACGTACTTAGGCCCCGTCCACACGTATCCGGAAATTTTTGTATCCGCAAATTTATTTTTGCGGATACGAAAGTGTTCGCGTCCACACGCACCGCATTCGAATCGTTTTCGAATCGTTTTCACTGTACTCACGTATCCGGAAATTTCTTGATCCGCCCTGATGCACGCTAGTGCCTAGTCCCTTTGATGGATAGTTTTTCTTATTGAGCATGCGCAAAATCGTGTTTACGTCAGCGTATTTGAAAATTTGCGGATACGACCGTCCACACGTATCCGTATTCGGAGCGTATTCGAAAATTTCCACTCTGGAGACTGTTTTCGAAAATTTCCGGATACGGATACAAAAATTACAGGATACGTGTGGACGGGGCCTTAGTAGCGAGCTTCAAAAAGTCGGCAAAAATAATTATCTTTCACTTGTGTATTTATTTTTTCTGGTTTTTTTTAGTCGTTGGTCTATGGTGAAATGAATCACGACTGGGTAGCCAATGAATGGCTCGAACATATAGGTCTATCACAGTACAAGGTACGTTAATTTATTCTGGGAGTGCTTGTTACGTCATAGCTGTCATCCTGGTTGACTATACATAACGTTCGATCAACCAAGATGGCGGCTGTTTCATTGCTATTTATATCTCAAGGGATTATGAGTCACGTGTTTTTCACCCCAAGGATTCCTGTGGCAGCTACTGCTGATACAACCCATTCCAAGTTTAAGGGGAAAAAATGGGTCGAGTTGGCATCGCAGTGCATTGTGGACAAAATAAACGCCATCTTGGAAATGTATCTAAAACAGCCCCACAATGCACCGCAATGCCAACTCGACCCAGTTCTTTTCAACATTTTTTCGGTGGTTTCTGTTTCTGCTCTTTTTATTTATCCACTACCTTTCTACTCTTCTTAGACACTGTTTGAAGAATGTCTTGTGGATGCTAGGATGTTGGATCACATCAGTAAGAAAGAATATCAAAAATACTTGAAAGTAGTCGATAGTTTTCACAGGTAGGTTTTTCCGTCTGTCCGTCCGTCCGCCTGTCTGTCTATCTGTTTGGTTTTAGGGCGCAATGTTTTACCATTTCAGAGTATGTGTCATTCTCTTGAGAATAAGATTCTTTGTTTGAGTTGTATCCATATTCATGTGTCTTCTCATGTGCAACCGTTAAACAAAGAAATGATACTCTAGGGAATGACACGTGGTCTTGAGAATAAGATTCTTTGTTTGAGTTGTATCCATATTCATGTGCCTTCTCACGCACAACCATTTAACAAAGAAATGATACTCTAGGGAATGACACGTGGTCTGAATTGGAAATAGCAGAAAAAGCGTTTTCGTTGGCGTCCCTCCACACAAAACGCATACATTTTCAAAACGTTCTCCAAAATGCCAAACCGTAACAATACATGGATTGAACAATCGCGTTTATTTTTTAGGCACAGTATCCAGTGCGGAATAAAGTGTCTTAGTCTATTAAACTACGATAGAAGGGTAAGATAACCATGTCTGTCTGTCTGTCTATCTGTTTGTTTGTCTGTCTGTCTGTCTGCCGTCTGTCTGCCGTCTGTCTGTCACTCTGTCTGTTTATTTGTCTGTGTTTCTCAGACCCTTTGTGTGTCCGTCTGCCTGAGTCGTTTGTTTTTACTTAATACCATTTGCTTCTTTGATAGGTTTTGGAAAAGAGACAACATCTTTCACAAGGTGAACCAAAAGGTAACATCGTTACCACTCTCCTCTCCTTTCCTCTCCTCTCCTCTCTTTTCTTCCCTTGCCTTCCCTTTCCTTTCTTCTCCTCTCCCTTCCCCTTTTTCCATCACTAAAGTGAAAGTTTTTCTTGCTGGGTTTCAGATGTAATGGTTTGGAGTAACCAGCGAGTCATTGATTGGCTCAAATCTGTTGGCGTCAATGAATTTGCTGATAATCTTCAACATACTGGAGTCCATGGAGCAGTGATTGCACTCGATGATGGATTCGATTGCAACGCTTTAGCTTACGCATTACAGATACCCAGCCAAAATACACAGGTATTTACACACATGATCTTGTTTATTAATAAGAGTGGTAATGATGGTGGTGATGTTGATGATGGTGATGATGATGATGGTGATGACGATTATGATGGTGGTGATGGTGATGATGTTGATGGTGTTGATGACGGTGATGATGATGATGGTGGTGATGATGATGATGACGGTGATGACGATTATGATGGTGGTGATGGTGATGACGGTGGTGATAGTGGTGATGATGATGATAAAGATGATGGTCATGATGATGATGGTGATGGTGTTGAAGATGGTGATGATGATGGTGATGATGATGGTAATGTTGATGATGGTGATGGTGATGACGGTGGTGATAGTGGTGATGATGATGATAAAGATGATGGTCATGATGGTGATGGTGTTGATGACGGTGGTGATGATGATGACGGCGATGACGATTATGATGGTGATGGTTATGGTGATGACGGTGGTGATAGTGGTGATGATGATGATAAAGATGATGGTCATGATGATGATGGTCATGATGATGGTAATGGTGATGATGATGATGATGTTGATAGTGATGATAATGATGATGTTGATAGTGATGGTAATGATGATGGTCATTGTGATGATGGTGATGATAACGATGTTGATAGTGATGATAATGATGGTCATTATAATGGTGATGATGACAATGGTGATGATGATGGTGGTTATAAAGATGGTGATGATGACGATGATGATCGTAATGGTGATGATAATGCATCACGATGATGATGATGGTTGATGATGATGATGACTAGGATGCTTTTGAAGATTTAAATGTTTGATGGTAATAATATTGTTCATGACGTTACTGATGTTATGCTAATGACAGCATCCATATTTCGTCTAGATTCGTCAAATCCTAGATAGAGAATACACATGTCTTCTGTGTAGTGGTACAGACAGAGCCGTAGCAAACGATGTAAGTATCAAGCACCGTAATATTTGACTTCAATTCTTCGTTTGCACATGACGTCATAGCCGCCATGTTGGATGAATTTAACAAGAATCTTCATTGAATTCTTTTGTTATATCATCCAACATGGCCGCCGTGTCTTTTGTTATCTCACTCCCTTGGGAATGATTGAAAAGCAGCAATAGCAGGAGATCTCATTTGAGTGTAGAAATCTGAGCAAAGAAATTGTATCAACATCTTTTGAACCAATAGAGGCTTTGCACCATCACGTGATGGCAGCCATGACAGGAGGCAGGAACAATTGAATCTGGTCTGGTCTGATTTACATGAGAAAAAATCCAGTTTACTAAGGGAAAAACTATCTATTGGTTTGCCTCCTGTCATGGTGCAAAGCCTCTATTGCACGAAATTGCTGTTGAAGTAGCTCAAATCCTTGATCACCTCGTAAAATTTATTTCTTATAATTAACCTATATTTTTTTCGTTTACCTGTTCATACGTCAGTCGTAACTTTTTCTTTTACTTTACGTTCTACCTTCGTACGTACCGTTCGTACGCATTAATATTATCCCTTCCTTTGTAAGAAATTACACTTATACATTTAACCCAATTAGTTCTCTCTTTTTTCTGTCCTTGTGCAAGGATGGTTGACAAATCACTGTTAGTCTCCCTCCTCAATTTGGAAATACTATCCTTACCCTACCTCCCATATCTCAGCGACAAAACCATTCTGACCTTACTCCCATATATGACAAAAGCATCCTTACCCTATTCCTCATATATGACAAAACCATCCTTACCCTACTCCCTATACTTGACAAAACCATCCTTACCCTACCCCCATACTCGACAAAACTATCCTTACCCTACCCCCATGCTTGACGAAACCATCCTTATCCTACCCCCATATATGACAAAACCATCCTTGCCCTACCCCACATATCTCAGTGACAAAACCATTCTGATCCTACCCCCCATATATGAGAAAACCATTCTTACCCTACCCCCATGCTTGACAAAGCCATCCTTACCCTACCCCCATATATGACAAAACCATCCTTGCCCTACCCCACATATCTCAGTGACAAAACCATTCTGATCCTACCCCCCATATATGAGAAAACCATTCTTACCCTACGCTTCATTCGTGCTAAAAATAATCCCGATTTCTCAATAATTGAATATTTAAAATACAAAATAAATATCATGTATTAGTTTCTCGCGGTAATATCACTGTTAAAAGCTTTTTTATGAAGGTAAATAGAACTAAAATAACTAAACTAAAATTGCGCCATTTTTGTCCAAAAAAGGTAAAAGACGACACGTAAAATATGACGTCACTTATGACGTCAAAGTTATGACGCAAGCAAGAATTTCTCTTTCAAAATTCCTAATTATCATAATATTCTCAGTTTAAAAAACGGTTCATGAAGTTATGATTTTTGAGCGCAGAATGCAAATGCAATATAGTTTTTTGAAATGCATTAATGGAAATTCAAACAGCCAATCAGCATTCAATCTGGACACGTGTCGTCTGGATCTCCCCGCGTGACGTAAACCCCTCCATAAACGTGTATCTTTTTTGTTGCTGGTAGTTGGGAGATGGAGAATTCAAGCGTACTAAATCATGGCGTAAAGTATTCAAATCCAAAGATAAATCAAAACACAAAGAGAAAGATAAAGAGAAGGAAGCCGTTCGTAAGTCCTCGTCAGGCTCCGAGTCGTCGCTCAGTCAATGTAGTAGCAGTTCGTCACCTAAATCCACGTCTAAAAATTATAAGAATATTGAATCGAAGAAAACTGAATTGAAATCAATGGGTGAGTGTTTTTGCGCATGTCACATCGCATGGCATGCTGGGATTGATTTTTGCCTTCTGAGCCCGCGGTCGTTTTGGCCTTCTACAAAAAAAGAAAAAAATAGAAAACGATCGCAAACCTAACCTAAGTTTTTTGATTTTCTTCGCTTAATTGTTTGATTTTGCATTATTTTGTTAATCGGAAAAGTGGAAAAATTATTTTCTGTTTCTTTGGGAAGACCACAACGATCGCAGGCTCAAAGAATTGATGTTAACACAGGTAGTCCAATCTAAAATTTCTACTGAGTTTCAATTTATTTATTTTTTAGCGGCGCACCGTCCTTAAACCAAATCATTTCAGCAATAAACTATTAAAAACGGAATAAATTATAATCATCGCTAAAATTGAGTAACCTTACAAATACCACAATGCATTGCGCAACATATATGCAGTGACGTCATTCGTCAGTCATTTCTACAAATTCTACGCACGTGCCACCTTGTTACATGACGTCATTCCACGATGCATCGCTCAATAATTACGCAGTGACGTCATTCGTCTATCATTTCTACAATTTCTACGTACGTATCACTTGGCTACATGACGTCATCTTATGTAGCTTAAAGTCTCGTGATTCACGATATGCATACTCGTCGTACTTAGCTCTGTAACTAAACGTTATAGGATTACAGTATACAATAGTAGTTTACTCAGGACGCAAATAGTAACATACAATGAAATAGTAAGAGCGAAAGCAAAACTAACACGCAACAGAAAATAGGAATAAATAAGCACCACGAAATTCCACACGTATCCGGAAATTTTTGTATCCGGGTTGCGTCCACACGTATCCTCAAAATTTTGTGACCGTATCCGCAAATTCTACGAAAACGGACATGTGTGAAAACGATTCGAATACGCTGCGTGTGGACGCAAACATTTTCGTATCCGCAAAAAAAAATTTTGCGGATACGAGAATTCCCGGATACGTGTGGACGGGGCCTTAGATGTTAGCCCTATGTAAAAAAACTCCCTATCTTAAATTTATGGCGATACAGTCAACTCTCGTTACAGCGGACACTCTCGGGACCGTCACTTAGTGTCCGTAATAGCGAGCGTCCCAAATAGGGAGAGTTAATTTTGGTCATTTCTGAGTCAGTATTTTTGGCCGCGGTGTTTTCTCATGTGTCTGCAATAGCAAGGCGTCCGTAATATCCGGGTGTCCCCAAGACGAGAGTTGACTGTAGTTAATTTATTCAGGATGGTTTTCTGACCTGTTTGGTTTTGTTGTCAGATGCAGGTTCGTTCAGAAAAGGAAAGCAGTGCTAGCACTGGTATATTAATCAAAACTAAAAAGAAATAATTGAATAAGGTAAGTAAGCTATTGTAGCTTGGTAGAGTGAGTGCAAACTATACAGTCAATTCAAAAAATGTTGTCGTCAACCAACTCAAGCCTACGCGACTGGACCGAAAGCAACTCTGGGTAGTAATCATTGAAGCCGAGTTGACTCCATAATTTTATCTGACTAGTTATGCCTGGTTTACAGCACGAACCTTTGTAGGCGAGCGGGAAGTGCTGAAGGAGACGTTTTTTTAATGCCTTCATATTTTCGAAATTGTGAACTGAATCATAACTACTTTGTTTTTTCCCTACAACCAAATACATGCATTTGATGGATTGTTTCTCGCCATTATTATCTTATTACTAGTGGGAACAATTAAATCAGAACGAATATTTAACCGCTTCAGTGATTTTTACCCATATCCATTTCGGTCCAGTCGCATAGGCTTGAGCCGGTCGACGACAACGTTTTTTGAATTGACTGTATCCATGAAACAGCACAAAAACCGGGTAGGATTAAACATATTTGTTTTGTTTCCAATTGACCGTTTTCTCAAGGTTGCGTGCGCATCCTACTTGACGGGCCACAAAACTGAAAAACGCACATTAAGTAAAATTGAGAAGACAGTTTTATATTTGAAGAGGAGAATAATCGATTTCATGAATTCTTATCAAAAATTTTTTATAGCAATGCATGATAATACTTGTGTTCTGGTATCGTGGCACGTCAAGTTCCTTAAACTTGGAAACGCACGCAACCTTGAGAAAACGGTCAATTGTTTCATTGGTGTTATTTCTTACTCAGTAGTACTATTTCACGGATATCTGGTTTGCACTCTCACGTAGTATCGTTAGGTCATTTGTTCGGTCATTTGATTGTCTAGTGAATCAGTCGATTAGTGGGTTGTTCATTTGGGTGGTTTGATGAGAAAGTGGTTGACTGGTCGGTCGGTCAGTCAATCGTTGGGTTGTTTGTGCAGTTATTTATTGGTTGCCTGGTTGGTGAATTGGTCAGTTGATTGGTCGATCAAGCATGGGTTCTTCGTTGGTTGGCTGATCATTGAAGCAGTTGATTGGCAGGTTGATCGGTCAAGCATGGGACCTTCGTCGTTTGGCTGGTCATTGAAGCAGTTGATTGGTGGGCTGGGTCAGGTGGTTGAATGGGTTTGCTGTTACATTGGTTTGCTGGAAAGATACTCGTTTGGTATCACGTGCTGTAACTAGAGGAATCCATTTAAGTGTTACACTATCTTTTCTGCGGCTCATTCTTTCTTTTCCTTTTCCAGGTTAATCAATTTCAAAAGGAATTTTTCATTTTTTCATAGTATCTTGTAAAACATACATAGAAATTATATATACAAAGTTTATTTTTGCATACGAGCGAGGAACGCCAGAATATCTACTGTGTACCGTATGTAACCAATGGCAACCGCCTGGCTATTATATCCATATTAGGAATTTTCCGAAACATTAGTAGAATCATAACAAATTGTTTTTCCTAGGTTGCATACCAATAACCCGTGAAAAAAAAACCCTTCAAAATTGCACAAATTTGTAAAATCAGTAAACCTACAAAATTTTGCTCTAATTTGTACAGTAATGATAAAAGAATATATTACACATCGTGAAAAGATGAAAAAACTTACTGACGTTTCGGACGCTAGTCCTTCGTCGGAGTAAAAGACAAAAGACTAGCGTCCAAAACGTCAGTAAGTTTTTTCGTCTTTTCGCGGTGTAAAATTTACACTTTTATCATTACTGTTTCATTAGAAACACCGACGCAGCTCACACTAGTTTTTAGCTACTTATCTCTTCTAATTTGTACAATTTTGTTAGTTAACTTTGTCACGGATATATAAGAGAGGTATGCAGTCTATGAGAGAAAACGTAGTGGATTTTTGTCTTTTCCAAACTATGCAACCCATTTCTTAGCTCGATATTAGTTTTGCCTGCGGCCATTTCTATATTTCGCATGTCGGTATTCCTTCTTGTTTAGGATTTGCTGGAAACGCTTTTTCGTTTTCGCGCCATTTTCATATTGCTTGATTATTGATGATAATGATTCATCACCTTGGTCACGTGGTCATCTCTAACCACGTGAGCCTAGCTTACGATATGTATTTAAGTAGTGATTTCCGAGGGGAGATTCAGCATTTCCGGTAGTCTCGTGTTCATGCATAAACCGGAAGTCACGTGATAGAAGAAATGGACCGAGGTTTGAGTGCTGAAGTTGGGGTGAGGTGACATTCCTAAACTCCAGGGGGTGGACGTGAGTAGGATATGTCCATACTGTAAACTTATTCACAGAAAGTAGCATATTTACTTCGAGCCTCATAATAAAGGTGCCCTTGGTAAACACCTCCTAAAATGATACCAAAACTTAAACCAATTGGATTAGTGGCGACATTTATGGGGGGAGTTGAAAGATAGAATCTAGACCACAATTCCATTCGGGATGGGTTTGCAGCCATTTTAAGGGTTTCACAGCAGCCGTCTTACCAACAAAACGATAGAAAGTTTCTCTTTTGGAAAATGAAATTTCTCTTTTGGAAAACGAAATTTCTCTTCTCAAAAAAATATTTCTGCACTCCTGCTTTACAACATGGCTGTCGTGAACTGTATGTTTGCGTTATATAGAATATACTAAAGTGCTTATCGTCAGCTAGTGAAAAAGGAAGATATATGTCGTGGTGTTCAGTGAACCCACTTTTTCCATAAAATTTTATCAACGAGGACATTTTCTAAAGCCTCTTATACTAGTCATATTTCTGCTCATATTTGTACAGTTCCACTAACAAAAAGTCTATGGACTTGAATAATTTCCTTTGTAAAATAGATAAAATTTCTTAAAAATTAACGCCATCAAAATTAAAATTCCTAGAAGTTTTGTAAATTCAACTCGAATTTGAAGATTCAAAATCCATCGATTTAACATGAAATTGCCTTTACAGCCCATTTGAAAGGGCTAGACATTTCTTTATATAACTTTAAATGTATATCAATTGCCGTTTAAAAATTAAGTGTGTTCAATGAACAAATATGCCCTCAATAAGCGATAGTGACTCGCGGATCACGTGATATTGTCCGCCATATTGGATATGCCAGTTGTTAATTTTGGTATGATTTAAACAAATTCAGTAATAGTTTTCTAGAAATTCGTGTGACTTCATAGCCGCTATATTGGTTGAATTGGGCAAAAACCATTGGTTTTTTATGAAATATCATCCAACATGGCGGCCATGTTTTTGGTTATGTCATCCAACATGGCGGCCATGTTTTTGGTTATATCATCCAACATGGTGGCCATGTTTTTGGTTATATCATCCAACATGGCGGTCATGTTTTTGGTTATATCATCCAACATGGCGGCCATGTTTTTGGTTATATCATCCAACATGGTGGCCATGTTTTTGGTTATATCATCCAACATGGCGGTCATGTTTTTGGTTATATCATCCAACATGGCGGCCATGTTTTTGGTTATATCATCCAACATGGTGGCCATGTTTTTGGTTACATCATCCAACATTGTGGCCATGTCTAAAACATTTTAGTCGACTAAAATTAACAATTTTTAATCTAAAAATATTCAATTTGATCCTCAACGTGGGGGAAAATAATCACGTGACCCCTTACACGTCGCCTTATATTGATATTATTATTACTAATATTATTATTTAGATATAAAGATATGTATATCATTCGAAAATAGATCTTAATACGCATAATTGCCGCCATCTTGAAAGGTAACCTGGCCTCTGCATGAAAGCGAGGTTAACAGGAAGCCCAATAGAAGGATTGTAGCGTCAAAGATGGCAGTCGTTCATGTGAGCACAATGCTTTGCGAGATCCACGATGTCAATTGGACTGTTCTAGGAAAAATATTTCCAAAATGGCGGCTATTTCGTTTGCTATAGCAGTCCAACTCGATCTAATATATTCTTTATTCTCTGAATGTCTAATAGAGGGTATTGAAATCTCTAACTATCATTTGTCGGCCTTGGAAGGTAAATCCAAAATGGCGGACGCGACGAGACGTTACCTTGTATGCCTGCAAAGGATTATTGACGTCAGCACGTGATAGAACTTTTAGTCGTGACGTATTTCCGGTTGCAATTGCTTATTAAGCCCACTATAAAACATTCTTCGCAGAACTTTAGTTTGAACCTACAAGTTGAACGCAGCCTAAACAGGAAGTACGTTAGAATTAAGAGATCTATTGTAGGCTAGCGGAAGTGACGTCAGATTTCGAGTTCGGCAGTTTTGTATTCTCGCAAAGCATTATGGTCCATGGAGCGTGTTTTTTTTTTTTTTTACTTATTTGGTCATCATGAGTCCAGTCCTATAAATATTATCAATCCAGAAACAATTCATAGCTATGTCGCTCGCCAGAATCCGAGCTTTTCTTATAATAAAACACAGTATCCAGTATTCATTCAGTTTTTATTTGTATTTCAAAATAGCCATTACAAGGTTGAGTAAAAAAACTGGGTCGAGATGCCATTGCAGCGCCTTTTTAGGGACTGTTCTAATAAAACTAGACGCACAACTGTGCGTTTACTCGGGCTACATTGACGCTTATGGTCCTACTTGAGTACTGAATTTTGAGATATATGAGCAGTGCGCGATCGGTCTTCAAACTTTGCGGTCTTATATTTTTAAGACACGAACCAAGAGCAAGCCATGTAGTATTTTCGAATGACGTCAAGTCGTATGACGTCAAGTCTTATGACGTCTCGATCTCATGATCCACGTGGTCGTCGATGGATAGATAGATAGACTGATAACAAACCCAAACCTAGACTCGGCCTACCTTGCAGGTAGCCCGAGTAAAAAAATGCCATCTTAGAAATGTGTCTCCTAGAACACAATGCACTGCAATGGCATTTCCTGGAGCGTAGGCAGTATTTTCCGAAGGGGAAGGCCCAAAATCCGCCATTTTGTTTCTCCGCAGAAATGAATTATCCTTCCAGACGGTACTAACCTGTTATCGTACTAGAGTGAAGGCTTAACCCGTGAAATAAAAACCATTAGTCAACGTGTAATAGTCAAATAGACACAAAGGAAGACAATGGAATTAAGGTCTACTAAAGTGTATTAATGTGATAAAGTGTAATATCTATTGCACGGGTTTAAGGACTTCCCTCTAGTTGAAAGGACAAAACTACTCGGAAATAAATTGTCCATCTATAGCCAGGATTTTCCGAAGTGGAAGGCCCAAATTCAAAAATTCTCAATTTTGTCATCACCCAAACGCCAAGCCACCGAAACGCCGAACAAAGTCAAAACATTTTAAAAAAATCTTTACTTTTAACGATTCGTTTTTACAAAATCTAAAATGCCGCCATTTTGTTGTCACGAAGGTGATGGACCTGGCCTCCTCAGCCACCCCTGACTCCCCCTGTTTTTTCTCAACCTCGGAATGGCTAAAGAAAACATTCCGACATTTTGAACTACAGTATACAACATTCTCGTTCCCAGACCCTACTCATTGGCCAAAGCGTAAGCTCTGGGAAACCCTAAGATATTGACCGGAAGCCAGAATCTTGCGACCGAGTCGTCAGAGCGCATGGTCTATCTCGGGATCGCTGACTTTAAGGCCCCGTCCACACGTATCCGGAAATTTTTGTATCCGCAAATTATTTTTTGCGGATACGAAAATGTTTGCGTCCACTTGCAGCGTATTCGAATCGTTTTCACCGTCCACACGTATCCGTTTTCGTAAAATTTGCGGATACGGACACAAAAATTTGCGGACGTGTGGACGCAACCCGTATCCGCAAAAAAAAAAAAAAATTGCGGATACGTGTGGACGGGGCCTAAAATGCTTGGTTACGTCTTCTCATAAATTTGCAAAAGTTCATATGTTCAAAAATTTAAAGTGAAACTTTCACTAAGGATGTTAAAAGTGTCTTTTCTCAAAGAATATCAAAACATGGAAACAAGATCTCGATTTTCACTCCACGTCTTTCATCCCACATGGGAAGGAGTGACCTTGGATTGTAAGAAATTGGAGACACCATTGTATTATCGAGTTTGCTGGTCATAGCAAGGAGTTAATCATCTACGGTCTAGGGGCCGACTAACCTATCCCTTAGGCTTCGGCCGAGCTTCCTGATCAGTCTGTAAATCTCCGGATAGCGCGGTGTCGGGGTCGAAATCTCCGGCGTAGCCGAAAATGCTTCGCGCTGCCATACGACGGTTCAGCACTCGATGTCTGGAAGTATGGTCCTAGTTTATTTGCCTTAGCAGATGAAATTTTAAAAAGGTCATTTTGAAAAAGATAAGAGAAATCCTAAATATTAGGGCGCATTTGTCAATCGCCTAATTACAGTCAGGGCCCGGTTTTATAGCTCTATCCAACGGATAAATCCTTAGCCAGTGGTTAAGTCGATGCTGTTACCCAGTGGACAAGAGTTATCCGTCGGATAGCGCTATCAACCTTACGTCCAACCGGGCCCAGAAGTGCATCTCGTATGTACAGCATATAGCATGTATAAGCGGTGAACATGGTGCATGGTGCTGTTTGTTCATCGCGCCTTATATGGTGTTGATCATAGCTAGACCTGGGATATGGAACAAGGTGCATTCTGGTCTAGCTTGGGTACAAACATCTTTTGTTCATCATGCCTTATATGGTGTTGATCATAGCTAGACCTAGGATATGAAACATGGTGCATTCTGGTCTAGCTTGGTCTTTTGTTCATCGCGCCTTATATGGTGTTGATCAAAGCTAGACCTGGGATAGGGAACAGGGTGCATTCTGGTCTAGCTTGGGTACAAACATACTTTGCTCGCCATGCCTTATATGGTATTGTTTGCACCCAACGTAGACCAGAATGCACCCAACTTTTCTAACAAAGAAAAAAATAAGGAATCCTTAATGAGAATATATAGACACCACAGACTACCTTATTCCGTAAGAAAGATTTTATTTCATTAACGACCCGAATCCCATAGTCAACGATTACAAAGGTACAAGTGAACATCGAATAAAAGATCGTTTTCATGTGACTTATCATGAAGAAATATACCCACGTAATATACTACCTATATCCATAGACCATATGAAAAACGAGTGTAAGACTGGGAACGAGCACCACGAACAATTAATGATTTCAAAAATATATTTTCATTACAAGAAAGACCGTGTCTAAATTAGTAATTTCGGAAAGTTCTGTTGTCATATATTAAAGAAGCATTTGAAAAGCTCCGAAAACACGTTAGCGCGGCTGGTAGGCCCTTGATTATTGTTTCCATACAAACCTAATTTTAATTTCAAACAGCTGTAGCTTTTTTTCATTTAATATTACCACACTGAAATTTTGAAAATTTTGAATGAAAGTATTGTTGTCTTCTATAACTGATGAACTGGGGAATCTCAAGGGACACGTCCTTTTTCATATGGTCTATCTAGAAGAATAACGTTCAACTTTTCCCAGAAATCCCAACACCCATGCAAAACAGATCGAGGATAAGACGCTAAAGCTGAAATATAAGAGATATACAGCCATTTAAAAAACGGTTGAATACTGCATACTGAATAGTGCATTCCAAGACCAAAGGTTATTGTGAGTCTCGCTAATTTGAATTAAAAAGTAAATATACAGCAATTAACTCTCTACATGTAGTTAGTATATTGTTTCAGATGGAATACACTAGAAATAGACTAAATAATTGTTATTAATCCTTCTTTAGACAATGTCACTATGTAACACAGTACACTTCGGTCTTCGAATGCACTATGCAGTATTCAGTATTCAACCCTTTTTGAAATAACTGTATACAAAGTTAGTTCCTCGAGAGAAACAATGAAACTATTAAAACAATGCGCCACGTTGGAGAATGGAGTTATTAGGCCCCGTCCACACGTATCCGGAAATTTTTGTATCCGCAATTTTTTTTTTTCGGATACGGGTTGCGTCCACACGTGTCCGCAAATTTTTGTGTCCGTATCCTCAAATTCTACGAAAACAGATACGTGTGGACGGTGAAAACGATTCGAATACGCTGCGTGTGGACGCAAACATTTTCGTATCCGCAAAAAATAATTTGCGGATACAAAAATTTCCGGATACGTGTGGACGGGGCCTTAGAATTCTAGCATTATAGACACGGTAGTTTTCATAAACCCGTGAAAATGCACAATAGCCCAATGCAAATTAGTAGACCTTAGGCATCGCTATTAAGTCTGAATTTTAAGATATAAAAGAAGCCTTAGGTCTTGCACCATCGCGTGATTGCAGCCATGACAGGAGGCACAACAATAGTCTATTTCCCTTAGTAAACTGGATTTTTTCTCATTTAAATCAGATTAGACCAGATTCAATTGTTCCTGCCTCCTGTCTTGGCTGCCATCACGTGATGGTGCAAAGCCTCTCTAATCTTTTATGATGTCAGTTCTCCAGTTTCGAGTTCTCTGTTCCTCAGAGGTAGCCTCAACTTTGTGTACAATATTCACGTGTTCCAGTGAAGGCCCATGAAATTTCAAAGTGTTTGTATTGTTGAAGTTGTGCATTCTTTACTTTACCGTTGGTATTTGTGAATATTGGACACTGATACGAGGCTAACCCTGAGTAAATCATGAGTCTGTAATCAAGGAACACAGCGGTAATTTGAACTCGGATATGGAGTATTCAAGTTAACACGCTATCAGAGATTAGCTGAATGTTCTAAGCCAATCAGAGACGAGATAGTGTCCTACCTTAAGCAGAGCATATTCCACATGTATCTGGACAGTGCGTCTGCATGAAGTTTCGAATTCTCCATGAATTTGATTGACATCCACGTGACACTTGCTTGAAGATTGCGCATGCGCGATTATAATGATCAATGCATGCTAAAGGAAAGGAAAGGATATGAAAAATTAGTTAGTTTATTTCGGCACTATTTACATGAATCCTGTCTTGATGAAAAAGCAAGAAAACTATGCAAAGCCTCATCTAACCGTCACGTCGTAAACACTTTCTTGAATTGTGTTACTGTCACTAAAAAGTTTGGACATCGTTCTCGGATTCCCATACAAATTCACTGAGTTTAAAGATAAAATGTAGGTAGATTTCCTTAGTTAGCTCTCTTAACAGCAATAAGAAGAGCTTTAATCAAGCTAGAAAAATGATATTTTTACTTATATTTAGAGAACTAACTATAAACAAACCAAGTAAATAGTTCACATAGAGTCAGTACATTCGTACGGAAATCCGAGAACAATGTGCGAACTTCTTGATGACCGTAACACATTCAACACAATTTATACCACGTGACGACCAGCGCCGAAAAGGTGAATTGCCTACTCGTTATACAAAGATACGATGTTTAAAGCCCCGTTTACACTGGCGATTTTTGAGGTGACTTTTGCTGCGATTTTTGTGATAATTTTCGGAGATATAAAATCTTTTGTCTCATCCTAATTCAAAAGAGACATTCGTCTAGCAAAATCTTTGCCATTCTTTGTTATGGACAAAATCGCAAAAAATCGCTAGTGTAAACGGGGCTCAAGTAGTGTTCTTACGTCTACATCGCTTTCCTTCGGGCCCAGTCCCTGGCTTTCCATCCCAGCAACAGAAAGCCCCAGGGTGATTTCTTTCACAATCTGATATTGGAGCAGCGGCTGTCTCTGTAGAAGGGAAAGTACGATTAGTCATATTGTAACCGCCTCAAGGTTGGCTCTGAGTTGGTTGTGCACAGAGTGAAAAACGGGCTTAAGTCCGTATGCAAATTAGTCAAGACATAAGTAAATTTGACTTTTAAACATGCCTGATAAATTGGACTTCACAAAATGCCAAAACTTAGTGTTCATGCTTGAAACTTAAGGCTAATTATTTCATATTGTGTTTGTTAATACAGTATCTTGATTGGTCTCACAAAAGTATGCTCTCGAACGTTTTAGTATGTTTGGAGAAATGTGATATATGTAGAAAAGACAGTATGTGAGGTAAAAAAAAATGCAGGTCATTGAAAAACTTAAAGTGCTACTCTGACGAAAATCGTTCAAACTTGGATTCAGCTGAAACTTCCTAAGGATACTCTTAAAGGTCCAATAATCACTGTATGGAGTGTTTTCTCGATATTCAGGACGAATATATGATATTTTTACGATTATTTTTTGGAGTCTGTGACGTCATAAACTTAACATCGAACTTCGCTCCATACATTTCTTTGTAGTTTATGATCAAAATATCAGTAGTAAAGGGAGAAAGAAATACCCAAACACCCCAGAGTACAAATTATAGTCACAAGTAATGTGAAAAAAGCACATTAGCCACCCTTTGGGCTTCATAGGAATAAAATAAATTAAGGATTTATATACAAAGAAATATATGTAGCAATACAATACAATACAATTTTATTTGCTCATACAAGAAAATTTACATGAAATGTGAAAAAAATGTTTTAAAAAAAATGTTGAAAAAAATAGCAATGTTTGATGTTGAGTGTATGACGTCACAGACTCCAAAAAATAATCGTAAAAATATCATACTTTCGTCCTGAATATCGAGGAAAACACTTCATACAGTGATTATTGGACCTTTAAAGAGTATTCTTAGGAAGTTTCGACAGAATCCAAGTTTGAGCGATTTTTGTCAGAGTAGCACTTTAAGTGTTATAAAGGCATTGAAAAAATAAATAAAACTTATCAATGTCACTGTTAATAAAAAGCTTATTAGCAACTTCTTTTGGTGTCCTTGATATCCATAATTTCATGAAGGCCGACTGACTTTCTTTTTCAAATTTATTCGATTCTGATTGGCTAACAGTTTTTTTCAGATCATCAAAAATAGATAGATGAATATCTGCATAACTGCAACTCAAAAGATCTTACTTACTGCATCGACGGCATGAAAATGCGCACTTTCTCCACATTTTCTTGCAGTCAAGTTGTCCAGTCGTCAGTAACTCGTTGCATTTGTCTTTGTAAATATCTTCGCACAGTAGCACTAGAAAAATAACAAAATAGCATATAAATGATAATGATAATGATGCTGATGATGATGATGATGATGATGATGATTATATTATATTGCTTGGGCTTCCTGTGTTTTACAACAGAGGACTAACTGGGGCCCCTGTGGTTTTACTCACGTGCACAACCCTCTTTTCCTGTTATTGGTGCTGCTGAGCCATCTGGACAACATCCAAAGGGGGTATGGGAACACTCTGTTAATTAAACAAGACAAGATAATGATCAATTGGTTGTTAACTCTCCGGCAAATTCAATTCCAATAGTAGGCTTTGCACCATAACGTGTCGGCGCCCATAAAACAACTTGGGCTGCCTGTGGTTAGATGACATACCAATAAAATCCTTGCTCTCTGGAATAGTCCCCTTCACAGTTCCCTGCGCCATCTTGAAAGGTAGCCGTGCCTTTGCATCAAAGTGAGACGAACGGTGAGCTTGCAATGATAGAGACCTTTTTTAACACCTTGGACAATTATTCACATGTCTCTATCATTGCAAGCTCACTTTCAAGATGGCGCAGGGAACTGTGAAGGGGACTATCGGATTCTTTTTCAAGTACAAAACGATTGAAATGTTTAAGCCATCTAACATGGCTGCCATCACGTGATGGTGTAAAAACACTATTGCATGGCCAGCGTGAGGTCATGACAAGTAAAGTCAAGGCTGATAGGATTCCCCAACACTAGTGATGAAGGTTTTTATCATGTTTTGACTGAGCATGAGCCCGCAGGCAATTAGAGGTCAAAGGTCAATATTAACAATAGGTTTCATAACCATTCCCGTCTATTAACTATGCTGCAATGACTTACCTAAGGGAGGGACTTGTCCGGGCTTAAGTTTGTATTTTATCGGGTCATTCAACATGGTCTTTCGTAGTTCATTGAAGTAACTCTTCGTTTCTCGGTTCATATCAGACTGACTTAGACTAGATGTGTCGTCTGAGGACATTAAACCATCAACATATGTAGTGAACTCATCGAGAAGTGAACTTGGAATTGATTCCTCCTCTCGGTGGCTGACCGAGGATTTCTCAGTGTCCATGGATTTAAGAAACTTTTCCATGTCAAACATCGATGATGTGGCTACGATAATCAAACGAAAATACGTTAGTGCTATAGTTATGTAAGGGAAGCGTATTTCGTATTCCGTAAATCAGGCAATCATTTGCAAAAGATTGACTGAGTCAATAGACCGTTTTCTAAAGGATGCGTGCGCGTCCAACTTGACGGGCCACAAAAATGAAAAATGCAAATTCAGTAAAATTGAGAAGAGAGTTTCATATTTAAAGAGGAGAATAATCGATATTATGAATTCTTATCGAAAAAAGTTCATAGCAATGCATGATAATACTCGTGTTTTGGTATCGTGGCCCGTCATGTTTGGATCGCACGCAAGCTTGAGAAAACGGTCTATCCTGATGAAGAGAAGAGAAGAGAAGAGAAGAGAAGAGAAGAGAAGAGAAGAGAAGAGAAGAGAAGAGAAGAGAAGAGAAGAGAAGAGAAGAGAAGAGAAGAGAAGAGAAGAGAAGAGAAGAGAGAAGAGAAGAGAAGAACAAAATCATCGCGCAGTATTTACTGAATAATGAATATTAATAGTTTCCTGGTTGGACTACGTATATACGTTGAGTGATTATAGCATCAAAAAAACAAAACGAACTTTTCCCTAAAGAAAATGACCTTGAAAAAATCTGTTACAACGAAAAAGATTCTTTGTTTGTAGATATATTTTTTATATGTCATAACTAAAATCATATTAAATATCTCGCGGCAGAGTTCAAATATGAAAGGCTTCAGCTCATACATTATTTAATAATGCCGAATAAGGCTATTAAAGTAAGTACTATTACTGATATATCTTCAACGAAAGTCGGAAAACGCCCGCTTCTCTATGTTTTAACAATGCATGAAAAAAGAACTGCTCTTTTGTAAATAGTATTCCTTCTTGTTCAAATTACTCCCCCTAAAGCTGAACAATTACTTAATTATATTAAAAGTGTTTAAGGAATAATTGATAATCAATTTTCTCAAAACTAATCTACTTGTTTTCGTAAAAGTTTTATGTGGTTTCGTAAAAATTTAATTAAGTTTTGTGAAAGGGAGCGAAGTCACTTTCTCTCGCTCTTAAATAATCTTAATTGTTTTAAAACATTTCTCTAAAAGACCCCCTTAAGGCATTAAAGGGCCCGTCCCGGCGAAAAATGCGGGTTTTTTAAACAAGCTGTGGAAATGTGTCTTAACACATATTCAGCCTTTTTTGGCTTGTTTTTTTATTTTTTTCAGTGTTTTAGGGGTAGTAAAGTTGAATTTTACGACTTCCATGCAAAAAAGTTTCGTATTTCAGTCACGTGATCTTAAACGTCACACGTGTGTTGAGCCACAGTGGTGATCCTTCTATTTCAATAGATTGTATTTGAAACATGTCTAGTACGGAGGAAAGTGATTCTTGCAACTTTAGCTCTAGTTTAAGTTATAGCAGTTCCGGTTCAGATGGATCTGAAATGCTCGATGATGAGGGGGAGGGAAATGTTATTGGACCATGGCGTTTTGAACCGGTGGGTAGAAGACGACGGGAAGCTGAAGGAAACAACAACAACGATGAAGACTATCAGCAGGAACGACTTGAAAACAGCGAATGGTAAGAATTACGTTTTGCTATAAATTTAATTTCACTTTCGCTCGATTAATTCATGAATTGATCGTCTTTACTAATTAGGTGTACCTGCGAAAATTGTCAAATAATGGATAGAGCTGTAGAGTGTAAGTGTTGTCAGGAGATCGCCCAAGTTAAAGCGAAGCTTCGTGAGGCAGTCGAAGTGGATGGCTTGGAAGAGGAGCCGGCCTGTATTACCTCCCATCCTGGCTTCCTAGCCGTTTGTACGAACCGATGGGTTCTTCAAGCGGCTTGGTATCAATACAGGCAGCATTACAGTGGTAATGCAACTGAGGTTCCTCTTCATAAGCGGAATCGACATATTGCCTACCGGCAATTGGTTCGCTGGTGTTGGGGCATTCTGGGCAAAGAAATACGAGTTGTTCTCCCTTCATGCACTGTCATGTGTATTAGAGCTCATTTTCCTCCCCCAGGTTTGGAAGAAGATTTTGTATTTACTGGTTTTAAATATGCAGATGAATAGTTGTAACTTGCATTTATGAAATATCTTTTATACGTATTTTTTAATATATTGAATAAGCTTATTATATTTACTATTATACTAGAGTGGTTTTCATTAACCCGTGACACAAAGTGCTAATATTCAAATAGATACAATAGAAAACAATGTGATAAAGTATAATAAGCTAAAGTGTATATCACGGGTTAATGAAAACCATTCTATTAATTGTTTCTTTTTGTAGCTAACATAGATAAACTTTATTCACAAATTTATACAGAGGAAGTCAGTGAACTATTTCCCGGCGATAATATCTGGAGACATAATCCAGAATGGCTTCCTCTTTATCTGGCTTGTCTTCAATGGAGGCAGTCAGTGGGGGAGGTGTGCTTTTCTTCATGTTTTCCATATAAAGACGCAACTGTTTTGGGCTCTTGCTATATTTATCAAACAATATATCCATGGCCTTTTTGCAGTATTCTTTTTTAAAGCAGAAAAACAAAAAATGAGAAATGTTTTCAATTTGCCTATAGGAGCTTCGTAATAAATGTATTGTATTTTAATTTTTTGTTCATTTACCATATGTTGCTCTTGTCTTCTGTGGTCTGACAGCACATTTTCCCTTCTTCGCTTTAGGGAATTTAAGAGAATAGCACAGCCTACCCTCCTTATTGACTGCTTGCATCCTGTCAGCAGCTTCGTTGTAATGTAGTGCTGACAAACATAACCTTGAAATAGAACAACCAAAATGGGCAAATAAACCATATCAGATGTGGGAGGGGAGGGGGGGAGGAGCACATAAGACAGTCAGGTAGATTCATGGAAGGAATAAGGGGATTGCAACTCAGCCAATAATAGATTTGAATGAAGTTGTCAAGGTGAATCACACCCTCATTCCCCTCCAATGGATATTTTTTCTGCCACTGAATAGAAATTACTAAATGGGTCTTAAAACCACTTGAAATACCTTGTTTGCATTCCCCAGTATGAGAAAGCTGTGTGTTTGGGCATAAACTGTATATCAAGGCTATGTTTTGCCTCCAAGGTTGATGTCTGATAAACAGGCGAAAGTTTGCTCACGTCATCAAGCACTCGTTTTTTAAGCAGAAGTTCCTCTAGCTTAACTGCAGCAGTTGAACCTGTGTGATTTAAAGTTACATCTGCATGATTTCAAATAAAAGTATTTGCTGCCATAGCCATTTTTTTAAAAACCTGTTATTTTGATACTGTATTTATGTACAACACTGTAAAATGATGCTTTCAATTTGTACCTTTGTCCAACCATAGTCTATCATTGCTCTCTCCAAGAAGTTGTCCATGGCCACATTCAGGGTATAGAGCATTTCCCCCTCTGTGTATACCCTGGATGTGTAATGGCAAAATCTCCCACTTTGCTTTGATAAGATTTCCATTACCATCAGGTGTTGAGGCTGCACACCAATACAGATGGTTACTGATGGACTGTTTCCATTCCCCAACATCTTGACAGTCCTTCTGTTTAGCAATCTTATCGATTTTTTTGGCAAGTCCTACAATTAAATGATCTGTATTATTTTTGTATTTAGAGACTTGTTGGAAATTAAAACGGGGGTGGGGTGGAGATTTTGAAAGGAGGGTTGAAAAGGATGTGACCTTCCCCTGCAACAGGGATGAAATTCTGTGACCCTACCCTTGGATTTGTCCAAAAAGCAGAGTTTTTTCATGTCCTTCCCTTTTTAGTGGCTCAAAAAGTTATGGCCCTCCCACATTCCCCCCCCCCCTTTCTGACAAGTCCCTTAGTTATGTGATCTATAGCATTATTTCCCACATTTATCCTTTAAAAAGTACAATAAAATAATACCTTTAGCAACATGCCAGATGTCATAGTAGTGTTTGGTGTCCTGTAATTTTGTTCGGATGTATTTTGAAACTGATGAGCTTCTGTCAGTTATCAAAGTGCCGATTGAGAGGTCCACAGTAGTCAAATGCTGTACACTTCTCTTAAGCCCCTCAACCTCCATCCAAGAACTGTTCTTTACCTCATTGCTCTAAGGTAAGTAATAAGTATGTGTGAATCATTTTCAACAATTTCATTAAACCCCATTTACAACACCCACCCACCTGAACAAGTTGAAAATCAAGAACTCTGTTTATGGTTTGCTCAATCACTGTGTAAGACCCAAATTTTGCAGTATGGCCAGGGGAGTCACACCTTGCATCACCAGTAAGGATAAGGGGGTCTCCACGATCCTTCATTTGCTGACATAGAATGGCCTGTTCATTTTTCCAGCACTGTATTATGGTTGGGGTAATGTATGTGGTACTGTGTCGATAAAATGAAGACCTCGACACACAGGCAATATTCAAAAACTGGAACATCCTGAGTGTTTTTTCTGTGGGAAGACCTAGAAATTGGATATATGAGACATTGGGTTACGATGAGTAAAAATGGAGGGCTCTAGACTATAAATATTTATATTAGTATCAATGCGCCATACATACCTGACATTACTATGGCTGCTGATAAAAGGAGATTTCCTACAGGCATGGTCCGTATAAATCTCTGATTTGTCCACACCTTTTCATGCTTGCAGTTTGGGTCTCTACACCGCTGGATGATCTTTATGTAGGTGCCTTGCTCGTCTGAAATGGTTCCTTGGGATGCGCTATTGCAAACGGGGCACAATTGGAATAGTTCTTGCAGAGCACTTTCAAATACTATGTACTTCCTTTCGTTATGGTATTGTAGAGGGCTATAGGGGAAAAAAGAAAACAGATTATGTAGCTTACTATATACAAAGCACTGGTGACACACCCTATATATAAACTTACCCTCCCAATCCTTTCTTTTTCTTGAATGTTTTATCTTTGCAATCCCTGTCTGAAAAATCCATATCTTCCTCTGAATACGATGCTGACTGAGGAGAGTACAAGTCCTCTGAAAAATCATCATCTGTTTCGTAAGACTCGATTCTGGGCATGGGCAGCCCTATCGGGGGAAGATCAGCAAGGTTACACTGTACACCAATCTCCTGTTGCTCAATAGATGTTTGGTCACCTGGAAACGCAGAACCATTTACTGAGATATTCAGTGTCATTATTTTATATCTTTATAAGTGGCCTATAGATAGTTTCTGTCATGAAACGCATTTTAGTAACAATAATTATAACTAACCTCTACTTCTTCTTTCAGGTCTCCTAAAACTTTTTTGCGTGGCCTTGTTTGCTGTTAACGGGAATAGTCCTTTGCTTTCCGATTCCACAGAGCTTGACAGGCTGGGAGGATCAGCTGATTGCAGTGTATCATCAGTGCCAACGCTCTCTGCTCTTTGACTTTCAATCTCAGGTGTAAACTCGATCTGCTTCATGGTCTACGACAAGGGCGAAAAGCCGAAATCATGATTTTCTTACATTTTTAACTTATTGCAGGAATTGGAATGGCTATTCAAAATCACAAAATTACTCGTATATGAAACTTACCCGCTGGGCGCTAAGTTTAGTGAGAGCATTTCCCCTTCTTGAAGTTCGCGGCGTACCTTCTGTGTCTTTAGAAGTAACAGGCGATGGCGTACTGAGAGATATTTTTCGAGCCTTCTGAAGTTGCTCGGGGGTCGGGTTTGGCTGAATCGACGGAACAGCTCCTTTTTTTAAAACAAGTTTGCTAGAAAAGCCTGCCAGTTTCGCCCCATAACTCTCATAATCGCTTTGCGAGAAGTGATCACTGCAGACGTGACCCGTTCCTGGTGACCACCCTTTTCCGTCCCGCTTCATCAGAACGAACTTATTCCATTTCTGGCATAAGATAGCATCCCTCGGAAATTGATGCAAGCTCACACCGTCTTCATTGGTTTTGTCGCAAAACATGACAACACAACGTTTGCCAGGTCTGCGTTTGCGCTTCTGACCTACTACAGGGTTCGATGAGGTCGCCATTTTACTACTACTAAACAGCGAGAATTTGTGTCTTAAAATGACCAACAAGACAAACAACTTTCGTATTGGGCAAGTTTTATTTGTACGCTTTCGCAACATATATTTGAAGCATGGATATTAAGCAATACTTCTTATCTTTCCCCGATTCTACTGCAGTATTATGTACCTAAATTTTATCGCTTTGGATCCACTTACACACGTGTGACGTCACCATGTGCGTGACTTATTTTCAGCTTGTTTTCAGTCACGCCAGAAAATATTGCTCTTTCAATTGCAAATCGCTTAGGAAAAGAGCTTTTCAGTTAGTTTTTTCTGCTTCCATATTGCTATTCTTGGGATAAAGTGTCGGTATTAATTGTCAAAAATGGGTAAAAAATTGCCGGGACAGGCCCTTTAAATACTTTTAAAAATTCAAGATTTCAAAATCACGAAATGTTTGAAGGACGCCAAAGTTTTAATATTTTGAAGAGTAGAAAAGTATAATGTTAGAGTTATGAAAGATAATGTTAATCTGTTGTTGACTTAATAGGGTCGAAAGGATGGATGCAGAACTCTTCAGACAGATATTTAAACATCGCTAAACCCAAGTTAAAAGAATATTTCTAACTCATCTTCACACTTTAGGAAAAAAGCTTTACACTGTAAGGACGACGGCTTCAATCTGATTTTGTAGGAAAATAAATTTATATTTGAAAATAAGACCTGTTAATGGACAAAAATAAACGGAACGTACAATGCCTTCTTTGATGGCGAAAATAGTGAGTCCGTAAAGTACCGTTGAAAATGAAACCTGAGATGCCATAATAACAACTCGAATACTTGGCTTTTTACACCAAATGGTTTGAAATTTTGTCCTCTTATTATCGAAAGCGCAAACTATTGATTCCTTTATAGTTTTGGAGAAGGGCGTCGTAAGCTTTTGAATATAAATAATTTAAGACTTGACTTAACTTTTTAAGAAGATTTTGTACAAATTCTTTTTGAAAGAAAGCTCCAAAAATTGCATAAAATGTTGAAAATTTCACTAAATTTCTCTTCTGAGAATATTAGATAAGCATACGATGTGTAACGAAAGAGCTATTTTTTTAACAGTTTTATTAGAAATTTTGACCTATTTTCTCACGAACAACTAATGGTGTTCGTACATAAACAGATTAAAACTGTCTATAATTTTGAAGAATTATCGATACTTTTCAGCAGTTACTTTTGTACTTAAAAGTAACATAAAATAATAAAACAATCCAAAAAAACTACAAGATGAGATTCTCAAAAGGTATTAAAACTGCGTCTATTGAACGAAAAAAGAAGTTTGAAATTTAAGAATCTAGAATCTTCGTGAACGAGTCAGTCAACAATCATTTCATTGTTAAGATAAAAGCGTAGAATTTATCATTTGCCGTCCTACCTAGATCAGCCAGCAGGAATTGGCAGACGACAACGAGGAGGAAGGCTCTCATTTTGTCCAGAATTTGTCCTCTCAAACAAGCTGTTGTCCGTTGAACTGGCTAGGAGTAACTGTGAAGCAACTCTAGTGTGCGCAGGCTTTATATAGAGAAGAACATTGGACTATTTGAAAGCCTTCTAGAAAAGTTATATTTACGTGTTTAATAAGGTCACCATAAGGAAATCTAATATGACATGTGGCGGGGCACTTGAAGGCAAAATGGAAAACAGGGAATCAGGACCGAGTCAAACCACACCAACGGCCTGAAAAAAATCGATTTAAAAAATATTTTATAACAGGTTTCCGTAAACTACCCATGAAAAGAATACCTTGATTATGAGTCATGATTTTGGTTAAATTTTTTTAAAAATTAATCCGTTAAAAATATTCGATTTTTTACATTTTAGCTCTAAAAATCCCCAGTCCATTTTTATTATTTACATTTAAATGGTTTTCCATCTGCCACATTTTAAAGAATATTCTATTAATTTGTGGTTCGAGGTTCATTATCGCCCACTACGTAAAAAGTTATTCAACATGTATTTTTCAATGAAGTTGAATTAGCACTAAAACACAATCTTTCGATTTTATTTTATTTTTGTCTTTTTTTTAACAAAGTAGGAGAATCTAAAAATATTTTAGCTATAAAAAGAGCCATAAATGGCAGGAATATTTCTGCTTATTTGAATTTGTTTGCCTTAATTTTATTATCAAATGATAGATAACATTGTTTCGACCTTATTTGACGAAATGTTCGACTAAATACTGCTATATTATCGAGCCGCAAGCAGAATTCCAGTGATTATTGGAATTCTAAATTAAAGATGAAATTCTGATAAACTCGCTTTTAAGTCGAAAGTTATAAGTTGTTCAATATAGGTTTATTTAACAATAGAATAGAATAAATAAATAAATAAGCCTTTTCCAGGTTCATCGCGCAGGAATTAGGATTTTATAAACTGGTAGTAAGTAGCTTTTAATAAAGACATTAAAATGAATGAGTGAATTCATAAAGTGTGTGAAAAGGAACAATCAATGCTGAAGAACAAAGCTGGTTTATACGTTTAGCAAAATCGAACAAAGACTCTAGAAAATGATGAGATATTATCGGTAGTTCTGACCACAACCCATCCTATTGTTCACATGACTAACAACCACAAAACAGGGGGGAAATCCAGATATAACAAGACGTGCTCGTAAAACCATTAATTATTCTACGCCAGCTGTAAAAGTAAAACTTCTAAACTGCTGAATTTAAGCGTAAAGTCTTAGTAGAAAGATTACAAACTTCTTTATGACTTGATCAAAACGTTAAAGAACGTACGAAAACAAGAACGATTTTAACCTACCTACTAACCACAAAGACGTAACGGAGTAAATGAGGCGGCATTTTAGATATTTCCAGAATTCAAACGTCTATCACACGCAATAAAACAAAAAATGAGCTTTAGAATTATTTTTGGTAAGAAAGGTGTATTTTTGGATTTAGGTTTTTATAAATGTAGAAACATCTGGCTGTCATTGTAGGAAACTGAATATTGGAATTTTTTCTATTTTTGTCTTAGCGAAAGTGTAGCAATTATCTATCTCAAAGCATTTTGTGTATTCGTTCGTTGATTGATTCATGAAGTCGGTTGTCGTTCGTTTATTCTTCTTTTACGGCAAACGTGAATCGTCAGTTGATCATTAAAAAATTACTTAAAATTAGTGAAAAGGAATCGCAAAAATCTCCAAGTAGTAGATAAACAAAGGAATACTTGTCTTTGTCGAGAAGGTTTGCAAAAGGTAAAGTGAAATGTAGGGAAACGATGAAAACGTGTTCACGCTTGCCGTTTGCGGGAAGGAAAAACGGGAATCTTAATCTGCCTATTGGCTCGTTGTTCGCATGTCCGATAATCTTTCTTGCCTCTAGATTTGTTTCCTTCCTTCTTTCCTTCCTTCCTTCTTTCCTTTTCTCTGTGAGATTTCCATAATTCATTATTTATTATCACTAGATCTAGACTAATCTGCAAAAGTACATGCTGGAGAAACAAATCCTTAATCTATTAGTTAATTATACTGGATATCGCAATAGCTTTAAAATGGGAAGACATTACTCTCAAATCAAACTCGGTTTATATATAATAAAAATACCGTTATGAGCAATGAATATTAACAAAAAATATGTGTATTTTTGGGAAACAACATGCCGTCTATAAAATACTAAGCATTCGACATAAATGGCTTTGTTTTACTGACCTGACTATCATTAATTCATTGTTTGATTCATAGGCGTTGTCAAGCCCTAGTTTTATCAAAGCAAAGATCAAATTGAGTTCATATTATTCTGTGGGTTGTGGTCGATATGATATGTTGTCAGAAAACCTGAAGCTCAGTTGGAAAAAGGTTCTATTGTTTTTCCCTTAGAGAGGCGTGTGTGTAAATTTTTATCAAAAACAGTATGCACACCTCTCTTAAGCGAAAAAAAAGAAAGAAAACAATCCTAGAAAGCTTCCCAGCATTTTTCCACAGCTACTGGAATAATTTTTCTAAAAGGACTTTCTAATTTTTTAATAATATGCCAATAATGAAGCTATAAGTATTTTTAAGCATACATTTCGAAATTTGGATCGTAGAGGTTGGAATGTGATATTCGATCTGGTTTCCAAAAACCGACAAAAAGAAGTAAGGTCAAGTGATTTCTTTTTTAAAACAGAGAACAACAATTCAACACGAGCACAAGAATTAGATGAATATAGACCATATCGTTCAGCTATAGTCCCAATTATATCGACAATCAGTGACTATGCTTGCAACACCACAATACTGCATACGCGACTTTATGACACTATGACATCACTGCTTGTTTATGTGGGGGATAGAATCGCCAAATTCAATAGAAAATTCAACAAAATTTGCTCCTAGCGAAACAGTTTAATCTAAAATGGCGTGGTTTTCAGATAAAATGTGTTAATATGTAGTTAAAAATATTCTGAGCGTTTGTTGGCTATTCTACTTCTCTTCGTGGATTGATACGGGTTTTAGAACAATTTTCGGTGAATTTGCGTTGAATTGACCCCCTCCGACGACCATGACGTCGCATGGCCTACAATGATAAATACATATAAAGCTTTCTCATTTTAATCTCTAGTAACTCCTTAGGGGTAATTCTGAAGTACTTTCTCAAATAGCATTGCTAGGACGCCTTTTCTCTGTCACTTTATCACAGCTCATGCAGCTTGTTGGCGCGCTGATTGAAACAGGCGCCGAGTAGAACAATATCGACACGAATGAACCTTCAAGTGAACAAGTGAACATGAGCACAGCTTTCATTTGTTACTTTTTTGTGGCAAGTGATAGCAGCTTTGGCGATTCATCATCAAAGAACGCACGCACTTGTAGTTTCAACATCATTACGAGGATCAGCCCACAAAAGCGAAAGAATAAAACAGCTTGTCAAATGTGGATCGAAGGCACGATATTCCGTCAAATTCTTTCAGTAAAAACCACTCAAGATTATTTTCTGGAAACTTATCACGTAACCGCAATATGTTAATGTGATTCCCAAAACATAAACACTAGTTAAATATCATATTACTTTGATAAAGAATAGACTTCTTTAGCTTGAGCGTAAGTTTTCCCATTTCAGTCCACGTGTCATTCCCTAGAGTATCATATTTTGTTTAATGGTTGCATACGAGCAGATATGGATACCACTCAAACAAAGAATCTTATTCTCAAGACCATGTGTCATTTCCTAGAGTATCATTTCTTTGTTTAACGGTTGAGCATGAGAAGACACATAAATATGGATACAACTCAAACAAAGAATCTTATTCTCAAGAATGACACGTGGTCTGAAATGGGAAAATATACGATTTGATGCACGAGCCAAGAACGTACGCGTGCACTAAAACCGCTGAAGGACCGCCATACACCCTTTCTAGAGACGAGTAGAGAAGAGTTGCTAACTTCAACAGTGCAAAACCCTCGAATTTTCATTTGCACTGCACTGTATATACATATTCTAATTTTTGCTTATTTTTAAGGCATCATTCAGATCGTGATGAACGAGCTTGGGCTGCATTCAACAAAATTACTCGATTCTGATTGAACAAGAGGAGTACAATTAAATCCCAGGTTGTAATCTAGAGAGTCCCAATTAACTTGCTCAATTTTGTAGAGTATATTATGAACTAAAATCCGCATGATGGTTTTCACGTTGGCCATGTTGGAGGAACTTAACAAAATGAATGTCAATGAATTCTTTTGTTATATTCTCCAACATGGGGGGGGGGGGGGGGGGGGGTCGAAAACCATCAATAAAGTTCTCAAAGGCTTGTCCAATTTTGAGAACTTTCAAAACATCACTCGTTCCTATAAATTTCAAATTGTACAGGGGCGTATCCAGGATTTGTAATTAGGGGGGGGGGGGAGGGGGTCCTTACATACCAAATTGTCACTATGACTGTTATATGACGCCAATATGACGTCATAGCAATCTATTGTTTTGACGAAAAAGAATCATGGTCGATAGACGGCTCCGAGAAGCGAGAAAGCTGATTTTCCTAACTGCTTAAGTTAGGTCTAAACAAATCTTCACACACTGCATCAACGGCTGGTTAGATTTTTTTGGCTTTGAAGGAGGGGGATCAAGGGTACCCTGTGACTTTGCCTTCTCCTCCTACTCGAGATCGTGCGATTTCCTGTACAAATCAAGAGAAAACAAATCAAAATGAAAGGATAACACGAATAACGAATGACCGTCATTAAAGACAAGCCTTGACCAAATATGCATGGCGTCACGCTGTAACGCAAATGTCACATGTCCCGTGACGCCTATGAAACATTCTTAATTCTACTGTTGCTGTACTGTGGCTGGTTGGTTGTAAATTAGACGATGAATGTGTTAAAATAATATGTGACATGTTGCCTCGTACTAAGATAACAGACCTAAACCTAGGTGCTAATAAAATAACAGATGTTGGTGCTCAGTGTCTGTGTTCAGTATTAATACGTGATGATTGTCGTGTAAAAGTGTTAGTCTTACAGGGTAATAATAACATAACAAGTGAATGTAAACCCATATGCTGTCTCTAAGACAACAACAGATCCCTGGTGTTGAGTTGAATATTTAGATCAATAAAACTCTCATATGTATCGAATATTAAATAAAACCATAACAAACGAGTAGAATATAATCTGTTTTTGTAAATAATATCATATTTTATTGAATATTATTATATGGCATCGATGTTTCGCGCGCTCCGATTGGCTGCTTAGTGGGCAAGATTTTCTTGTAATGACCGGTCATTACGGAAATTGTTCTCGGCTTCATTCACGGCTCTTTTCAGTTGCGATCAAAAGCTACGAAACCAACCGAAAACATAAACAAAATACATTTATCTTTTCAAGAACTGAAAAAAAATTATTGTATAGCTTAGAGATACTTCTCAGTGTACAATGAGCGACGTTTTATTTGTCACTGCGGCTCGAAACCTGTGACCAAATTTTTGTCGAATTATTAGAGTTAATGTACTTTGTATTCACGAAAATATCAGTTTTTCTGCTGATCAAAATATCACCTCTCCCAAAGTACACGGCTTTATATCTCAAATACGCATTCAATGAATTTTGGTTGCATTTGACATTTTGCCATTTGGCTCCAAAAGAACGTGTTTACCAAAAATATTGAGCATAAATACGTAAAGCTGTATTTATGGCCAAAGGCCAAAAACCGTTTTTCTGTCCTGTCTCTTGTTGAATGATAATCATGATTTTCATGGCATCTCATAGACACGTGCCCTCATAAACTTTTAACCTGGAAATCTCATGGTTATACTTTGATTGACGTCTGCGACCCTCCGCTTTGAGTGCAAAATTCCCCTTGGTTAACTGAATATATTATATAAGAATAACCAGGAAATAATATTACAATATTTTTGAAATCGATTGCCGATGTTTATACTGATAGGCACTTTGGGTATTTAAAGTGAACCATCTTTTATCTATCAGGTTAAGTGTAGTCATAACTTGTCTGTCTGTCCATCCCACCATCTATCTGTCTGTCTGTCCATCCCGCCATCCATCTGTCTGTCAGTCAATCCGTCTGTCTGTCCATCCGTCTGTCTGTCCATCCGTCTGTCTGTTTGATATTTCTGGTTCAACAGCACTTCTTTTTATAATTAGCTTTTCACATAGAGTTTGGCTTAAGAGCGACTGTCCACTAATACCGAGCAAGGTGCGGCAACAGTGAAAAATCGATTTTCTTTATTTTTGGTCCAGAGTTAGGTATTAGTGAGTAAGTAAACGTGGTGGGTTTTATTTCTTCAAAAAAAAAATTATCGCTGAGAAAAATCGAAAAACCGGTCCGTCGGATCTCGGGCTCAAGACGGCTAGAAATGAAAGCCATTTTAGGGGTGTCTTTAACGTTATCCTGTAAAGTCGCAACACATTTTTCAACCTTTTTAAATTGAGATATTCGTTCTTCAACTATTCTTGAACATTTTCAAGCAATTTTAGGCTCATGGGTTAATTATTTATTTTTTTAGAGGTCCGTCAAACTCGCTATAATTTCCGTCTTCAACAACTTCGCTCCGGCACACAATTTCAAAAAATACATTCTACATGTGGTATAATTCAGAATCTTTCAAAACTTCGGATTCTAAGCAAATTAATATGGATCTTAAAAGTTCCATCAAAATTAGTTTGGGGAAATTTCCACAGCGGTCCAAACAAGCGATTGAATAATGCTGGTTTTTAGAAGAATCCGCCCCGTGACTTGAAAACATCGTGTTTGGAGCCTTTGAAATTAGGGCAAAAATCAGTCTATAATTTTGCTAAAACGGACAGGTTTTAATTTCCAACGACTTTCTAAGTGTTTCTTTGAGTGAACTTCAAAATATCAAAGCTTAAGAATCGAGATTTCCTTTTATTTACTTTGAGTGAGAACTACCCAGTTTCTAATTAGCATAGTGCTTTCAACGAGTAGATTTCAAAATATGTTTTTTGATCTGAAAACACTCCTACAATTCGACTAATTTCAAAGCAATATTACAGAAAGACGCTTCCTACTTGCTTTACATGTTTTCTTGCTGGTTCTAAACAGTTTTACTTCCATTTTTAGAAACTGAGTTGTAATACGTTATCGGAACTTGGGATCAGTACTATTGATTGCGTGACCTATCGTCCCGTGGGGGGAAGGAGTAGGTGTGAAAAGCTAAATATAGCGGGCTTACAGGTTTTGATTCGATTTGGGAAGCAATAACAAACTGACTACGAAGTTGTTGGCCTGACAAATATATTGAACGAAAATGTACCATAGCATTTTAGTTACTTAATAATAATAATAATGATAATAATAATAATAATAATAATAATAATAATAATAATAATAATAATAATGACAATAACAACTTTATTAGACAGGGCAACACCGTTACCATAAATGATAATTTTCAGGTGGCCCTCGTTAAAATATATACAAGATAGAATAATATTATAAATAATAGTAAAATATATATACATATCAAATCCCCTCCCCGCCAAACCATCAATACCCCCTCCAACCCCCCACCCACCCCCTACCCTCTCCCACACGACGACCCTCCCGCAACCAGGTGTATATGAGACTATATAATAAGAAAAGAAGGGAAAAAAAAAAGCACTTGGCTATCTTGCTGATACCTGAGGCTAATTTCTAATTTGAAGATCTTGCATCTTGAATTACATGGCAAATAATAAACCCAAGAATGGGGAATATTAAGAAAAAATTACTGAAATTGTCAATTCCTACTTGTCATGATGTGCTCAAAAATACCTGGCTAAACGAGGCAAAGATGGTCAATTAGATGGTCACATCTTTGAGTCATGCAGTCGGGAATACGTTGTCATTCTAGCTATCATGTCAGATGTCATTGAAAGGCTTATGGTCATCATGCCCAAACTATGCTAAGTTTCTTACCAGCCGTCAGGACTACGCCCTGGATGCAATCGCAACGGTCCGAGCATTTTTTATGCAAAATCATTATTAGGCCGTTGCCATGGTGTTGCAATCAAGCGCATGGACTTCTCAGATCGACAGGGAGGATAGGGAGCCTGTAATAGAAAGGCTGCTACCATCAAGTCCCATATAAGAATCCATCTCAATGAAGGCAATGATAACATTTCTCCTGAGCATATAAAAAACATCTTATCGTCAGACGGAATTCCTGCTGTGGGCGTCACCCTCTCTGGACCCCCCCGTCGTCCCAGATATGCTAATATTGAAACTGGATGGTGTCAGTCAAATATGTGGGTTCGATTCCCAGCGAGGTCGGAAATTAATTTTTCCGAAGTTAATTCCAAGGGCTTTCGCCCGGAATAACCTCGTTCGCAAGCACTATAACTTATCTTTATTTCTATATCTTCATGTATTTCATAAGCGCTACGTGGTCCACATATTCTCATCTATGTAAGTAGAGTATAGTGAAGATGGGATTCGTATCTGGAAGGCATACTGAATTGGACCAGGTAAACTTCTATCATCCAAGGATCTACAACTACCTACCGAGTCACAGATACCATCCCTGACGTTGATTGAAACCAGTGATAGTCAATTTACACAGATCAATCTAAAACTCCCAAATCCGTTGAATCAGTAATAACGACAGAAGCTAGAGAGCCAAGTGCACTGTTTACCTGTCCTGAAGAAGGGTGTACGATGATGTTCTGGAGACATTCTTATCTTGAACAGTATCTAGATTGTGGAAAACACCATTTTGCTTTGAGGCGGGATGACCATTTTTGCGAAAAGTCAGGACTTGGGGGCTGTACGGAGGAAAAATAATTTGAAGGGTAGCAAGTTCATTGGGATCCCATTTAGATGCGCAGTATACAGAAGCACGCATCCTAAAACAATAAGAAACGCTGCCAATCGGGATGGTCCGGCTAAGATCTTCACTATAAGAAGGTTAAAAAAAAGATGGCTTGCAAAAGCAGTAAAGACTTGTCAGTTGCTAGAGCGCTGATGAGCATGGCAAAAGGCTACATCAACGGGGCAATGGACCTTTCACAGGCGAGCCGAATTTTGACAAGCGACAATCGAGTCACTCACACTCGTAGGGGTCTTCAGAAAAGAAGAAGCTTCCTAAGTCGCATGATCAAAAGGTACGATGTCTGCCTGATATAGCCTCTGACTCAGGAACTGGAAAATGCGGGCCATTCATTGCAGTACTTACAAGATTGAAGAATTGGCAGTAAAGGCCGTGCCGTAAAAGCACCCACTGCTGTGCTTCAGACATAATACATTGGTGATTTGGCATCAAAAGTCATACACTGGGGGGGGAGACTTTATGCGCATCGCAATTTGAAGTCAAATATGCCACCATCTTTGTATGACAACGCACAGATGTTTCAGTTTTCAAGGCGCCTTGGAGAAGGCACCACATATTAGCATAACAATATTATACCGCTGTTTATAGCCAAAGCAGGCGAATGGTCAGTTCTTAATGGCTAAGGATACTTCGGCAGTTAGCTATTTGAGAATTACTCTCCTTTGGATGGAATGAATTTAGAACGAGGAAACCGCACGCGATTTTGGTTTGAATTTTATATTGTAGAACTCAAAATGGAGTGTTCTGGTTGTTCTTTG